>CM026891.1:22434737-22496245 GCA_015227895.2 Colaptes auratus
GAGTTTGAAGAGGGTAGATTGACACTGGAGGTGAGGAAGAAATTCTTGACAGTGAGGGTGGGGAGACACTAGAACAGGCTGCCCAGGGAGGTTGTGGATGCCTCCCTCCCTAGAGGTGTTGAAGGCCAGGTTGGATGAGGCCTTGAGCGACCTGGGCTGGTAGAAGGAGTCCCAACCCCTCTGCCATGGGCAGGAACTAGATGCTGGAGCCGGGGCCTTGGACTGGGTGATCTCCAGTGGTCCCTTTCAACCCCCACCACGCTGGGATTCTCTGTTGGGGAATATAAAGCACTTGTAGTGAGCTGCAGGTGAGGTTCACAGTGAACTGTTACCACAATGGAATTTTACTCCAAGCAACTTGAGAATAAACCCAAGGCAGAGAGAGGGCTGTGCTGCAGAGCTTCTCCTTGTGGGTGTTGGTGCAGTGCTGCTCACCATGGAGGATCTCTAGAGTGTTTCCAAATTGTTCTCCAAGATCCACATGAATTTCCTGGCAAGTAGATGATGCCAGCAAGACATCTTTGACTTTCCACATCCACCCAAAGCCTTATTGAAGTTGATGTTGGGAATGTGCCTTTGGTGCTAGGTGCTGCCAGGGCTCCGGGATGGTGCTGCCTGTTCTGGGCACCTCAGCTACCTGTATTGACTTGGGGTGGTTTAGCTCTGCTGTAAAAGGACAAACTGTGTTCTGAGTCCGAATTCAAAAGGCTTTTGCAGTCCCTGCCAGCTGCACCTGCTTCTTCCCACCATCAGGCTTGGAAGCAGGAGCACGCTTGCAAATGAAGACTGATTGACTTCTCTTTAACTCTCTGCAGAAATGGCTCAAGAAGAGATGGAAGTTGATCTCCAACCCGTGGCTGGTTACTCCACAGAGAACCTCGGGAGGCTTCCCCCGGAGCCCTCTGGTCCGGCGTCGCTGTCGTCCCTCGCCCCAGCGCTAGGGGAAGGAGGAGGCAGCAGCCTGGCCTGCTCCCTGCTGATGACGCTGTTGGCACACCAAGTGCTGGTGCAAGCGGGGAAGCTGCCGCTGGGCCTGCCTCGCAGCCGGCCCCTGCTGCTCTCCATGGACTGCAGAGGCTGCAAGGGGCCTTGGATCCCCCTCGACCTGTGCCGCAGGCCTCGCAGCGCCCACGGGTCAGGAGAGTTCGTGGGCAGCAGAGGATTGGAGGCTCCCAGAGGACAGTCAGCTCCAGGTAAAGCAGAGATGGGCCTGAGCTGCACTCCTGTCACCTCTGTTACCAGTTTGGAACTGCCTGGCTTGTGGAGCCTGGCTCACTCTGGGCCGTGCCCACGTTCTGGGCAGCTCACGTGGCCTTTAAGCTTGGTGGCACAGCACACTGATCTCTGCTGGCAGGGTGTTTGCTCTGGTGAAGTGAGTCCCCTCATTTAGTCTGGAAGAGAGAAGAGCTCTTATTAGTGCTTATAAATTTCTGAAGGGTGGGTGTCAAGAAGAAGGTGCCAGCCTCTTGTCAGTGGTCTCCTGTGACAGGAGAAGGGGCAGTGGATACAAACTGGAACCCAGGATGTTGGACCTGTAGGTGAATAGAAATTTACTATGAGGGGGCTGGAGCCTCGGAGCAGGCTGCCCAGAGAGGTTGTGGAGTCTCCTTCTCTGGAGACATTTGAGACTCATCTGGCTGTGTTCCTGGGTGACTTACCCTGGGTGACCCTGCTTTGGCAAGGGGTTTGGACTCAATCTCCAGAGGTCCCTTCAAGCCCTCTACCACTTTATAATTTCTTGGTGGGGGGAACCCCTGAGCCCCAGTGCTTTCCCTCTTGCTTTCAGAGCTGCTGCTCTCACCATCCCCTCTGCTCTGCTGCCAGGTTCCTATTGGTGCTCCCTGCAGCGCTGCTGACTCTCGGCACTTCCAGCCAGCCTTTAGCTCAGTGGAGCTTGTGCTCTGTTTAACATTTCATCTTTGGTTTGGAGATGGCCTGATCAGGTTGTCTGGTGACAGCTGCTGCACAAACTTTCACAAATGTGCAAACTGAGATTTTTCTGTGGTGTGGTTTGGTTTTGTTTCCTCCAGGCAAAGAAAGGAAAGATTCAATTTTTTAGTACCATTTGTGATGGGTTTAAAGGGCTCTCCAGCCAGAAAGAAATCCCCAGTCCTGGTTTATTTGGGTTTTGTCTCATCTTTGTAGCTTTTGTAAATGCCAAGAGTGAAATTGTAATTAACTGGAGCACTGCCTTTAATGTGAGGAAAAAGTGAGAACAAGGATTCCACACCTCCCAGATGATTAAGCATCTATCACTCTACTGTTTGCCCTTGGATTGCTTGTGAAGGTCACTGGAGCTCTCAGGGCTAGAAGGCAACCTGACAAAGTTCCCTTTTGAATCTGAGGGACAATTGAGATGATAGCTGAACTGATGGGGGGGGGGGGGAGTGGGGAGGATGTTTCTATCCAGGAGTGAAGAAGAGAAGAGGGAAAGCAGAAAGATGAGGCACAGGGTAGTCAATGGAAGGAAACTGATAGCAGTGACTTTGGGAACCAGGTCTGAACTGGGATTGTCAGGATAGGGTAGGAGTTCCTGAGGCTTATGGTGGGTATTGCTTTGCTCCTCTTCAACCCCCCTACCACCCACCCTAAAAGAGGAGAATATCATTGTGGCAATGAGATGGAGCTTTTCTGTGAGCAGAAGGAATGGTTGCTGATGGTTCATAGGGTGGGTAGTTGTATGGATTGCCCATCTACCCAAGAAGGTCTGATCCAGTCACTTTGATAGCTTCCTATTGCAGTCAAAGCTTGGGAGTTTTACTGCAAACCAGCAAGGAGAAAAGTGCTGAGCCTTTACCTTCCCCAAAATAACTGGCTGGGGGTTATTTTCTGTTCTTCTGGACTCAGGGCAGCACTGGACAGTTACTTTCAACTCAGGAGGACACAAGAGCCAACTACAGGACCTGCTCTACACCAGGAGCCCTCAGGTGTTTCAGGGAACAACCAGCAGCAGGGCTCAGATGAAACAATAGAAGTGAATGACTCTGACAGCAGCACTACTGAGGAGGAGGAGGAAGTGGAGGCTGCAGCACCATCAACCCAGGAGATTCCTCCAGCAGCTGGCTCAGGAGGTTTGTGCTATATTTGATCTGTGTAGAGACCAAGTTCAGGAGCTCATCTTGCTGTTGAGTTGCTCAAACGTGTCCAGAGAAGGACAACAAAGCTGGGGAGGGGTCTGGGGCACAGCCCTGTGAGGAGAGGCTGAGGGAGCTGGGCTTGCTTAGCCTGCAGAAGAGGAGGCTCAGGGGAGACCACCTTGTTCTCTCCAACTCGCTGAAGGGAGGCTGTATCCAGGTGGGGATTGGTCTCTTCTCCCAGCCAAGCAGCCCAGAACAAGAGGCCACAGTCTCAAGCTGTGCCAGGGGAAGTTTAGGCTTAATCTTAGAAAAAACTCCTCACAGAAAGAGATTGTCCATGGGAATGGGCTGCCCAGGGAGGTGGTGGGGTTTAAGAAAAGCCTGTATGAGGCACTTAGTGCTATGGTCTAGTTAGATTAGAATTAACCAGGTTGGAAAAGACCTTTGAGATCATCAAGTCCAACCTATCCCCCAGCACCATCTGATCAACTCAACCATGGCACCAAGGGCCTCATCCAGGCTCTTCCTAAACACCTCCAGGGATGGGGACTCCACCACCTCCCTGGGCAGCACATTCTAATGGCCAATTACTCTTGCTGGGAAGAACTTCTTCCTGACATCCAGCCTAAACCTCCTCTGGCTCAGCTTGAGACTGTTCTGGGCTGGTTGCCTGGGAGAAGGGACCAACCCCCACCTGGCTACAGCCTCCCTTCAGGTAGTTGTAGACAGCAATGAGGTCTCCCCTGAGCCTCCTCTTCTTCAGGCTAAACAACCCCAGCTCCCTCAGCCTCTCTTGAGATTCTGGCTAGGCTGCCAAAGTGACTCTTAACAAAGAGAGAGAAGGTATCACAAACAAAATATGAACTTTGTAGTACCCAACAGGAGAAAATGAAAGTGGTTCACAAACTAAGTGGAATGTTGATATAAATTATTATGAACCTAAAAACCAGTTCACCCAAGATAAAGCCTGCAATTAATTTTCCTAAATGACATCATTAAAATGAAATACACAGCATGAAAATATACAGGCTGTTGGTGGGGGGTGTGTGGAGCATTCAGTTGGACTTGGATGGGACCGGATGGGATCCATCCTAGGGTGCTGAGAGAGATGGCAGATGGCAGCTGTCCAAGCTGCCATCTCCATCATTTTTCAGCAGTCCTGGCTCACTGGAGAGGTCCCAGAAGACTGGAAGCTGGCCAACGTGGTGCCCATCCACAAGAAGGGCCAGTTGGAAGAGCCAGGGAATTATAGGCCTGTCAGCCTGACCTCAGTGCCAGGCAAGGGTATGGAGCAGGTCATCTTGAGTGCAATCACACAGCACTTACAGGATGGCCAAGGGATCAGGCCCAGCCAGCATGGCTTTAGGAAGGGCAGGTCCTGCTTGACCAACCTGATCTCCTTCTATGATCAGGTGACTGCCTGGTGGATGTGGGGAGGCCTGTGGATGTGGTCTGCCTGGACCTCAGCAAGGCCTTGGACACCGTCCCCCACAGCAAACTCCAGGCCAAGCTGGCAGCCCATGGCTTGGATGGGAGCACACTGCGTTGGGTTAGGAACTGGCTGGAGGCTGAGCCCAGAGAGTGGTGGTGAATGGTGCCACAGCCAGCTGGCAGCCAGGCACCAGTGGTGTGCCCCAGGGATCAGTGCTGGGCCCCAGCCTCTTCAACATCTTTATTGATGATCTGGATGAGGGCATTGAGTCCATCAGCAGTAAATTTGAGGACAACGCCAAGCTGGGGGCAGGAGTTGATCTGCTGGAGGGCAGAGAGGCTCTGCAGAGGGACCTCGACAGGCTGGACAGATGGGCAGAGTCCAAGGGCAGGAGATTGAACACATCCAAGTGCCAGGTGCTGCACATTGGCCACAGCAACCCCAGGCAGTGCTACAGGCTGGGGTCAGAGTGGCTGGAGAGCAGCCAGGCAGAGAGGGAACTGGGGGTGCTGGTTGATGGGAGGCTGAACATGAGCCTGCAGTGTGTCCAGGCAGCCAAGAGGGCCAATGGCATCCTGGCCTGCATCAGGAACAGTATGGCCAGCAGGAGCAGGGAGGTCATTCTGCCCTTGTATACAGCACTGGTTAGGCCACACCTTGAGTCCTGTGTCCAGTTCTGGGCCCCTCAGTTTAGGAAGGAGGTTGAGTTGCTGGAACGTGTCCAGAGAAGGGCAACAAAGTTGGTGAGGGGTTTGGAGCACAGCCCTGTGAGGAGAGGCTGAGGGAGCTGGGGTTGCTTAGCCTGGAGAAGAGGAGGCTCAGGGGTGACCTTATTGCTCTCTACAACTACCTGAAGGGAGATTGTAGCCAGGCAGAGGTTGGTCTCTTCTCCCAGGCAGGCAGCACCAGAACAAGAGGACACAGTCTCAGGCTGCGCCAGGGGAGGTTTAGACTGGATGTTAGGAGGAAGTTCTTTACAGAGAGAGTGATTGCCCATTGGAATGGGCTGCCTGGGGAGGTGGTGGAGTCACCTTCATTGGAGGTGTTCAAGAAGAGGCTTGATGGGGTGCTGGGTGCCATGATCTAGCTGTTTGGGTGGGTTGGATTGGTTGATAGGTTGGACACGATGATCTTGAAGGTCTCTTCCAACCCTGGATTTATTGTATTGTATTGTATCTTGGAGGTCTCTTCCAACCTGGTTGATTCTGTTGCAAACCTCGGAGGGGAAATCCTTCCCAGCTGCACGACAGACGGTGCTAAGGGATCATTATGCCCACGGCTGACAGGAGCAGGCTGCTGCCACCTTCTTTTTTTGGCAAGGAGCTCCTAGAGCAGCAGCAACAGCAGCAATGGGCGATTGCTCTCAGCAGGTTAAATACAGGCTGCTGCTTCCAAAGAGTCCTGAAATGTTAGGACAACTGCAAGTATTAGAGACCAGTGCTCAGCACACATGCTCTTAGGTATTGGCAAGGTGTGTTACTGGAAATAGCAAATTGGAGTCCCAGCATGGTGAGGCTTGGAAGAGACCTCTTGAGATCATCAAGTCCAACCTCCATGCTAAAGCAGGGTTCCCACAGCAGCTTGCTCAGGATCACAATGGCCAGGCAGCTTTAGAATCTCTCCAGAGGAGACTCTACAACCTGTCTGGGCAGCCTGCTCCAGAGCTCCAGCACCCTTACACCAAAGAAGTTTCTCCTCATCTTCAGATGGAAGTTCTTGGGTTCCAGTTTGTGCCTGATGCCCCTTGTACTGTCCCTGGGCACCAATGACGAGTCTGGCTCCAGCCTCTTGCCCTCCCACCCTTTATGTCTTGCTGAGTATTGCTCAGCTCCCCTCTGGGGCAGCTCTTCTCCAGGCTCAACAGCCCCAGGGCTCTCAGCCTTTGCTCCTCACTGAGATGCTCCAGGCCCCTCAGCATCTCCATAGCCTACTTGATTCTCCCAGTAGTTCTGGGTTCTGGGAAGTCCAGAACTGGCCCCAGTACTTCAGATGTGGCCTCAGTAGGGCAGAATAGAGGGGGAGGAGAACCTCCCTCCTGTTGGCCACACTCTTCTTTAACACAAGTAGGCCATTGACCTTCTTAGCCACAAGGGCACATTGCTGACTCATGGTGAACTTCTTGTCGGCCAGCACTCCCAGGCCCTTCTCCACAGAGCTGCTCTCCAGCAGATCACCCCTCACCTATACTGCCGGGGGTTGTCCCTCCACCTCCCCTGGTTGAACTTCCTGAGGTTCCTGTCTTTCAGCTCTCCAGCCTGGCCTGGTCTCACTGAATGGCAGCACATCCTGATGTGGTTTCAGCCACTCCTCCCATCACACCTTGGCCATCAGCTCAGTCTTCAGAGAAGGCTCAGATCCAGGATTTCTTTCAAGTGATTTGGGATTTCAGTCTGCTTCAGTGTAGAGCTCTGCTTTCATTCCTGTAACTTCTTGTGACAGCTGAGGAGGCAGAGGTGCTTAGGACAGAGAGCTTTTTGTCTTGTCCCTTCCTCAGCTTTTTCTGCCTCACAGTCCTTGCTCCAGCCTCACGTTCACAGGCTGCCAAGCACCTCAGTGACATTCTTTGTGCTGCACACACACGGGTTATGTAACAGTGACAGAGAGCTAACCTGCTAGCCAAGGTTATCAGTGCCCAGAGAACACCACAGCAAGGTTATTCCTTTCCATTTCAACCTCTGTGCAATGTCCTTCTGCTTCACTCTCTGCCCTCAGGTTTGGTTCTGGCAGGCCAGCACACCTCGCCACCTTCCTTGGGTTTTGAGGGTCCATCTCTGAGGTGCCTTTTGCACAGATCACTTCTGCTGCCTCTGAGCTACTCTCACACATGACAGGAGGTCAAGCAGTCAAGTGCAGCCTATTGCTGTGTGAACATATGCTCTCTGCTGGGTTTGGAATTCCCTTGTCTTCTGCTTTGTATAAGCCACTGGTTCCTTTTCAGCCCTGAGCCACAGAGGCTGACAACTACCTGAAGGGAGGCTGTAGCCAGGTGGGGGTTGGGCTCTTCTGCCAGGCACCCAGCACCAGAACAAGAGGACACAGTCTCAAGCTGTGCCAGGGGAGGTTTAGGCTAGAGGTGAGGAAGTTCTTCCCAGCAAGAGAGATTGGCCCTTGGGATGTGCTGCCCAGGGAGGTGATGGAGTCACCATCACTGGGGGTGTTTAGGAAGAGACTGGATGGGGGGCTTGGTGCCATGGTTGAGTTGATCAGATGGTGTTGGGTGATAGGTTGGAATGGATGATCTCAAAGATCTCTTCCAACCTAGCCTAGTCTATTCTAACTTTAGGAGATACTGGCTTGAGAATATCTGCCTCCAGTGCTTGGTGTGAGTAATGACTGTTTTGACAGGAGATAAGGGGGAGATGGGGATTTCTACTGGGTTTTTTCCCCCAGCCTGCTAGTGGTGGTAATCCAAATGAAGCTGGCCCATGCTCCAAGAGAAGGGCTAGCAGAGGCCCAGCACAGAACCACATGGCCCAGCAGAATTGGTGGTTGGGATGAGGGCCAGCTGGAAAGCTGCTTCACTCTGGGGGAATGGGCAGAGAGCATACTGGAAATGCTTTCTTGGCACATGAAATATGTATGCTTGGATCCCTTGGCAAAAGAGCTTCTGTGTAGTGGTGTCAGTCTTCCTCTGGGCCTAATGATGTGGGGGTTCTGTCCCTAAATGAGCCCAGCTGTAGGCCTGTACACAGAGGCTGGTTTCTAGCAGGTTGGAAAATGCTCATAATGGCTTGCTGTCTGTAAAAGATCTCTCTTGTTTCACTCAACATGCTCAAATTCTGCTGCTTTCCATGAAAGAAAGACCTGGAGAGTTAGGCAGAGAGGAGCCTCGTGAAGTTCAACAAGGGCAAACTGTAGGGTCCTGCACCTGTGGAGGAATAACCCCCTGTACCAGTAGAGGTGAGGGGTGACCTGCTGAAAGGAACTCTGGAAGTGCTGGTGGGCAAGAAGTTCACCATGAGCCAGCAATGTGCCCTTGTGGCTAAGAAGGTCAATGGTCTCCTAGGCTGAAGGAAGAAGAATGTGGCCAGCAGGTGGAGGGAGTGGCCCAAGAGGCTGTGGCTAGACTCCTGTCAGTGGTGCTCAGCGACAGGACAAGGAGAAATGGGCACAAACTGGAACCCAGGACGTTCCTTGTGAACAGGAGGAGGAACTTGTTTGGTGTGAGGGTGCTGGAGGCCTGGAGCAGGCTGCCCAGAGAGGTTGTGGAGTCTCCTTCTCTGGAGAGCTTCCAGCCCCAGCTGGCCACTGTGCTCCTGGGCAAGCTGCTGTGGGTGCCCTGCTTTAGCAGGGGGGTTGGACTGGATGATCTGCAGAGGTCCCTTCCAACCCCCACCATGGTGGGGCTCTGTTTCTGTGAAAGCACAAAGTTCTGGAGAAGAGGAGGCTCAGGGGAGACCTCCTTGCTGTCTACAACTACCTGAAGGGAGGTTGTAGCCAGGTGGGGGTTGGTCTCTTCTCCCAGGCAAGCAGCACCAGATCAAAGAGGACACAGTCTCAAGCTGCTCCAGGGGAGGTTTAGGCTGGTGAATAGAAGGGAATTTACTCATGGGCTGCCTGTCCTTTGGTGTCCAGGACCCTGCTCTGGACCTTTGTATGCGAGCTGTGCTGTTGTTACCTGCTTACCTCATTCCCCAGTGCTTTCAGATCAAGGCAAGGAGAACTTAGCTCCCCTCATTATGCATCAGCTCACTTCTTTGCTTGCTTTAGTTTCCAGTCAGGTCCAAGCAGAGGCCCATCAAGCTCCTGCAGAACATGGAAGTGAAGCAGCTGAACAGGCTGGGGTCCAGCAAAAGCAGGTAAGATGACCTGAACGCTTTTGGAGGCAGATGCAATGTGATCAGTGCTGCATTTGCCTGAAAGAAAGAAGTGTGACCCTTTTTTTGTTTGTTTTAAATCCTAGAGAAGTCCAGTAGAGAACCTGGAGCCATCAATTCCTTATGCACCACTGTATGAGGAGGAAGGGGACACCTGTGCCATCTGCTTGGAGCAGTGGACCAACGCTGGGGCCCACCGCCTGTCAGCGCTGCGCTGTGGACACCTCTTCGGTTACACCTGCATCGAGAAGTGGCTCAAGGGACAGGCAGGGAAGTGCCCCCAGGTAAAACGGACATTTTCATGGCCTAACTTCTGCTGCAGGCATGGCCACCATGACTGCTTGCTGCCTGAGGAATCCTGCTGTCAAAAATGTTGGGGGCTGTATCTAGGCTAGGAGCATCTAGCAGTGTTCTTAAGGGGGAATCCTGACTTGGATTTTTCTCCCTGAAGCAGAGCATTTGTGAGGAGCAGACTCAGAAGTTTGAGAGCTCAAATGCTTAAACCTGTGACTGGCTTCACAGTATCACTAAGGTTGGAAGAGACCTCAAAGATCGAGTCCACCCTGTAACCACAGACCCCATGACTAGCCCATGGCACCAAGTGCCACATCCAATCCCCTCTTGAACACCTCCAGGGACGGTGACTCCACCACCTCCCTGGGCAGCCCATTCCAATGGCCAATGACTCTCTTGGTGAAGAACTTTCTCCTCACCTCCAACCTAAACCTCCCCTGGCACAGCTTGAGACTGTGTCCTCTTGTTCTGGGGCTGGGGGCCTGGGAGAAGAGACCAACCCCCACCTGGCTACAACCACCTTTCAGGTAGTTGTAGAGAGCAATGAGGTCACCCCTGAGTCTCCTCCTCCCCAGCTCCCTCAGCCTCTCCTCACAGGGCTGTGCTCCAGACCCCTCCCCAGCCTTGTTGCCCTTCTCTGGACACCTTCAAGTGTCTCGATGTCCTTCCTAAACTGAGGGGCCCAGAACTGGACACAGGACTCAAGGTGTGGCCTAACCAAAGCAGAGCTCAGGGGCACAATGACCACCCTGCTCCTGCTGGCCACACTATTCCTAATGCAGGCCAGGATGCTGTTGGCCTTCTTGGCCACCTGGGCACACTGCAGGCTCACATTTAGGTGGCTGTCAAATCAGCACCCCAGGTCCCTCTCTGTTTGGCAGCTCTCAGCCACTCTGCCCCCAGCCTGTAGCTCTGCATGGGGTTGCTGTGGCCAAAGTGCAGCCCCTGGCACTTGGACTTGTTGAATGCCATCCTGTTGGCCTCTGTCCATCTATCCAGCCAGTCGAGGTCCCTCTGCAGAGCCCTTCTGGCCTCTACCTGACCAGCATCTGCTCCCAACTTGGTGTCATCTGCAAATTTGCTGATGACTGTCTCAATCCCCTCATCCAGATCATCAGTGAAGACATTGAAGAGATGGGGCCCAGCACTGATCCCTGGGGGACGCCACTGGTGCCTGGCTGCCAGCTGGCTGTGGCACCATTCACCACCACTCTCTGGGCTCAGCCTCCAGCCAGTTCCTAACCCAGCTCAGAGTGCTGCTGTCCAAGCCACGAATACTGCACTCTGGTCCTGGAGTGTGGGAACAACAAATTCCTGCAAGCCATTAACTAAGCATCAGGAAATCCTTTACTGGGCAAGAAATCTGGCTGAGAATCATAGAATGGGTTGAGTTGAAAAGGACCCTAAAGATCATCCAGTTCCAACCCTCCTGCCATGGACAGGGACACTTCCCACTAGACCAGGTTGGCTCAAAGCCCTGTCCAACCTAGTCTTCAACCCTTCCAGGGAGGGGACATCCACACCTTTCTCTTCTGTTTGGAAGCAGATCTGCTTTTGCAGCCTTTAGGCAGTTCAGGTTGTTTTGGTAGCTTGCAGAGGGCAGACAGAAACACATTGACTCTTCCTGTCCATTTGGAGGTGATGGTGCTGCTGCTTTAAGGCTCTTTTGGCAGCTGTTTCATGGGTAATACTGCTCTCTTCCTTCAGACTGGAAGAAGCTGGATTTAGATCAGACAGCAGGCAGAAATTTTTCACCATGAGGATGATGAACCACTGGAACAGGTGGCTCAGGGAAGTTGTGGGGAGTCCAAACTTGGAAGTATTCAAAGCCAGGTTGGATGGCACCTTGAGCAACCTGGGCTAGTAGGAGGTGTCTCTGCCCGTGGCAGGGGGGTTGGAACTAGGTGATCATTAAGCTCTCTTCCAACTCAAACCATTGTTGTGTGATTAGGTCTCCACTTCTCTGATGTGCTTCCTTGCCTTACTCCTTTTTTCCTGAAAGGAATGTTGGCAAAAAGTAGGTCAGAGAGCACCTTTTAACTCAGGTCCAGTCCTATTGCTTCCCAAGTGTGTGGCTGGGAGCCCAGGGTTTCTTTGACTGTTTCATTTTGAGACCTTCCAGAGCCTTGCTTGACTTTGGGCAGGATTCCTTCCCTTCAAGAGACTTCCTGGGATTAAACCTAAAGAATCAGTGTTGCCATAGCAAAGGCCCAAACCTTCTTTTTCTTGCCTCTGTCAATTCTGTCTGAGCTTTTCTTCACCCACTCCAGCTCAGGCACAAATCTCAGAGATGTTCTTGGCATCTTTGCTCTCTGGAATCTTGTGACTGCTTTCTCCTTGAACCCTAACAACTTGTAAGGGGAACTTTACTCCTTTTCTTTTTTTCTTTCTTTCTAGTGATGTAATGACTAAAAATTTCTTAGGTAGAACTTGCTCTGGAGAGAAGCTAAATCATCTTCCCCTTGGTTTCCAGCCACTGCCCTTTGCAACTGGGTGTTCTCTGGCTGAATAGTGCAGGCTTGCTGCCTGTGGTGCTCTGTATACTAAGTGACTCAAGTGCAAGTTACTGTGAAATTGCAGCATTCCTGATCCTACCAGGGACAGCTGCTGGCTGCCAGGAAAGCTGCCTTAGCACTCACTGCTCCCCAGGGCAGCTCTTTACCAAGGGGAGGGGATGTTCTCTGATCTGAATCTGTTGCCCACCATATTTTTGTGCTACTAAATAATAGAATCACAGAATTGTCAGGGTTGGAAGGGACCTCAAGGATCAGCCAGCTCCCACCCCCTCTGCCATGGGCAGGGACACCTCACACTAGAGCAGGTTGCTCAGAGCCACATCCAGCCTCACCTTAAAACCCCCAGGGATGAGGCTTCTACCACCTCCCTGGGCAACCTGTTCCAGTGTCTGTTTTAATGGCAGGTAGGGATTTAGTCCTCAGCAGAGGTGAACTTGATCTGAATAGTCTCTGCTGCTTTTCTGATCACCAAAGTACACTTGCAAACCACTGAGCTTGCAGATGCTGTCCTTGCTTCCAGGTCCCAGCTCAACAGGAGGGATTGTCCCCTCTTTCTGAGGTGAAACTGAAGTCTCAGTGGTCACAACCAGGCACACACACAGGCTGAAATAGCTGAACTCAGTGGAGTGTTGGTGTTTCGTGCTGACACTGGAATGCTGCTATGGAGTTGGGCCTGTAGGATGTGATTAAAGGAGTATAGTGAGAGAGCAAGAGTTGAATGTATCCGTGGGGATTCCTAGATCCTTGTCTGTTGGCCTCACAGTGATGTTTTCAGCATCGAGATTGGGCTGGAGTTTTGGTTTTTAGGTCCTTGTCTGGTTATTTTGTTCCTGAAAATTTACTTGCCAATGAGAGAGAATCACACACCCCCAGCATGGTGGGAGTTGGAAGGGACCTCTGGAGATCATCCAGTCCAACCCCACCCTGCTAAAGCTGGGCACCCACAGCAGCTTGCCCAGCAGCACAATGACCAGTAGGGGGTTGGAATCTCTCTAGAGAAAGAGGCTGTGGGTAACCTCTCTGGGCAGCCTGCTTCAGGCCTCTAGCACCCTCACACCAAAGATGCTTCTCATCATCAGATGGAAATTCTTGGGTTCCTGTTTGTGCTCATTTCTCCATGTCCCGTCCCTGGGCACTACTGAGCAGAGCCTGGCCCCAGCCTCTTGCCCCCCACAGCTCCTTTAGCTCTTGCTGAGCATTGATCAGGTCCCCTCTGGGGCTGCTCTTCTCCAGGCTCAACATCCCCAGGGCTCTCAGCCTTTGCTCCTCACAGGGATGCTCCAGGCCCCTCAATAGCTTTGTAGCCTTTGCTGGACCCTCTCCAGTAGTTCCCTGCCTTACTTGAACTGGGGAGCCCAGAAGTGGACCCAGGACTCTAGGTGTGGCCTCCCTAGGGTAGAGTGGAGGAGGAAGAGAACCTCCCTTGACCTGCTGGCCACACTCTTCTTGACTTTTAATTTTTAGTTCTTGTCACTGGTGCTTCAGCAGAGTAAGTGTAGTGGGGAGGCAGGAGCTGCCTTGGTGAAGGTGCAGTGGGGTCCATGAGCGTTGCTGGAGCCCCGGTGCCTGCCCGAGGCAGCGTCTCGCAAATGCGCCCTGCTCATCTCTGTGCTTGTGGGCTTGTCCTCGAGCAGAGGACCTCTGCCTTCAGAGCCATGAGGATTGATTGAAAATACTGTCCTCACAGCTTGTTTGGAGAGTTGAATTCCTGTAGGTGAGCTGCAGCTGTCTTGTGTTTCAGTGCAACAAGAAGGCGAAGCGGTCTGACATCGTGATCCTCTACGCTCGCACACTGAAAGCGCTGGACACCGCCGAGCAGGAGCGCATGAAGAGGTACAGAGTCTCCACCTGCAGTGTCACCTCACTGCTTACATGCCACTGGAAGCTGCCCCCTGGCTTCTACCTCATGATTTAATCTGCTGGTTCCTCTGGAGCAAGCTGCATTCCCCTGGTGATTGGTGTGAGCGGGGCTGGTTTAAACCGTGGCCTCACAGGGCTGCCCGGGGCTTCCCTGGAATCTCAGAATGGCCTCGGTTGGAAAGGACCTCAGAGATCATCTACTCCAACCACACTGCCATGGGCAGGGATGCCTCTCAACTAGCCTTGTTGGCTCAAAGCCTCATCCAGCCTGGCCTTGAACACCTCCAGGGAGAGAGCATCCACAGCCACTCTGGGCAACTCATTCCAGAGTCTCACCACCCTCATATTGAAGAACTTCCTCCTAAGCTCCAGCCTGACCCTGCCCTCCCTCAACTTCAAACCATTCCCTCTTGTCCTATTGCTAGACACCCTTATGAAAAGTCACTCTGCAGCCTTCCAGTACCTGCAGGGATCCTACAGGAAGGCTGCAGAGGGCCTTGTCATGAGGGTGTCTAGAGACAGGACAAGGAGGAATGGTTTGAAGCTGAGGGAGAGCAGGGTTAGTCTGGAGCTGAGGAAGAAGTTCTTCAGTGTGAGGGAGGAGACCTTATTGCTGTCTATGACTACCTGAAGGGAGGCTGTAACCAGGTGGGGGTTGGTCTCTTCTGCCAGGCACCCAGCCCCAGAACAAGAGGACACAGTCTCAAGCTGCACTAGGGTAAGTTAAGGCTCGAGGTGAAGAGAAAGTTCTTCACAGAATGAGTTGTTGGCCCTTGGAATGTGCTGCCCAGGGAGGTGGTGGAGTCACCATCCCAGGAGGTGTTCAAGAGGGGATTGGATGTGGCACTTGGTGCCATGGTTTAGTCATGAGGTGTTGGGTGATAGGTTGGACTTGATGATCTTTGAGGTCTTTTCCAACCTTATTGATTCTATGACTCCGGAATAGGCTACCTAGGGAGGTTGTGTATGCCTGGAGGTGTTTAAGGCCAGGTTGGATGAAGCCTTGTGCAGCTGTGTCTAGTTGAGAGGTGTCCTTGCCCATGGCAGGGAGGTTGGAGTAGATGATCTCTGAAGTCCCTTTCAACCTAAGCCATTCTGTGATTCCTGTAGGATCTCTTCAGCTATTGGAAGGCAGCTCTAAGGTCCCCCGCTGGAGTCTCCTCTTCTGCAGGCTCAACAGCTGCAGCTCCCTCAGCCTGTCCTCTTAAGCAGAGGTGCTCCAGGGTGTTCTCTCCAACAGAATTACTGAGTTCATGCCTTGCAGCACCGAAACAGCAGAAGTGATCTTGTGCTGTGTCTCGAAATGCCACCAGGGGAGAAGGTGCAGAGTGGTTGCCCAAAGCTGTCTGTTGCTAATTCCTCGTTAGCCGTGGGAGGCGAGGTGCCGTTCGTGCTGGAGGGGGTGAGGGGCTGACCTTTTCTGCCAGCCCTCCTGCACACATTCAACACAGAAATCTCCTGTGTGAATCACTTTCCATCTTGCTTTGTTCAAACTCTTCCTGTAGCTTTCCTTCCCAAAGGTCAGCAAGCGTTGCTGTGACTGCTCTCCCTTCCCCAGCCCTGCTCCCAGCTTCGGTGTAGACTTTTTAATTGAAAGCAGAAAAGGCAGATAGGAAAATGAGGACTAATTTCCTTGCAGCCTGATGCTGTCACAGATAACTCTCCTGAAATTAAAAGGCTGCAGCTGAGTTCTCCTGAATTTAATTGGGGCTGTCTTCACCCCTCTCTGACTACACTGCTGTCCTTTCAGTGCTGCCCTTGCCACAGAAACCTCGCTGTCCTGCTAATTATTGATCAGAAATGATTCAGGAGTAACTGTCACAAAGGGAAAAGATCTCTTCTGTCCAGATTGCCACTGCCTGATGGTGTTTGAGCTGTACCTTTAGAAGGGTCATGCTGCTTTTACTGGACTGCCACTGCCAAACAAATGATAAGTAAGGCTTTCTCCAAAGCACAGAAGGCATTGGGGTGTCTCAATGCTGTTATCTCTCATGGAGAGGCAGTTGTCTAACTGCTGCCTGTGTCTCAGTCTTGCTGCAGCCCTTCCCCTCCAAGCTGAGAGGCAGACAGCAGTGACAGCCCAGCTGGCTGGCAGTGGCTGCCCTGTGGCACACAGCCACCAGGGGAGGAGAAATATGAACCCTGATGCCTGCATGTGGCCTTGAACTAGGCATAAGATTGTGGGGCTTGTTCCTCACTGAAAACAAAGAACCTGCAGGCTCTGGCTACTTGTGTGAAGAATGTTTGCCTTGGGTAACTACAGCACTGCATGTGTGCTTGCTGCAGCAAGAAAAGAATCAGGTGAAGGAGCTGTAGGGAAGTCACCCAGTTCTGTGCTTGGTGACAACCCCATGAGTGCTCCAGGCTTGGGGCAGAGTGGCTGCAAACTGCCCAGCAGAAAAAGAGCCTGGGAGTGTTGGTTGACAGTTGGCTGAAGTTGAGCTAGAGGTGTGCCCATGAAGGCCACCAGCATCCTGGATCAGCGTGGCCAGCAGGACCAGGGCAGTGCTTGACTTCCCTGAACTGGGTGCTGGTGAGGCCACACCTCAAATACTGGGTTTGGTTATGGTCCTCTCAGCCCAAGAAGTCCATTGAGGGGCTGGAGCACGTCCAGAGAAGGGCAGCCAAGTTGGTGAAGGGTCTGGAGAACAGGTCTGGTGAGGAGCGGGAAACTGGGGATGTTTAGTCTGGAGAAAAAGGGGGCTGAGGGGAGACCTGCCACTCTGCAGCTTTCTGAAATGAGGTTGGAATCATGTGGGAGACCCAATAGCAGCCTTCCAGTACCTGAAGGGGGTGCAAGAAGGATGGAGAGACTGTTCCCAAAGGCCTGCAGTGACAGGACCAGGGGCAATGGCTTCAAAGTAGGGAAGAGCAGATTTAGATTGGATGTGAGGAACAAGCTCTTTACTGTGAGGGTGGTGGAAGACTGGAACAGGTTGCCCAGGGAGGTGGTTGAGGTCCCTTCCCTGGAGATACTCAACTCAATGAGGCCCTGGGCCACCCGATCCAGTTGGGGATGTCCCTGCTGAGTGTGGGGGGGCGGGTCAGACTGGATGATCTTCGGAGGTCCCTCCCAGCCTGGACCATTCTATGATTGTAAGGGTTGCCTTTCTCTTGTTGCTGCAGCTCTTTGGAGCAGGAGCAGAAGCTGAGGAGACAAGCAGAGCTGGAGTCCGCACAGAGCCGCCTCCAGCTGCAGGTTCTGACGGATGAGTGCAGCAAGCTCCGCAAGCAAGTCCAGGTGAGGGTCTACCTGCTGCCAATCCACAGAGCATTCCCTTTCCCTTCAACACATCTCTTCCACGCTCCCTCAGAGCAGAGGAGACAGACTTGGAGTTTTAATAAGCAGCAAGATTTAGTGAACTCACTTAGGGACTCATCAGGAGGATCCTGTACATCCCAGCCTGCCACCTTTGCAGGAGATTGCTCTCTTCTTCTTGTGCTTCAAGACCTGAAGTTGCCAGTGCAGCTTAGCAGTGGAGGGTTGTGGGGTTGTTTTTTTTTTGGCTGCTGATGTTGCAGCACCAAACTTCTCCTCACCTTTCCCTCTGCATTTTGACAATCTCTGTAGTGAAGCTGTAATGGCACCTTTTAGGAGCAGTTAGGAGCTGTTGCAAAGTACCACTTGGAAGAGTGTTTTGTGGTGTGTCAGATGGGGAACTGCAGAGGAGTGGCCTGCTGTTACCTGCTGAGTTCTCTGGTGGTATCAGCACCTTCTCTACATTCTACTTTTATTCCTGGTGATGGAGCAAGTCAGGATTTGGGGGATCACAGGGGAAAGTTCCTTATGTTTTCTACTTGCTGTCTGCTCCTCACTTCTCTGCTTGACTTCTGTGTGTGCCTTGTAACTTGGGAGTACTCATACAGGGCTTTGTAGTCTGGAGAAGAGCAGCTTGAGAGGGGTTCTCATCAATGTTCAAGAGTTAAAGGTTGTGAGGGGCAAGAGGATGGGGCCAGATGCCTTTCAGTGGTGCCCAGCAACAGGCACAAACTGAAACCCAGTAGGTTCCATCTGAACATGAAGAAAAACTTCGTTGGTGTGAGCCGTGGAGCAGGCTGCCCAGAGAGGTGGTGGTGGAGTCTCCTTCTCTGGAGAACAGAATAGAATTAACCAGGTTGGAAGAGACCTTTGAGATCATGGAGTCCAACCTGTCACCCAACACCATCTAATCAATTCAACCATGGCACCAAGGGCCTCATCCAGGCTCCTCCTAAACACCTCCAGGGGATGGGGACTCCACCATCTCCTTGGGCAGCACATCCCAAGGGCCAATCACCCTTTCCATGAAGAACTTCTTCCTAACATCCAGCCTGAACCTCCCCTGGGGCAGCTTGAGATTGTGTCCTCTTGTTCTGGGGCTGGGGGCCTGGGAGAAGAGACCAACCCCCACCTGGCTACAACCTCCCTGCAGGGAGTTGCAGAGAGCAAGAAGGTCTCCCCTGAGCCTCCTCTGCTGCAGGCTAAGCAAGCCCAGCTCCCTCAGCCTCTCCTCACAGGGCTGTGCTCCAGACCCCTCCCCAGCTTTGTTGCCCTTCTCTGGACACCTTCCAGCAGCTCAACATCTTTCCTGACCCGAGGAGCCCAGAACTGGACACAGGGCTCAAGGTGTGGCCTGAGCAGTGCTGAGTACAGGGGCAGAATGACCTCCCTGCTCCTGCTGGCCACACTGTTCCTGCTGCAGGCCAGGATGCCCTTGGCCTTCTAACCTCACCTGACCACTGTGATCCTGGGCAAGCTGCTGTGGGTACCCCTGCTTTAGCAAAGGGCTTGGGCTGGTTGATCTGCAGAGGTCCACTTCCAACCCCCACCATGCTGTGGCCATTCTGTGCTGGGTTCCAGCAGCGCAGGGGTTTTCCAAGAGCCTATTTTGTAACCAGTTTGGTTCTTTTGTTGTTGTGTGAAGCAGGTGGTGTCTCTCACTCTCTAGTAACTGACTTGACTTCCTCTACTCCTGGAGCCTTTCTGGCCTTGGCTATTCATGTCTGTACATTAAGCAACATCCTCTTTGAAGTCTTCCTGTCTGATGCAAGATCAGGCTGGCGAAATTGGTCGCCTAAAGTCCTGCCTTGAAGCTTTGTACTCATCCAAGCTAAGGAGCAAATGGGTCCACTTCAAACTCTGGCAGAAGGGAAATGTGAATGAGAGAGACCTGCAGGTCCATAATGTCCTCCTGGAATTGTTTGTGTGCCTAAATGATGGAGTATCAGGTCTGAGTGGTTTGAAGTCCCACGTTATGAAGATTAAGTGCCCTGTGTTCTTTAAGCTCTGTTTCAGTGTTTAGACTGCATTCATCACTGTCCTGCAGTGCTTAATGTGGCTGCTGGAAGCAATTTGAAGATGCTTGTTTATACTGGGAGTAAACTGAGAGTACAGCAATTTGCTGGGGAGCAGCAGGGAAGTCTGGACTAAGGCTCTGTGGTGTTTGATCAGGTTTTGAGCCTAACAAGTTTCTTCTCACAGAGGCCATTAGTAAAGCAGCTACATGCTTAGGACTTTTGAGGGTGGAAGGAGGTTTCTTGCCTAACCCTAGATGGGTGCCTTCAGTGTTGAGTTTAAGGGCATTGTCACTCCAGGTGTGGAGTGTGTGCAAGCAGATCATGGAATCATGGTGGTGAGGACAGCCAAACACTGGGATGTCCAGGGAGGATGTGTGCTTTAAGGAGAGTGTGGCCAGCAGGTGAGGAAAGCTCTCTTCCCCATCTACTCTGCTCTACTGAGGCCACATCTGAACTACTGTGTCTAGTTCTAGGGTCCCCAATTCTAGTTCTCCAGTAGTTACTGGAGTGTCCATCAGAGGCTATGGAGGTGCTGAGGGGCCTGGAGCATCTCTCTGAGGAGGAAAAGCTGAGAGCCCTGGAGCTGTTGAGCCTGAGGAAGAGCAGCCCCAGAGGGCATCTGATCAATGCTCAGCAAGAGCTACAAGGTGGGAGGCAAGAGGCTGGGGCCAGACTCTTGTCAGTAGTGCCCAGGGACAGAACAAGGGGCAATGGGCACCAAGTGGAACCCAGGGGGTTCCATTTGAGCAGGAGGAGAAATGTCTTTGGTGGAGCAGGCTGCTCAGAGAGGTTGTAGAGTCTTTCTCTGGAGAGCTTCCAACCCCCACTGGCCATTGTGATCCTGGGCAAGCTGCTGTGGGTGCCCTGCTGTTACAGAGCCTTGGACTGGATGATCTGCAGAGGTCTCTTTCAACCTCCACCATGCTGAGATTCAGGCATTCTGTGCTCTAGCTGCAGTTTTATTCTTTCCTGCTCATTGTGCTCCCTAAGTTGCTTCTCCCCATACATCTTCCTCAAGAAGCCTTCTGCTGTGTATCCTTGCATTTCCCTGGGGTTTGTACATCACCTCCATGGCAAGCTAGATCCAGGAGGCAATCACAGCAGCAATGAGCATGCCCTTGAGGCCCTTAGTTAACACCAAGGATCAGGAGACCCCCTGCAAAGCACCTCCCAGCAAGGCACGAGGTGATGTTACCCAAAGCTAGCTCCTCTGAGCACAGTTAGTGGAACTTCATCTGCAGTGCACCAGTTTTAATCCCCTTGGTGATGTGCCTCCAGGAGGGACTGCCTGGCCCTGCTGCCTTGGTGGCTTGTGTTGGAATGTAAACACTGCCCAGTCCTGGTGGTTTTAATGGCCTGGTTTCCTTTCTAATAACTTGGGTAAGAGTTGAATGCTGAGTGCAGGTGACAAGGGGAGTTGTGTGAGTTCCCCAGAGCAACCAACCATTTGTAATCTCTTCTGATCCTCAGTGGTGGTGGTGGAATCCTCCTGCCTTTCAGAAATAATGAGATTATTAATTACTGTGATTGAAAGCCTCTTTCTTTTCAGTTACTCAGGATTTTACTGTCTGCTTACTTGAAACCCAAAGCTGTAACTTCCATTTGCCCTCCTTGGCAGCCCCCACCCTCTTCTTTCTCCCCAGGCTGTTTTACTGTTGCTCTGATGGCATCATCCTGAGTCTTCAGATTCAATTCCATGTCCTGGAGAAAGCTGCAATCTATTTGATGCAAAGCTGATCAGATGTCTTATAAAATATGAGCATCACAGAATCCCAGCATGATGAGGGTTGGAAGAGACCTCTGGAGATCATCCAGTCCAACCCCCCCTTGTTAAAGCAGGGCACCCACAGCAGCTTGCCCAGGATCACAACATCCAGCTGGGGCTGGAATCTCTCCAGGGAAAGAGGCTTCACAACCTCTCTGGGCAGCCTGCTCCAGGCCTCCAGCACCCTCACACCAAAGATGCTTCTCATCATCAGATGGAAATTCTTGGGTTCCAGTTTGTGCCCATTTCTCCTTGTCCTGTCCCTGGGCACCACTGACAAGAGCCTGGCCCCAGCCTCTTGCCCCCACCTAGGCCCTTCAGCTCTTTCTGAGCATTGCTCAGATTCCTTCTGGGGTTGCTCTTCTCCAGGCTCAGTGCCCCCAGGGCTCTCAGCCTTTGCTTCTCACAGAGATGCTTCAGGTGCCTCCTCACCTTTGTAGCTTCTGCTGGACCCTCTCCAGCAGTTCCCTGCCTTACTTGAGCTGGGGAGCCCAGACCTGCACCCAATTCTCTAGATGTGCTCAGTAGGGCAGAGTAGAGTGGGAGGAGAACCTGCCTCGACCTGCTGTCCACACTCTCCTTTATGTACCCCAGAATTGTTCTCCTCTTGAGCAGTTTCCAAAGTTAGAAGTCTTGGTAACTGCTAATGTAGAGCTTGAGCTTTGAGCTTGCCTCTGAGAACTGCTGCCTTTGCTTGGAGGTGAGTTTAATGGGCCTGGCTGCTTCCATGTGGAAGCTGGCTCACAGTTTCCTGACAGATTCTTGGCAGTCCTTAGCTGTTTTAAAACATGTCAGTGTTTGAAGCACAGTCCTTGCTGCTCAGACATTAATCTACATGCTCTCTCCAACATCCTTGGGCTTCTGTGCTCTCTAGTTTTGCCCTTGGGTTACAACAAGCTGCTCAAAATGCTTTTTGGAGGCCTTTTTACGTTGACTTCTGCTGTGCCAGTGCCATGTCTTGCATACCCACCTCTTCCCTGATGATCTCTGAAGAAAGAGGAGTTCTAGGAATGTTTTGCTCATGAAATGGTTTGACTTGGAAGGGATCTTAAAGATCATCCATTTCCAGTCCCACTGCCATGGGCAGGGACACCTTCCACCAGCCCAGGTTGCTCAAGGCCTCATCCAACCTGGCCTTCAACACCTCCAGGGAGGGACAGCCACAACCTCCCTGGGCAACTTGTGCCAGTGTCTCCCCACCCCCACTGTAAAGAATTCCTTCCTAATCATAGAATTGTTAGGGTTGGAAGGTACCTCAAGGATCATCCAGTTCCAACCTCCCTGCCATGGGCAGGGACACCTAACACTAGAGCAGGCTGCTCACAGCCACATCCAGCCTGGCCTTCAAAACCTCCAGGCAGGAGGCTTCCACCACCTCCCTGGGCAACCTGGGCCAGTGTCTCACCACCCTCCTGGGGAAGAACTTCTTCCTCACAGCCAAGCTCAAGCTCCCCACTTCTAATTTTACTCCATCCCCCCCAGTCCTATCCCTCCCTCACACCCTCCAAAGTCCCTCCCCAGCTTTCCTGAGGCCCCCTGCAGATCCTGGAAGGCCACCAGAAGGTCTCCCTGGAGCCTTTTCCTCTCCAGCCTGCACAAGCCCAAATCTCTCAGGCTGTGCTCAGAGCAGAGCAGCTCCAGCCCTCTGCTCACCCTCCTGGCCCTTCTTTGGGCACCTCCGGATCCTTCCTGGAACAGAGGCTCCAGAACTGAACCCAGTCTAAACCTGTCCTCCCACCTGTCGCTGGTGGAAGCTCTCCTTGGCTGTTTCTGCCCATCCTTGAGCCTTGATCAGTAGAGATGGAAGGAAGGAGGAGGGGGGGAGGTGGCAGAAAACAAAGCAGGAGCTCTTGAGAGTTGCATGGTTCCTGGAATTTGCTGCCCAGGGTTTACAAGAATGGGGCTGTCCTCATTAAGCAGACGGCCTGGCTTCCTGCAACGGCCTTTATGGTGCAACTTGGGCTTTTAGGATTTGATTGGATTTGATTTCTTGCTTGCTTTCTCTGTTTTTTTTTTTTCTATGGGGTATTTTGGAAACTCTGGCAAATGGCTCTAATTGACTTTTTTCTCTTGTGGTTTGGCTGCCTGTCATACTTGGCAGCTCCTTCTCTTCTTAACAGCATTGATCTGGTAATGATTGGTTGTTGAGTGTTGCCCAGATGCCCTCTCTTTCACAGGGTCCAGCACACACACAGTAACAGACTCCAGGTGCCTTCAGGCAGTCATAGTGGAGCATTGGAAATCCAGGATTTCAGGAACAGGGTGGAAATGGGATCATCTTTTCCCTCTTTATCTGAGGAGAAGTACAGTGAGGCCACCTGGAACAGATAGCCTCCCCCAATGTTACATCACTGGTTAGGCCACACCTTGAGTCCTCTGTCCAGTTCTGGGCCCCTCAGTTGAGTTGCTGGAAGGTGTCCAGAGAAGGGCAGCAAAGCTGGGGAGGGGTCTGGAGCACAGCCCTGTGAGGAGAGGCTGAGGGAGCTGGGCATGCTTAGCCTGCAGAAGAGGAGGCTCAGGGGAGACCTTCTTGCTCTCTCCAACTCCCTGCAGGGAGGTTGTAGCCAGGTGGGGGTTGGTCTCTTCTGCCAGGCCCCCAGCCCCAGAACAAGAGGCCACAGTCTCAAGCTGTGCCAGGGGAGGTTCAGGCTGGATGTCAGGAAGAAGTTCTTCCTTGAAAGAGAGACTGGCCCTTGGGCTGTGCTGCCCAGGGAGGTGGTAGAGTCCCCAATCCCTGGAGGTGTTTAGGAAGAGCCTGGATGAGGCCCTTGGTGCCATGGCTAAGTTGATCAGATGGTGCTGGGTGACAGGTTGGACTGGATGATCTCAAAGCTCTTTTCCAACCTGGTTAATTCTGTTCTATTCTATCACCAGTGATGCATTAAAAGCTCTTTGGGTCTCTTTCTTTGCAGGAGCTGAAGGCTCTGGTGGCCCAGCACAACCTGAGTGGTTCTCAGCAGCCCAGCAGCTCCCGCAGCCAGCCGCCAGGCAGCCTCCCCTCCAGCCAAAGCCAGCGCAAGTACCACTTGGAGAAGGTTTTTCAGGTGTCTCAGAGTGGGAACTGCAGAGTAATGGCCTACTGTGACCCACTGAGCTGTCTGGTGGTATCAGCACCTTCTCCACAGTCTACTTTTATTCCTGGTAATGGGGCAAGTCAAGATTTGGGGGGGTCACAGGGGAAAGTTCCTTATGTTTTCTACTTGCTGCCTGCTCCCCACTTCTTTGCTTGACCTTTGCAGGTGCCTTGTAACCTGGGAGTGCTCTTGCAGGGCTTTGTAGTCTGGAGAAGAGCAGCCCCAGAGGGGATCTGAGCAATGCTCAGCCAGAGCTCAAGCTTGGGAGGCAAGAGGCTGGGACCAGACTCTTGTCAATGCTGCCCAGGGACAGGGCAAGGGGCAGTGGGCACAAACTGGAACCCAGGAGGTTCCATCTGAACAGGAGAGAGTTGTTTGATGTGAGGGTGCTGGAGGCCTGGAGCAGGCTGCCCAGAGAGGTGGTAGAGTCTCTTTCTCTGGAGACATTCCAATCCCCCTTGGCCATTGTGCTCGTGGGCAAGCTGCTGTGGGTGCCCTGCTTTAGCATGGGGGTTAGACTTGATGATCTCCAGAGGACCCTTCCAACCCTCACCATGCTGGGATTCTGTCAGACTCCCTGCAGTTGGTCTGGTCCCTGCACTGGGAGCTTCTACCTGGTGAGGTAGCTTGCCTCCCTGTCCCCTCCATGGCAGTATCCCAGCAGAGGGTCTCTGGCTTTCATGGTGAAGTGTCACATCTAAAGGGAAGTAAAAGAAATGTCTGGACCTCCTTGTGAAGGTGGCTCTGCTGAGAGAGCCGGGCAGCGGTGCAGTGGGGCCTGCAGGGCAGCGGTGCTGGGAGAGCGGGGCCTGCGGGGCCTGCGGTGCAGCGGGGCCTGCGGTGCAGCGGGGCATGCGGGGCGGCGGTGCTGGGAGAGCCGGGCGGCGGTGCAGCGGGGGCGGCGGTGCGGCGGGGCGGCGGCGCTGGGGGAGCCGGGCGGCGGTGCAGCAGGGCCTGCGGGGCGGCGGCGCTGGGGGAGCCGGGCAGCTGTGCAGCGGGGCCTGCGGGGCGGCGGTGCGGGGAGAGCCGGGCAGCGGGGCCTGCGGGGCGGCGGTGCTGGGAGAGCCGGGCGGCGGGGCCTGCGGGGCAGCTCCCAGTGCTTAAGGGAGAACCATTGCCCCCAGATTGTAGGTGGATTGATCAGAGAATCCAGCCAGAAAAATCAACAGATCCAGAGCCAAACCCTTTTAACAGGAGTGGTAGGGGCAGAAGCTCTGTTTCCCTGTCAGGATGTGGGAAGCCAAGGAGTCATTGCAGCCCTGGTTTTGTCTTTGCTTGCAGCCTGGGGCAAGTGACCTGGCCTGGGGACCAGTGCCAGCTTGCTTTGTCAATGAAATAAGTGCAGCATCAGGAGGCTGAGAGGGTTTATTTGCAGAGTGCTTTCTGAATGATGAAATTACTTGATTTGTTTAATGGTTGGGAGATTAATATGCCTTATCTAGACATAACAAAATTGTTTCCTGCATTCAATTGACCTTAGTTTTCTGGCTGGTGGAGCCAGGGAATGGATCCCTGAATGGAGGCTTTGTGGTGGCTCTTGTAGCAGAGGGTTTAAGTTCACCTGCAGCCATTGTTTGCATCGCTGGTGCTTGTTGGCTTTAATAGCCCTGTGATGCTGCTGGGGGTTATCTCAACAAGACTGCCTTTGAAGAAACTCCCTCAAGAGCAGCTGGCTATTGTAACAGGAATTGGAAGGCTGTTGGGGGAGTTTGCTCTTACTGGCTGGGATCCATAAGGATGCAGCCCTGTTGTTGCTTGAGCTGAAGAACAGCTCGGGGCAGTTCTATAGAACAGCAAATCACAGAAGGGTAGAGGTTGGAAGGGACCTCTGGAGATCATCCAGTCCAACCCCGCTGCCATAACAGGGTCACCCAGGGCAGGGCACACAGGAACACATCCAGATGGGTTTGGAAAGTCTCCAGAGCAGGAGGCTCCACAACCTCTCTGGGCAGCCTGCTCCAGGCCTCCAGCACCCTCACACCGAAGAAGTTTCTCCTCCTGAAGTGGAACTTCTTGGGTTCCAGCTTATCTCCATCACTGGGCACCACCCAAAGGAGCCTGGCACCCACCCCTCAGATATTTGCTGACATTGATCAGGTCCCTTCTCAGCCTTCTCCAGACTAAACAGCCCCAGGGCTCTCAGCCTTTCCCCATAGCCTCTGTTGGACTCTCTCCAGCGGGTTCCTGTCTCTGGAACTGGGAACTGCCAGTATTGCAGACATGTTTTCAGCAGGACAGAGCAGAGGGGCAGGAGAACCTCCCTAGCCCTGCTGACCACACTTTTCTTCCTGCACCCCAGGATGCCATTGGCCATCTTGGCCACAAGGGCACATTGCTGGCCCATGGAGAACTGGCTGTCCACCAGCACTCCAAGGTCTTTCTCCATGGGACTGTTTTCCAGCAGGACTACCCCTCACCTGTTCTGGTGCCTTATGTTGTTCCTCCCCAGATGCAGGACTCTGCACTTGTCCTTACTAACCTTGATGAGGTTTCTCAATCCCAGGCACTGCTATAGGCTGGGCAGGGACTGGCTGGAGAGCAGCCCTGGAGAAAAGGCCTTGGGGGTCCTGGGAGAGGAGAAGCTCAACAGGAGCCATCAGTGAGCACTTGCAGCCCAGAGAGCCAAGCAGAGCCTTCTGGCAGCAGCAGAAGTGTGGCCAGCAGGGCCAGAGAGGGGATTCTCCCACTCTGCTGAGACCACACCTGGAGCACTGTGTCCAGTTCTGGAGCTCTGTGCCAGGAAGGCTCTGGAGGTGCTGGGAGGTGTCCAGGGAAGGGCCACGAGGAGCAGCAGAGGGCTGGAGCTGCTCTGCTCTGAGCACAGCCTGAGAGAGTTGGGGTTGTGCAGGCTGGAGAAGAGAAGGCTCTGAGGAGACCTTCTTGTGGCCTTCCAGGATCTGAAGGGGCTGCAAGAAAGCTGGGGAGGGACTTCTGAGGTTGTCAGGGAGGGATAGGACTGGGGGGGGTGGAGTAAAACTAGAACTGGGGTGATTCAGATTGGATGTGAGGAAGAAGTTCTTCCTCAGGAGGGTGGTGAGACACTGGCACAGTTTGCCCAGGGAGGTAGTGGAAGCCTTATGCCTGGAGGTTTTGAAGGCCAGGCTGGAGGTGGCTGTGAGCAACCTGCTGTGGTGTGAGGTGTCCCTGCCCATGGCAGGGGGGTTGGATGTGGATAATCCTTGGGGTCCCTTCCCACCCTGACAATTGTGTGATTCTCTCTGCCCGGCTCTCCAGCCTGTCCAGGTTTGCACCTCTTCATCCCACCACACGTGCTGTGGTTGTGCCATCACATTGCTGGTCCTACACTGTCTGCTGCTTCTCCCTAACCTGCTTTATCCTTCTCCTGAGCCAGGTTGTGGTGTGAAGATGATGAGTGTGGCCAACCTGAAGAGCAGCCAGTACATCCCCATCCACAGCAAACAGATTCGGGGGCTGGATTTCGGCAGGCGGTCGGACGGCTTGCTGCTCTCTGGTGCTCTGGACAACACTCTCAAACTCACCAGGTGAGCCCTGCTGCAGGGAGCAGCCTGTCCCACACCAGTCTCACCACAAGAGACTGGACTGGAAGCATCTTGCAGCATTTGCTCATCTGCTTTCCAAAAGGTGCTGCTAAGATGGCATCAGGTCTGAGGGTGGGAACTAACAGAGGGAGAGGCTGGTTAATGCTTTCAGCTCTTGGGAGTCCTCAGCACAGGAGAGACATGGACCTCTTGGAGAGCAGTGCTGGGAGGGCTGGAAGCTCTCTGCTGTGAGGTCAGGGTGAGAGAGTTGGAGTTGTTCAAGCTGGAGAAGAGCAGGCTCCAGGAGACCTCCTGGGGTCCTTTCAGGGCTTCATGGGACCTCTAAGAAAGCTGGGGACAAACTCTGGAGCAGGGCCTGTTGTGCCAGGCCAAGGAGTGATTATTTGAACTGAAAGAGGGAGATTCAGAATGGAGAGAAAGGAGAAATGTTTGACACTGAGGGTGGAGAGAGCCTGGCCCAGGTTGCCCAGAGAGGTGGGAGATGCCCCATCCCTGGAACCATTCCAGGTCAGATTTGAGGCTGTGAGCAACCTGCTCTAGTTGCAGATGTCCTTGCTTACTGCAGTGAGGTTGGAGTGGATGAGCTTTAAAGTTCTCTTCCCACCCAGACCATTCCATGATCAACTTTTAGGTGGAGGTGTAACAAAAACCACCTGTGAGTGATACTTTTCCTCTAGAAACTCTGTGGAAAAGAAGCAATTCAGCACAACTTGGCCCAGCTGTGTTGAGAACAACAGTTGCACGATGCAGGGGATGAAAAATTTGTTGTCTCTTAGGCTTTGTGTTAGTGGAGGGAGATGTGGGACACGGGAACTGGGCCAGCCTCAAGCAGAGAGAAGGGGAGTTTAGGTTGGGTGCTTTGTTTCATGCACTGATGCCAGCTTCTCTGATTATACACTGGTGGCAGAGCAGGGAATTCACCTGGGATATGAAATGTGTAGAGAGTATTGTTGAGCATGTGCTAGAGGAATGAGGGTTCTCTAGAGCTAGCAGAGACTTAGGAGCAGCTTGGAGTCTGAGAGAGAAATGTGTCCCATCTTGGTAGAATTTACAATACAATACAATAAATCCAGGTTGGAAGAGACCTTCAAGATCATCGTGTCCAACCTATCAACCAATCCAACCCACCTAAACAGCTAGATCATGGCACCCAGTACCCCATCAAGTCTCCTCCTGAATACCTCCAATGATGGTGACTCCACCACCTCCCTGGGCAGACCATTCCAATGGGCAATCACTCTCTCTGTAAAGAACTTCCTCCTAACATCCAGCCTAAACCTCCCCAGCCTGAGACTGTGTCCTCTTGTTCTGGTGCTGCCTGCCTGGGAAAAGAGACCAACCTCTGCCTGTCTACAATCTCCCTTCAGGTAGTTGTAGAGAGCAATAAGGTCACCCCTGAGTCTCCTCCTCTCCAGGCTAAGCAACCCCAGTTCCCTCAGCCTCTCCTCACAGGGCTGTGTTCCAAACCCCTCACCAACCTTGTTGCCCTTCTCTGGACATGCTCCAGCAAGTCAATCTCCTTCCTAAACTGAGGGGCCCAGAACTGGACACAGGACTCAAGGTGTGGCCTAACTAGTGCTGTATACAAGGGAAGAATGACCTCCCTGCTCCTGCTGGCCACACTGTTCCTGATGCAGGCCAGGATGCCCTTGGCCCTCTTGGCTGCCTGGGCACACTGCAGGCTCATGTTCAGCCTCCCATCAACCAGCACCCCCAGGTCCCTCTCTGCCTGGCTGCTCTCAGCCACTCTGCCCCCAGCCTGTAGCACTGCATGGGGTTGCTGTGGCCAATGTGCAGAACCCGGCACTTGGATGTGTTCAATCTCCTGCCCTTGGCCTCTGCCCATCTGTCCAGCCTGTCGAGGTCCCTCTGCATAGCCTCTCTGCCCTCCAGCAGATCAACTCCTGCCCCCAGTTTGGTGCCATCTGCAAATTTACTGATGATGGACTCAATGCCCTCACCCAGATCATCAATAAAGATGTTGAAGAGCATGGGGCCCAGCACTGATCCCTGGGGCACACCACTAGTGACTGGCCGCCAGCCGGATGTGGCACCATTCACCACCACTCTCTGGGCTCGGCCCTCCAGCCAGTTCCTAACCCAACACAGTGTGCTCCTGTCCAAGCCATGGGCTGAATTTTGCAGCCTCTGAGTGTGTTTTCCTCTGCTCTTCAATCTCAGGCTGATACTTGATTCCCCTATCTGCCTCTTCCTGCCTGGTTGGTTGTATTTGGAACTTGTGATCCTCTTGCCTTTATGCTCCAGAATATCTTGGAGTCAAGTTTTTGCTTCAGTAGCATCTTCATACTTCTTTCAGGTTCCCTTTGGAAGAGCCCTCCCTTTTTTGGTCACCTTTCTTCTCTAGCTACTGATCTCACAGTCATCCTATCAAAGGGAATTATCCAAGATGCCTTTAAGTCTCTCTTCCTGACCTGTGTTTCAAGTAGCACTATGATGTTGGCTGGGTTTCCCCCCCCTGTTGTTTTTGGACCAGTCACTGATCAAGCTCCCTGTCAGGTTTGTCTTTGTGCTTGTTCCCCTTGTACTTACCTGGGAGCAATTTCTTGCTTCCCTGGAGTTCTGAGCCCTGAATCACCTTCCCCAGGGAGAATCCCCCCCATGCTGTGAAGGATACCCAAAGTTACTTTGATGGGTGCTGTCTCCTGCTGTTCTCAGCACGCTGACCCTGTGTTGACAGCTCTGCCCTTTGCAGCTGTGTTCTAATCCAACATCATCTCCACCTGGTGTGCTGGGTTGTGCCCCTCTCTGCACCTCCCTCTTTCTGTCTTCCACAGAAGGAGTTTCTAAAAACACTCCAAATGTGCTCTCAGTTGCCTCTACCCTGCTCATTGCCTTGCTCTTGCTTAAATGAGATTCTTTGGAGGCTCCTCTCGTGCAGGCAGAGGGAGATCCTTAAGGAGGGATGCAAGCTGCAGAGATGAGCCCTGTGATCTCAGGAAGATGTGATGAGATTACACCAGAGTCACTTCTAAGTGTTTCCAGAAAAATAACTGAGCTTTCCCTTTCCAGTAAGGCAGCTGAGAGCCTGCTCTGGCCTTTCTTTGCCCAGTCTCCAAAGACCAGTCTGGAAAAGGAAGCAGTGGCCTGGAAGAATTAGCATCCATGTCTGGAGTAGAGGAGGAGTGAATTCACAGCTCAAAGGAGAGATGCTTCTGTCTGAAGGCCTGAAGAAGGAGCTGGATTTGTTTACCTCTTAACTGTGCTATTTTCTCCTCAGTGGGTGCATGTCTGCTGGGCCAACAGTTTGCTTTTCTTCTGCAGCTTGACAACAAACTCTGTGGTGCAGACATACAACGCTGGCCGTCCTGTCTGGAGCTGCTGCTGGTGTCTTGATGACACCAACTACATCTATGCTGGCTTGGTCAATGGATCCATCATGATCTATGATCTGAGGGACACCAAAACTCACGTCCAGGAACTAGTCCCTCAGAAGTCCAGGTATGGTGTAAGGACTTTTTTTTTTTTGTCTTCCTCAATCCTCTCAGCTTCACTAATATACCCAAGAGCTAGATGTAGCTTCTGCCACAGATCACACAACAATTGGAAGAGTTGAAACTGCTTGATGTGAATCTCTTGTTCCAAGACACCAGTTGAGCACAGATGGGAGAAGTTTCTCCAAGGGTTGTGTAACTTAGGACCTGAGGGCTTGGCCCCTGCATCATCTTGAGGCAGTGTGTGGTCAGAAATAGACCCACCCAGTGCAGCCTGCAAACCAGCTGACTTTGGTTTGGAGCTGGGCTTGACATTGAACTTGGAAAGGACAAATGACAGAGGTGTGAGATGCTGGAACTTTCATCTCATAGAATGGTTTGGGTAGGATCTTAAAGACCATCTCTTCCAACCCTCAGCCACAGGCAGAGATGTCTTCAACTAGACCAGCTTGCTCAGGGCTCCCCAACTTGGCTTTGAACAGGGCTGGAGCCTCCACAGGACCTGGGCAACCTGTTCCAGTGCCTCACCACCTTCATGGTGAAGAATTTCCTTCTGGTGTCTAATCTAAATCCAGCTTCTTCCAGTTTGAAGCCATCTCTCCTACTCAGAGACTCAGTCACTGATTCACATGTATCTGATGTGTGCTGCCTGATGCCTCTTTAGAACGTGAGGCTCAGTAATTCAGTTGAATCTCCTTTGTTCTTGGCACACCTCTTGGGGTTCTGTGCTTGAAAGACCATTTTGCAGCCCACTTAGGTGCCATGGACCAGTACATAAAGGGTGGCTGGCAGGAGGATGGAGACTCCCTTTTTACATGGAGTCCCATGGAAAAGACAAGGGGTGATGGGGACAAGTTCCTGCTGGGGGAGAGTCCCATTGGGCTCCAGCAGGAAATGTTTCCCCCTGAGCACAGGCAGACATTGGAATCATCTCCCAGGGGAATCGCAGAATCAACCAGGTTGGAAAAGACCTCAGAGATCATCAAATCCAACCTATTACCTAACACCTCCTGATGACTAAACCATGGCTCCAAGTGCCACATCCAATCCTTCTTTTGATCACCTTCAGGGACAGTGACTCTACCACCTCCCTGGGCAGCACATCCCAATGGCCAGTTACTCTTTCTGTGAAGACCTTTCTCCTCACCTCCAGCCTAAACCTCCCCTGGCACAGCTTGAGGCTGTGTCTTCTTTTTCTGCCACTGGTTGCATGGGAGAAGCAGTGCCGTCCCCTCCACTGGACAGTTTGAAGGCTCAGCTTGCCAGGGTGCTGAGCCAGCTCATTGCAACTCCACTGCTCCCTAGAAAGGTTGGCCCAGATGATCCTTGGGGTGCCTTCCAACCTGGCATTCTGTGGTTCTGTGCTAGGTCCTTGTGGTTGGAGAGCCCCGCAGCAGGGCCGCGGCTGGCACCGCTGACTCTCGCTCACTCCGCTTTCAGGTGCCCCATGGTATCGCTCTCCTACCTGCCCCGGCTGGCCTCAGCATCGCTGCCTTACGGTGGAGTATTAGCTGGGACCTTGGAAGGAGCCTGCTTTTGGGAGCAGAAGGCTGGCAACACCTACCAGCCCCACCACCTGCCCCTGGAGCCCGGCGGCTGCATCGACGTCCAGGCGGAGATCACCACGCGCCACTGCCTCATCACCTACCGGCCCAGTACGTAACGCTGGGCACCTGCAGCCAGCCTCACGCTGCCCCTCAGGCCTCCTGCTTCACAGGATCACAGGAGGTTAAGGGTTGGAAGGGACTTCTGGAGGTCTTTGAGTCCAACCCCCCTGTCAGAGCAGGACTGTAGAATCCTAGCGCAGGTGGCGCAGGAACACATCCAGACAGGGCTTGGATGCCTCCAGAGAAGGAGACTCCACAACCTCTCTGGGCAGCCTGCTCCAGGGCTCTGTGACCCTTACAGTAAAGAAGTTCTTCCTCATGTTGAGGTGGAAATTCCTGTGCTGTAGTTCACATCTCTTGCTCCTTGTTCTATGGCAGGGCACCAGTGAGCAGAGGCTGTCCCTGTCCCTTCCTTCTTGACTCTCAGGATATTTACAGACATTGATTAGATCCACTCTCAGTCTTCTCTTTTTCCAGACTAAAATGCCCCAGGTCCTTCAGTTCTGTGGCAGCCTCAGTGCCGAGGGCACAGCAGAGAGCTTCAGTTCTGTGGCAGCCTCAGTGCCGAGGGCACAGCAGAGAGGTAGAACCTGCTCTAGCCAGGGCAAGGAATATCTACACAGATTAAAACTGGCCAAGGGCAAAAGGAGGCAGCTTGTAGGATGGTGGTCTTTGATTCTGCTATTGTGAGACTCCCATCTCTCAAGTGCTGTGTCCAGTTCTGGTGTCCCCAGGAGGAGGAGGAGGACTCAGAGCTGTTGGAAAGAGGCCAGAGGAGGCCACAAAGGTCATCCAAGGGCTGGAGCAGCTCTGCTGTGAGGCCAGGCCGAGGGAGCTGGGGGTGTTCAGCCTGGAAAGGAGAAGACTCCAGGGGGACCTTAGAGCTGCCTTCCAGTATGTGAAGGGAACCTGGAGTAAGGCTGCAGAGGGACTTCTCCTGAGGGTGTCTAGACACAGGCCAAGGGGGAATGGTTTGAAGCTGAGGGAGAGCAGGGTTAGACTGGAGCTGAGGAAGAAGCTCCTTAGTATGAGGGTGGTGAGACTCTGGAACAGGTTGCCCAGGGAGGTTGTGGCTCCCTGGAAGTGTTCAAGGCCAGGTTGGATGAGGCCTTGAGCAACCAAGTCTAGTTGAGAGCCCATGGCAGGGAGGTTGGAGGAGATGGTCTCTGAGGTTCCTTCCAACCTAAGGCATTCTGTGATTCCTACAGTTCCAACCTGCCTGCAATCCACCTTTTCCCAAGGCTCCCTTTGTGTTTCACCCCTGCAGGTAAAAGCAACCCCTGTATGCGTTGTGTGATGGTGGAACTGACCTGCAGGCCTCTGACAGAGGGCTCTGAAGATGCAGTGTGGTGTTCTAACCCTGTGCAGACATTCAGTGCTGGGCCCACCTGCAAGCTGCTGACCAAGAATGCCATTTTCCAGAGCCCAGAGGACGATGGCAGCGTCTTTGTGTGTGCTGGTGATCAGGCATCTAACTCTGCCATGGTACCTCCCCTTCCTTTTGGTTTACTGCAGCTCTGGGAGAGTTCTCAGGCACAGCAGCCAGTGTGGGAATGGTGATTGGGATGGGTGCTGTGAGGGATGGGTGCAGGTGTGCTTCAGGAAGGACAAGGAAGCTGAGGGGGAAGGGTTGTCCTTCAGGTGGAAAAGCAGGTGGCCCAGCAGGCTGCAGTGAGAGCTCAGGAGTCAGGGAGACATCATGCTGGGATTGGTGAAGACCATCCAAGCAGGCTGTGGAAGAAGTGGCAGGGTTCTGTGAGGAAAATCTTTAGGAGGGAAGCCCTGTGTTGGATGGGAGGGGAGGGGAGAACCCCCCAGTCTCTGACCTTGTCTGTCCTGCAGCTCTGGGACGCTGGCAGCCGCTCCTTGCTGCAGAAGCTGCAGGCTGACCTGCTGGTGATGGACATCTGCCCCTTGGAAGTGAACCAGACCCACCTCCTGGCTACCTTGACTGAGAACACTGTGAGGATCTACAAGTGGCAGTGAAGAGAGGTCCCCGTGGCTGCCACAGAAGCTTTCCACACGTGCTGCTGATCAACCCTCCACCTCTTCTCAGCCCCAGACTCTGCTGCCCTGCACCACTGCTTCCAGGAGACAGGAACCACGACAGCACCTTGCTGGCAGAGGGCAGGAACTGGGATGTGCTGCTGCCTGGAGCAATTCCCTTCTTCCAGCTTCCTGTTTAGATCTGCATTTACTTCTTTGGGCAGTTCTCTTCAGCAAACTGAGCTGCCTCAGCGCAGCTGCAACTCTTAGCCTGTCTCCAGTGGCTGTTGCCACAGCCTTTTCCAGTGTGAACTGAGCTCAGGGACTTGCAAATCTCTTCTGAGGGTCAAGAACCTGAGAGGAACCTGAAGACCTGGGCCTCTCAGTGCTGTGCTTAGCTGGTGATGAGAAGGTGGCAGTGCCAGCACCTCGCTCGTAGGGCCCACACTCAGGGTAAAGGCAAGCCTTTAGGGAACATGCTCCAGCAGCTTCTGAGGCTGTGGGATCAGTGAGCAGTTAGTCCCTGATGACAACAGCCCCTGTCTTGTGGCCATGGAGAGAACAAGCTTGGGAAACCTCCAGAGAATCTTTTTTGTTTGATTTTTTGGGGGGGGCTTATTTGGGTTATCTTTGCCACCACGAGCTTAGAGTTAGCACCAAAATCCCTTAATCCTCTGCCACTTCCTTCCACTTCTCTCTTTCCCCCCCACCAAGCAGACTTGGACAGTTTGGTGGTGGAAGATGAAACTATGGAAGCTGAGGTGAAGAGGAGGGGATGATTCTGGCTGGCTCCTGTGTCTGTGGTGTCCTTCCTTCAGGACAGGATGGAGCTGTTGGGTTTTTACTTGTCCCCTTTGAAGCACTGGTTGGAAGCTGAGGGATTTCATGCTTGCACTGGAGCTTTTGCCTTCCTTTAAATCCTAGTTACCAGCTCCCCAGCCAGCCACAGAGAGGTCCCAGTTGAGCTTCTGTGCCCTGGGCTTGCTGGTTTGTGTATATCTGAGGCCATGTGGTAGGACCAAGAGTTGAGGGACCTGTCCTGGCCACGTGCAGAGGGCTCTCGCCGCCCGAAGTCTACCGAGGGCTGTGAGAATGATTTATCTCCAGGTTAGATCATGAGGGTTTCATGCTATGCTTAACAAAAGCAAACTCAGAAGGGTGCTGGAAGCTGCAAGAGGAATTCTCTGTGCTGGGGATGGGGCCCCTGGCACAGCTTTGCCACTGGGCTGTGGTCAGCAGCACCCATCCAGTTTGGCCTGAGGGAGTCGCTGCTGAAACTGCCACCACCCCCTGAGTTTCTGAAGTCTGGGGTCAGCCCAGGATCATCCTGTTTGTCTGCAGTCTTAAAGAGGAGAGTGAGAAGATCTCAAGCCTAACTTTTAATTATTTTTTTTTTGTCAGAGCAGTATCTTGTTCCCCTATTTTTCTATCCAGTAAAAATAAAGCATTTCTAAGTGCTCAGATGGACCTGCTGCTGTCCTTTGGGCATTGCCCCCTCAGTGCAACACTCTGTGCACACCCTGTGGACGTGGACAAGCATCCCTGGCTGCAGGGAAGGTTTCTCTCATCCTTTCAGGTAGTTCATGCTGGGCTTCAGACTGAAACAGTGGAGGGTTTTAGTGGCTGAAGAGTCCTCACTGAGCCATGCTGCCCTGATCAGGTGAGGAGAAGGGAAGGGGCTGGGCAAAGTCAGGCTGTGCATCTCCAGTGTCCTTTTAACTGGACATGAACTCACTGATGGGAGACTTTTTGGCATTTTAAGGATGATCAGGAATCCCAAAGGGTTAGTAGAAAGAACATCACTGTGAAAAGGGTCAATCCAAGGCACAAAGCCAGGCTGGGTGCAGAGTGGGTTGAGACTAGCTCTGAAGAGAGACTTGGGGCTATCTGTTGTGGAGCAGCACCCCCTGAGCCAGCAGTGCCCTCCTGCAGCCCAGCAGGCAGCTGTGTGCTGGGCTGCAGCCAGAGGAGTGTGGGCAGCAGGGCAAGAGAGGGGATTCTGCCCTCTTGCTCTGGGGAAACTCCACTTTGTATGCTGTGTCCAGTTCTTGTGTCCCCAGCAGGAGGAGGACATGGAACTGTTGGAGCTAGTCCAGAGGAGGCCACAAAGAAGATCCAAGGGCTGGAGCAGCTCTGCTATGAGGTCTGAGGGATCTGGAGGGGCTGTTCAGCCTGGAGAGGACGCTGGAGGACCTTAGAGCTGCCTTTGGGTACTGGAAGGGATCCTACAGGAAGGCTGCAGAGACACTTTTCCTGAGGGTGTCTAGGGACAGACCAAGGCAGAATGGTTTGAAGCTGAGGCAGAGCAGGGTTAAACTACTGGAGCTTAGGAAGAAGTTCTTGAGTAGGAGGGTGGTGAGAGTCTGGAAGAGGTTGCCCAGGGAGGTTGTGGATGTTCCCTCCATGGAGGTGTTCAAAGCCAGGTTGGTCAAGGCCTAGAGCAGCCAAGTCTGTTTGAGAGGTGTCCCTGCCTGTGGCAGTTCCTCTGTACAAGGGTGGTGAGGCTCCAGAACAGGTTGCCCTGAGAAGCTGTGGCTGCTCCCTCCCTGAAGGTATCCAAGGCCAGCTTGGATGAGGCCTTGAGCAACCCTATCCAGTTTGAGAAGTGTTCCCCCTGCCCATGGTGAGGGGGTTGGAGCAGATGATCTGTGAGGTCCCTTCCAACCTCACCCATTCTGTGAAGGTCTCCAGTAAGGCCATCTCAAACCAGGAGCAGGCTGAGCTGTTGTTTGCCTTAGTGCAGTGAGCTGCTTGTTCTCAGCCATTCAGAGGCATCCTTTGTGCTTGGGCAACTTCAGCCTCTCCTTCCTGTGAGGAATTTGGAACATTTTAAGTGTTTAAAAAAAAACCACAACAACAAAACCCAATAATTTAAATCACTTCTATTTTCCAGGTTGCACTTCCTTCATCCCTCTGGAGCAGTATAAAGAGCTGCAAACTCAGCTACTGCTGGCCACATTCCCTTTGTCCCTTTGTTTTCACATCCTGAGCTGAAGTTTGTTTGTTTGGAGTTGGTTGGTTGGTTGGTTTTCCCCCTCCTCCCCCGAGATGTGAGATGTGAAGAGCCTTGTAACACTCTCTTAGTCCCAGGTTTACAGCAGGCTCTGGGAAAAGCCACCTAAGCTGTGTGCAGACAGCACACACACACACACACAGAGCCTGGGGAGCTGATAAAAAGGTCAAATGTGTTAACAAAATATTTGCTCATCTCTGTCTGGAGTTGCAGGGGGGCAGCTCCTGGGCTGGGAGGAGGAAGCTCAGCATCCTTGCAGGATGCAGGGCAGCTGCTGTCAGAGGCTGAGCTGCTTTCAGTGGTGTTGCAGGCAGCAAGCCACTCGCTGGCTATTTCTGCTGCTGTCTCTGGGAAGATTTTGTTATCGTGGAGCAGCTTTATGGCAACTCCTGTAGTAAAATCTGATGTGAGGGGAGAGGTGAAGCTTGGTCCCTGCAGAGAGGGCCTCGTTTTCAGCTGTGCACAGGCTTTCCCCCCCCCCCCCCTTCTTATTTTTCCCCAGGCTGTTGAGGGGAAGCACCTTTCCTGATTTTTAATCTGTATCAAACCAGGCCTTGCAGGGCAGCTCTAGCCAGAGCTGGCTGTGGTGGCAGTTTGGCAGGAGCCCCAAGGGCTGTGCTGAGCACAGTCCAGCTTGGGGTGGTTGGCAGGGAAGCTGGAGTTGGAATGAGCCCTGTTTTCCAGGGAAGGACTGTCCCCCCACCCCCAACCTGTCCCTCTGACTGGGGTGATCCAGCGTCAGGCTGCTGTGGTCTGGCAGGGGAGGCATAGGAGGCAGCCACCTCCCAGCCTGCACCTGGCCTTGGCACCACTGTGGCATCTGCCCTTGTGCTTGAGCTGCTGGCTTGCAGAGACTCAGGGGTGAGGTTTCACCAACCAGAAGGGAAATGGTTGCAGATGACAGAAGGTAGAGCAAAACCAGCGTGAGCCTGCACCAAGGCAGGACCTGCCAGGGCTTCACTTGGCTCTGCCTGTGCCTGCCTCTTCCCAGAGGGTGGCAAAGCAGCTATTTTCTGTGTCCTGAAGCAAATTGGATTAAAAGCAGGCACTGCAGCAAGTGAAACAAGCAGCTTAGGCCGAACCTTGTTACACTGGGGGAGCCAGAGCATCCCGGGGGGGATTTCATTTAGTTCTCCTTTTCGGTTTGCAAGGAGCCTTGGTGGAATTTTCTGCTCATGTAGATTAGCAGATAGTGGGGTTTTTTTTGCCCCTACTGAGGCAGTAAATCCCTGGACAGACCTGGCTGGCTCCTGGCTTAGGAGGGAGAATATCAGGAAAAGGAGTTTGGGGAGGAGGAAGAGAAGGGAGGAGGTGGGGGTGGAAGAAAGGAATGAGCAAGCGAAAACTAGTTTTGTGCTGGGTTTGATTTGCAAACGTGGAAGAATAGATTGCATTGGGGCCTGGCCTTCCCTGCTGGGGAGGCATTTTGGACTTTCCCATTAGCAAATCTGCACATCAGGCTTTTCTCAGCTCCAATTCACATTGGCCAAGTGCTCAGCCCCCCCCCCCCCACGCCCGTGGGAGCCCAGCTGCATCCCGAGTCCTTGCGCAGGTGCCTGTGAAATGGAGCAGAGGGGATGGCAGCACCTCGGCAGCAGGGCTGGCAGCCCCTTCCAGCACCCTCAGCCCACCAAGTGGAGCAGGGTGGGGGAAGCAGCCTCCTTCACTTCAGATAACAACGTTTAGCATTGAAATAGAACAGCAGAGTATTTGTGACTGCCCAGAGAGGTTGTGGAGTCTCCCTCTCTGGAGACTTTCCAAACCTGCCTGGATGCCTTCCTCTGTGACCTGACCTGGGTGATTCTGCTTTGGCGGGGGTGGGGGGGGGTTGGACTGGATGATCTCTGGAGGTCCCTTCCAACCCATACCATTCTGTAACTATCTTCACCTCCCAATCAACCAGGGAAGCTACTGAGGAGGCAGAAAGGCTTCATGCTCTCACCTCGTTGCTGAAGGAGAGGGGCTGTGGGTGCCCATCTCCTGCTCTGCTCCTGGGGGTTCACTGATAAAAGTCTTGGAGCTATAGCAACATCTCAAGGGCCTGTGGGGTGTTACCTATGCCCCATTCTATTCCAAAATGGTGCCTCTAAGTAGCAAATAAACAGAGAAGTTTGGGGAGCTATGCCCTAAAATGCTCATCTCATCCTTCAGCCAAGCTCAGCAGGTAACAGGCAAGGCCCAGCCTGCGCTGGTCCAGAGGCAAAAGAGCCTTACAGCCATTTCAGTGATTATCCCACCCAGTGGAGCATAATTAACATGAGGGTCCAGGGGCTTTAGTCTCCCATCAGGTCCAATTTGGGTGTTTCTGCTGGCAGAAGGGGGGAAATGAGCCCTAGTGGCTTCTGGCAGCATCAAGCTGTGAGCAGCACCGAGTGCTTGGGAAGGCAGAAGCGAGACAGGGAAAGAAGTGAGGCAGGTTGGAGAAAGGCTTGGATAAGTGCCCAGTGGATTATTGCTTGGGTTTGGGGTGGTTTTTTTTTTTAAGGGTAGGTGCTAACTGCAACACAGAGCTGCATAAATACAGGAGGAGCAACAGGCTCTGCAGGAGACACCCAGGGCTTTAGATGCTCTGTGAAACACGAGGTGTCAACAGCGCTGTTCTGGGGGGGAAAAACATCAGGTGGTGGTGGGCTGGATGAAGTGTGGAAGGGGCATGAAGCTCCTCTGCTGCTGCTCCCACACACACACAAGGCTGCAGCTGCACTATTGGCTCCTGTTTGCCCACAGCTTTGCAAAATCAGCACATTGGTTTGGTTGGAAGAGACCTTTAAGGTCATCCAGTCTGGCCCTTAAGCCAGCGCTGCCAGGACACCACTAAACTGCGACCCTCAGCACCACATCAACACAGCTTTGAAACCCTGCCAGGGATGGGGACTCCACCACTGCCCTGGGCAGCCTGGGCCATGGCTTCACAACCCTTGGGGGAAGAAGTTGTTCCTCATATCCAACCTCACCCTTCACTGGTGCAACTTCAGGCTGGCTCCTCTCCTCTATGGGAGAGGAGAATGACTTCCACCTTGCTCCAAGCTCCTTTCAGGGAGCTGTAGAGAGTGAGGTCTCCTCTCATCCTCCTTTTCTCCAGGCTAAACAACCCCAGGTCCCTCAGCTGCTCTTCACAAGACTTGTGCTCTAGACACTTCCTGATCTTCATTGCCCTTCTTTGGACATACTCCAGCACTTTGCTGTCCTTGGGGAGAGGGAACCAAAGCTGCCCCCAGGATTTGAGGTGCAGTGTCCTTAGCTTCCTCAAGAAGCATTTGCTGGTGGAGATGATGATCAGCTGGGAAGGGTAGTGCTGAAGTTCTGGGGGACCTGGCAGGTTGGGGGGAGGCAGCTGAACCAGTCAGTGGGTGAGGGAGAAGGGAAGGCCTTGGTGTGCTGTGTGGAGACTGAGTCAAGACTCAGAGCTGTGCCCATGGCCACATGGGAGCGAGCAGCCTGCTTCCAGTTAAACACTGGAGCAGCTCCTCTGCATGGACTGAGGAAGAGCTTTTCCTCTTCCCCACAGTGGTGGAGGGTTAGGATGCTGCAGGGAAGGAGCAAGAGACACCCCAGCAGCTCAGCTCACCTCAGCCTGACTCTGCAAAGCCAGGGGCTTTATTGCTGCCAACTACAGAAGCTGATGGCAGCACCCAGCACCTCATGCAGCACCCAGCACCTCATGCAGCACCCAGCACCTCATGCAGCACCCAGCACCTCATGCAGCACCCAGCACCTCATGCAGCACCCAGCACCTGGGAGCCTTGCTGGTAAAATGCTTAAAACATAGCAAAAAAGGAATGTCCAACCAGCCTGCACCAAGAGGGTGCTGTGAGGTGCTGGGCTTGCGGCATGGGCAGGGACATCGCTGCCTGCACAGAAATGCTTCTTCTTTGCTTGGCTTGCTGCATGAATGTGGTGATTTAGTGGCAATGGTAAAACCCAAGGTTGGGAGGAGGTTTCTCCTGAGCAGAAGGAGGTGGGCTACTCATCAAAAAAGGAGTCTCCAGAGAGCTCCCAAGGGTGTGAGAAGGAGAAAAGAGCCATAAGCCATCTCCACTGGGTCCTTGGCCTGCGAGGGATGGAGGAGTGGAGCCAGCTCTTCAAGCAACTTTCACTAAGCCCAAGGGGCTGCCAAGTGCAGGCTGAATTTTGCTGGCTTTGGTTTTTGAGTGTTCTCAGCTGCATGGCCCCTGTGTGCCAGCACAAAGCCACCTTCCCAAGCGCAGTGTCCTAGTGTGACACTCAAACCACAAAGCTCAGGGACTTTGCTGGCTGGTCCACCTCCCTCTCCTGCTGTTTACTCCACCTAGATGAGGTGGCCACAGGTTGGTGACAGGGGTGGGCTCCAGCTTGTTCATGATGCCCTGGTAGTTGGTGGCATCCCCCACAGAAGGGCTTAGCTTGTCCTGGGGCACAAAGAGAGCAGCCCTGCAGCTCTGCCTCTCCAAGCTAGGGGCAGACCTAGGGCATGCCCCTGGCAGCCAGGCAAAAGCTTCTGACTTTGAACCAGTGCTGGCTTGTGCTGGGAAAACTGCTCCTGGAGTCAACCAGACAGAGACACTGCGAGGGGATTCTCCCTGTCCCCGCATCTCCATCTGCTGTTGGAAGCAAAGCTGAGATGTTGGGGGCAAACCCAGCCCAGGAGCGTGCTGTGAGCTAGCCTGGTGAGTTCCTGCTGCTGAGAGGGCACCCAAAAAGCTCTTGTTGCTGAGCTGGGTTCAGTTTGGGGCCCCTCACTCCAAGGACAGTAAGGTGCTGGAGCAGGTCCAGAGGAGGGCAATGAAGCTGGTAAAGAGGCTAGAGCATAAATCTGGTAAGGAGCAGCTGAGGGAACTGGGGTTGTTCAGCCTGGAGGAAAGGAGGCTGAGGGAGACCTCGTTGCTCCCTCCAGGAGGTTGGAGCCAGCCTCTGAAGGAACAAAGGACAGGGTAAGAGGCAACAGCCTCAAGTCGCACCAGGGGAGCTTTAGGGTGGCCAGGAGGAGCAATTTCTTCCCCCATGGGGCTGTCGAGGCCTGGTCTAGGCTGCCCAGGGCAGTGGTGGAGCCTCCACCCCTGGAGGTGGTGGTGCTGAGGGTGGTGGTGCCCTGGCAGTGCTGGGCTCAGGGTGGGGCTGGATGACCTTAAAAAGATCTCTTCCACCCAGAACCATATTATGGTCCTATCACTACGGCAGCCAAGTGCTTTCCAGCCTTTTAGCGACTCTCCCACTGTCCCTCCAAGGCACACAGCCCTGCAAGGTCCATTTCACGAGTGGGGAGGGAGAGATTCCACACGGGGGCTGCCACCGGGGCCTGGGCTGCCGCCCCGTAGCTCCGACGTTGCCTGGCGTACAGCTCCCGCCTCCCTTGCCGCCACCACCGCTGGCTCTGCACTTTGACAAGCAGCATGCGGAGGGGGCGGGCGTGAGGCTGTGATGGCAGCGGGGGGCGGCCGTGGGCGCTGGGGGCTGTAATGGCGGCCAGGGGCCGGGATGGCGCCGAGGCCTCAGGAAGCGAGACGGAGGGAGGGGGAACGCGACCTGGGGGGGGGCGCTGCGGGGCGGGGCCAGACCGCCCCCAGCCCCATCCCCCCAGAGGCGTGGCGCGCAAGGGGCGGTGCGCTGACGTCACGACGCGTCGATTTGCATACGCCGTGCGTGCCGCTGGGTGGGCGGGCGCTCGCGCCGGAGGTGGCGGATCCAAGATGGCGCCGTGCGGACGTGTCCGGAGCCGCTGCCCGGGCCCGGCGTTCCTTTTGCTCCTGGCGCTGGCAGCTCGACCGGCGGCGAGTGGCTCTCCTGGCGCCGGCCCCGTCGCGGCCGTACAGGGGCAGTCGGTGGCGCTGGGCGCGGCGGCCCCGCGACCTCCCCGTGTCGGTGGTGGAGGCTCGGGCAGCGGATGGAAGCTGTCGGAGGAGGCGGTATGCCGGGAGGACGTGGTGCGGCTTTGCTCCAAGCACAGCTGGGCCAACAACCTCGCCGTCCTCGAGTGCCTACAGGACGTCCGTGAGGTACGGGCCGGGCACCTCGCTGGGTCGGGTCGGGCCGGGCCTAGCGGCGGTAGCGAACAAAGAGCGGGGCTCCGCGCCGCCCGCTCGGCCCCGCCGCCGCTCCTCAGCCGGGCGAGCGCCGCCCGGGCTGCCCTGCCTTCTTTGGCTCGTGATTTTGGGTGCAAAGAGCGGGCTTTGCCTGCGGGCCGGCGCTTCCCGCGCTGTGGAGGGGGCCGGGCCGGCTCGGGGAACTGCCGGCGGGGGTGGCGGGCGGGTGAGAGGAGCCTCTTCTCCTCTTTATTCACACCTCCGGGCTCTGCGCTGCCGCCCTGCCAGCGGCCTCCTGGGCGGGAGAGCACCCAGTGGGGCGGCTTTGTTTTGGGTGCCTTGTAGGGTTGCTCTGCTTTCAGAGGTCCCTGGAGAGCAGCCCGCGTCGCGCTGGGGATATCTTTCCTGGCTGGTAGCAGCGGTGACCCGAGGAGGGCTTTTGTTCAGGTTCAGATCCCCACCTTCGCGCAGAGCTCGGCTGCAGGGGCAGCTGCTTTCCGGTGCTTGCTTCTGCTTGTATAAAACTGGATATACAATCTTCAGACCTGGCTTCGTTTACGCAGGAAGGTTGGCTGGGTAACCTGTGGTGTTGCCAAACCTCTGTCGTGAGCGGTTTAAGTCAAGCTCAAGAAAAAATGCAGTTGCCACCTCAGGGGCTTTTCTACCCCTCTCTTTTCATTCATTCCTCGGTGGTTCTCGCTCACTTTTGAAGAAGCCTTCGGGGGGGGGGGAAGTGTCTTTGAGCTGTTTGAGGGCTGAGGTCTCTTTAGCCCTCGGCCTCTCCGCTGCTCTCTCTCCAGGAATGTCAGGCTGGGTCGGTTTTAATGGTTATTATTGTGGTGAGAGCAGATGGCAGCGACTTGGTGGTTACCCTTATCAAAGGGAGTCTCGAAGCAATTACCTCCTCCTGGCTTAAAAGCCCCGAAGAATTTAAGATTCTTATCTAACTTGGTGTTTTAATTCTGGGCAGGTAATTTAGTGCGACGCGCACGGCAGACGTTCTGAGCCCGTCCTGATGCAGCGTCTGTCACAGCGACAAAAACGCTTTGATGTTTGCTTTGTGGATAACTTGTCTCTTGCTTGTTTCTTTCACCTGTCTGGGAGCTCTTGGAGCCCCTCTCAGGGAGGAACCATCTCTCGGAGCTGCACTTGCAGGCGGTCGCTGGCAAGCTCTGGTTGTTCCTTTCTTCCCGGTTGGGTGGCCCCTCCCTGTGCTTTCTTCAGTTCCAGTGCTTATTGGTTTTCTGCCATTTTAGCGAGGTGGAGGTTTTTGTCATCTGGTTGATCAGCTTCTGCCGGGATAGTTTTTGTCATCAAACACGGAGGGGGGAGGGGAGCAGAGGGCTGGGGCACAGGGCACGTTCGGGACAAGCAGGAGATGAAGGGGTGCCTTGCATCACCCTTGATTTTCAGCAAGTACAAGCTGTGACGTTGGTCCTGCATGAGGGCTCCACTCTCCCTTGAATGTTAAGCCTCGGTTGTGGTTTTCCTTTCCCCCACCTCCAAAGCCTGCCCTGCTTGTCAGCAGCTTGCTGGCTGCTGCTCTTGTCTTGCTGTGCTACTGTCTGATAGGCAGTGCTGAAGGTGAATCTTTGCCTGGAGTGACATCCCAGCCATCGACAGGACATCTCTGGCTTGTTTGGGATTCAGTTTTCTCTCCCAAGGTGCCTGTCTGCAGCCTTGTCCTTATTTGCCTGCCAGCCTGCAAGGAGCACTGTCAGCTGGTCTTAGACTCAACAGCTCTCCTGCCCTACCACAGATGTGGTGGTTGGATCCTGACGTAAAATGGACTTCCTGGGGTGCTGCTGCTCTGAGAAATGAATTAAAGTAGCTGGCTTCAGGGTAGCCCTGCTGCTTAACCCGTGGTGTTTAGCCTCTGAGTGAAAGCCCTGAATTGTGCACACTGGGTGGCACATTGGGCAATTCAGGGACAGCAGTTGTCTCAGATGTTTCCTTTGCCTTGGAGGTGACAGCAGAGGGAAAAAAAGTGACACGTTACCCTAGAGTCATGAGTGGTTTGGGTTGGAAGGGACCTCCAGAGCTCATCCAGTCCAACCCCCCTGCAGTCAGCAGGGACATCTCCCATAGATCAGGTGTTCAGAGCCTTGTTGAGCCTGACCTTGACTATGGGGCCCCAACCACCTCCCTGGACAACCTTTTCCAGTGTTCCACCAGCCTCCTGGTGCAGAGCTCGTTCCTAACATCCAGTCTAAATCTGCTCTGCTCTAGTTGTTGGCTATTACTGATGATGCAACTGTTAAATCTAACCCTAGAGTATGTGACAGCTTGTTTGGACAATACCAAAGCATGAGGATCACATTTTAAAATGGGTGGGGAGCTAATCTAAGCCATCTGAGGCCATTAAAACAACAGTCCAGCTATAGTAAATGGTAGCCTTGGGGGAGTTGCTGTGTGTGTGACAGCATCAGTGAGGACAATGTTTGGACACAGCTTTGCTTCAAGTAGCAGACTAAGATTTCTAGATGGAATTTCATGCAGAAGCAGCCTTTTTACCCTAGGTAAAAGGTGATCTTACAGAGCACCCAGCTTTGGAGCCCTCGACAAAGCAAGGAGGTGGACCTGACGGAGGAGGTCCAGAGAGGGCCATGAAAGTGATCAGGGGGTTGGAGCCAGCTCCGCTATGAGGACAGGCTGAGGGAGCTGAGGTGGTTCATCCTGGAGAAGAGAAGGCTCCAGAGAGACCTTAGAGTGGCCTTGAAGGCTATGAGAAGGGTGGAGAGGGACTGTTTCCAAAGGCCTGCAGTCACAGGACAAAGGCCATGGTATGCAATGAGAGCAGAGCAGATTTAGTTTGGATGTTAGGAGGAAGTTGTGCACCATAAAGCTGGTAGAACACTGCAACAAGTTGCCCAGGGAAGCAGTTGAGGCCCCATCCCTGGAGATATTCAGGTCAGCTCAACAAAGCTCTGAACAACCTGATCTAGTGAAGAATGTCCCTGCTGGCTGCAGATGACCTCTGGAGGTCCCCTCCAACCCAAACCATTCTATGATTCTCATCAGGAGCGTTCCTGTAAAGCAGAGAAGCTTTGAGACTTGGAGTGTTGCTGTTCAAATGACCTGTTGATTTTGGCTCCCTGGTGTGCTGCAGTAAAGCTGGGACACTCCAAGTTGGAACAACAAGAGGAAGCAACGAGGGGAAACCTTTCTTTTGAGTCCATAAAGTAGAGAGGAAGGAGAGGATGTGTTTGTTTTGTTAGAGCGTGTGAATGGGAGCACGTTGTTTCACTCGCTGCTGATTTGTTCCCATGGGGGGAGTTTTAAGTCCTCCCTTTTTTTGTTGCTGGCTAATTACCCTCGCTCCAGGAAGGACATAGGGGTGCTGGAGCAGGTCCAAAGCAGGGCAACAAAGCTGGTGAAGAGTCTAGAGCATAGGGCTGGTGAGGAGCAGCTGAGGGAACTGGGGGTGTTTAGACTGGAGGAGAGGAGGCTGAGGGGAGACCTCCTTGCTCTCTACAGCTCCCTGAGAGGTTTGCATTGGAGTGAGGTGGAGTTGGTTTCATTTCCCCAGCCTCAGGTGATAGAAGGAGAGGAAATGGCCTGGAGTTGTGCCAGGGGAGGCTCAGGATGGAGATGAGGAAAAATGTCTTTGCTGCAAGAGCGGTCAGGGCTTGGCAGAGGCTGCCCAGGGAGGTGGTGGAGTCCCCATGCCTGGAGGTGTTCCAGAAACCTGTGGCCATGGCACTTGGGGGCATGGTTTGATGGCCATGGTGGGGTTGGGTTGCTGGTTGGGCTGGGTGATCTTGGAGGTCGTTTCCAAACCAAAAAACTTGATGATTCTGTGATCACCCTTACAGTCATAAACACCTACAAGCACCTGTGAAGCCTGTGTGTGTGTTTTAACCTCAGTGCCTCAACTTTCTGGAAGGATTTTAGCCCCATCATGCTGGAGCAGGTCCAGAGAAGGGCAACAAAGCTGGGGAAGGGTCTGGAGAACAGGGCTCTTGAGGAGCAGTTGAGGGAGCTGGGGGTGTTCAGCCTGGAGAAGAGGAGGCTGAGGGGAGGCCTCATTGCTCTCTGCAGCTCCCTGAAAGGAGGCTGCAGCCACATGGGGGTTGGGCTCTTCTCCCAGGGAACAAGTAACAGAACGAGAGGAAATTGCCTTAAGTTGCCCCAGGGGAGGTTTGGGTTGCACACAAGGAACAATTTCTTCCCCCAGAGGGGGAGGAACAGGCTGCCCAGGGCAGTGGTGGGATCCCCATCCCTGGAGGCCTTGAAGCTGCGTAGATGTGGTGTTGAGGGGCCATGGTTGAGTGGTGACCTGGCAGTGCTGAGTTGTTGAACTTAGGGATCCTAAAGATCTCTTCCAGCCTAAATGATTTTATGGCTCTACTGAATCTGAAGGACTGCTGAGTCTCTGGTTGCCAAGTCCAGGATAAACTCAGCATAGAACTGATTTAAAACCAGAGCAAACAACAACAACAAAAACCCCCAAACCCTGAAGAAACCAACCTCCAAACTCATGCATGTGGAGGTTTTGGGGTTTGAGCTGTTCCTTGCAGAGTTTCACTTCCAGGTATTCTCCACACAGGGATTTAACCACTGCCTGGGTTTGGAATCCTCTTCAAAACCTCAACCCTTCCAAACCGGTTTCAAACACTGCTTTTCCCACCAGAGTGATGAAATCCTTGACTGGAATTGTGCTGAGTCCACTTCTGCAGGTGCAGAAGGCTCCTCCTGCTTTTCAGGTTGTTCAGCTGCTTGCAAGGTAGAAATCCAAGTGACAATCTGGAGGAGAAGAATGGGCAGGATGCTCCTTCACTGGAGGTCGGAGCTAGGCAGCTTTAACCTCATTGACTGTAATCAGCAAATAGAGTCAGAAGTGTCTTTGGATGCATCTTGGAGATTAATTCATTCCCTTCCAGGTGAAATTCTTTGGATGTGTTCCTGCTTTAAGTCACATTTTTAGTGTTTTAGTTGTTTACCTGAATAACTTTGTGGTAGAAAGAGAGTGGGGGGGGGTGTTGGAGGATAGTCCTTCAAAAAGGTGGTTTAAAATGGGGTGGTGGTTTGGATTTTTGCCCCTGAGGCTGTTCTGATCACTGGCCTGTTTCCAAAGGGGCCTCAGAGTGTGCACTTCATACACCATGTGCAGGGGGAGTGCCCAGAGGCTGGAGCCAGGCTCTGCTGGGTGCTGCCCAATGCCAGCACAAGGGGCAGTGGGGGAAGCTGAGGCAGAGGAAGCTCCATGCAAACAAGAGGATATATTTTTCCCCCTGTGAGGGTGATGGAACAGTGGAGCAGGCTGCCCAGGGGGGCTGTGGAGTCTCCCTCTCTGGAGATATTCACAACCCAGCTGGATGTGTCCCTGTGTGATCTGCCCTGGGTGCTCCTGCTCTGGCAGGGGGCTTGGACTGGATGATCCTTTGCAGCCCCTAACATTTCTGTCAATCATTCAGACTGGGAAAAGCCTTTTAATAGAGAGTTCAACCGTGCACTCAACACTCCCCAGGCTGGTGCTAAACCTCAGCACCACATCTGCATGTCTTTCCAGAGATGGGGCCTCCACCACTGCCTTGGCACAACTTAAGGCTGTTCCCTCGTGTCCTGTTGCTGGGGAGCAGGGAGCAGAGACCGCCCCCCACCTCACTCCAGTCTCCTTTAGGGGCGTTGTAGGCAGCAATCAGGTCTCCCCTCGGCAGTCTTTTCTCCACACTAAACAAGCCCAGCTCCCTCAGCTGCTTCTCACCAGACTTGTTCTCCAGACCCTTCAGCAAGAACTGCTTCATGATCCTTCTCTGGACACTCTCCAGCCCCTCAATGTCCTTCTTGCACTGAGAGGCCCAAAACTGAACTCGGTATTTGATGTGTCGCCTCACCAGTGCCCAGTACAGGGGGGATGATCCCTGCCCTACTCCTGCTGGCCACACCATTGCTGTTCCAGGCCAGGATGCTGGTGGCCTTCTTGGCCACCTGAGCACACTGCTGGCTCAGCTTCAGCCAGCTGTCAAACAACCCTCCCCTGGTCCTGGGCGGTTTCCAGTCACTGTGACCCAAGCCTGGAGTGCTGCTGGGGTGGTTGTGCCCCAAGCGCAGGACCTGGCACTTAGCCTCCTTGAACCTCCTACATGTTGAATTTCACTCAACACACAGACTGCTGCCTTTAAGCACTATTTATGAGCTGCTTATTAAACTAATTTCCATGGTGGTTATAGTCTAAATAAACCTATGAAATATTAATGTATTTACTAGGTAAAAATCCTTGCATGATTAACACTGATTTGCATTTCAAGCGTGGCTGAGTTGGAGGTAGGAACCATTAGCAGGGGTGAAAATAATCTGTGGCTCTGTGTTCTGGCTTCAGCATCACTTTAATGTTAAAACATACCTTAGGCCTGATTAATCAGTGAATTAACAATGTCATAATTGTTTGGCTTCCCTTGCTTGTTGAGAGGGTGTAATACTGAAAGCGTTATATCCTTCTCTGTAACACTGCATTAGAGACTAAACAGTAGTTCTGAGATCAAAGGGCTGTGATTAAGTTGGGATTAGGGATCAAAGTTTTGCTCTCCTGCTACTTTCATCCCCCTGAAAGGTTCAGTTTCTTGGGCAGCACCTTTATGGCAGGGCCAGGATAATAGAGGCTGAATGCTTCCTGAGAAGAATGAGGCTCTCTTGACGTTGAGGATTGGGCTGAGAACAGGAGGAGTTAATTTTAAAGCTGTGTATTTTAAGAGGAGTAGTTTTCTTGTTATTTCAGATGCATAGGCAGTGTAGAAGGCTGGAAAATCTGTTTGATGTGACTTACAGACTAGGAAGTGTGGAACATTTGATGGCTTGGGAGCTGGCACGCTGCTTCTATATAAATGTTTTATCCCTTGCTCCCTACCTGAGCGCCTGATGAAGTAGTGCCAGGGAAATTACCTAAGATGGGAAAAATCACAGCTGGAGAAGAGAAAGCAGAGGTCAGGGCTACCCTTGGTATCAATCCAGGGTGGTGGGTGAGGAGATTGAGAGCAGCCTTGCAGCAAAGGAAGAAGCTCTATACAGAGAGAGTGATTGCCCATTGGAATGGTCTGCCCAGGGAGGTGGTGGAGTCACCTTCATTGGAGGTGTTCAGGAGGAGACTTGATGGGGTACTGGGTGCCTTGATCTAGTTGTTTAGTTGGGTTGGATTGGTTGATAGGTTGGACAAGATGATCTTGAAGGTCTCTTCCAACCTGGATTTATTGTATTATTGTATTGTATTAAAGGACTTGGGGGTGCTGGTGGGGGAGAAGCTGGACATGAGCCAGCAGTAGGCACTTGCAGCAGTACAGAAGGCCAAGGGCAGCCTGGACTACATCAAAAGCAGTGTGGCCAGCAGTGGAGAGGGTGGATCTTGTCCCTCTGCTCTGGGGAGATCTCACCTGCAGTGCTGTGTTCAGCTATGGGGACCCCAGCATGAGAGAGACCTGGAAGATGATCAGAGGGCTCTGCTATGAAGACAGGGTGGGAGAGTTGGGGCTGTTCAGAAGATAAAGCTCTGGGGAGACCTTAGAGCTGCATTTCAATGTCTGAAAGGGACCCACAAGAAAGCTGGGGAGAGACTGTTTGGAAGGGCCTGTGGTGATAGGACCAGGGGCAATGGTTTGAAACTGGAGCAGAGTGGATTTAGGTTAGACATTAGGAAGAAGTTCTGCACAACGAACAGAATAGAATAGAATAGAATTAGAATAGAATTAACCAGGTTGGAAGAGACCTTTGAGATCGTGGAGTCCAACCTATCACCCAACACCATCTGATCAACTCAACCATGGCACCAAGCACCCCATCAAGCCTCTTCCTAAACACCTCCAGGGATGGGGACTCCACCACCTCCCTGGGCAGCACAGCCCAAGGGCAAATCTCTCTTGCTGGGAAGAACTTCTTCCTAACATCCAGCCTAAACCTCCCCTGGGGCAGCTTGAGACTGTGTCCTCTTGTTCTGGGGCTGGGTGCCTGGCAGAAGAGACCAAACCCCCACCTGGCTACAGCCTCCCTTCAGGTAGTTGAAGAGAGCAAGAAGGCCCCCCCTGAGCCTCCTCTGCTGCAGGCTAAGCAAGCCCAGCTCCCTCAGCCTCTCCTCACAGGGCTGTGCTCCAGACCGCGTGAGACACTGGAACAGGTTGCCCAGCGAGGGCAGAGGTGGTTGAGGCTCCATCCCTACAGACATTCAGGATTAGCCTTGATGTGTCCCTGGGCTGCCTGCTCCAGCTGGGGATGTCCCTGCTGCCTGCAGGGGTTTGGACAAGCTGCCTTGTGAGGGTCCCTTCCAACCCCATGCAGCCTGTGTGTCTGTGAAGCTGTAACACACGCTTGGAGTCTTTATCTGCTTTGGTCACGCTGGGGCTGTGGAAGCTCTGTGTGCTCAGCCCTTGTGTTTGGCCTCAAGATGTTCTGCTTTCCTGGTGAGGGGATTGGAATTGTGAAAGCATTTTGGTTGCACTGAGGTCTGTCATGGTAGCTTCCTTTATTTCCTCTCCCCCTTTTATCTCTGCACTTTGCTGGTGCGAAGGGTGAAGGCTTTGCTCTGCCTCCACACCTGGCATTCTCTCATCTTGGTGCACTCACCTGTGTTACTTCCCCTCTCTCACAGCTCTCTGGTGCACAAGTGGAGGCTGCTGTTTGAAAGACCTTTTGTGAAGGTCTCTGGGCTGTGCCAGCAAATAACTTCACCTGTCCAGAGCTGGAAGTAACTGAGGGCTGTGGATTAACCAGGGCAGAGGGGTGGGCTAGTTTTTATAGTGAAAGCAGTGTTCCCTGAGCTGATCTTCAGTGCTTTTAGTTTGGGTTTGTCCCACAAAGCCTCCAGCCCTTTTCCCTGAGCTGTTTTGAGTGGGAACTGCTTGTTTCTCGTGGTGGTAGGAAGGGAGTTGTGGGCTGGAGGCTGGTCTGGCTCTCTAATCATTACTATTGCAAAGGAGTAGGCAGTTAGTATTCTGCTGATGCTCTTAGAGTGCCTACAGCATTATCATCTGGTTCAGATACCAGCACCAAAGGGGATTATTTTTATAAAGGGAATGATCAGAAACCCAGAAAATGCACCTTGAGCCTTGCCAAGGGCTTTGCTTACCCTCTCCTCTTTGTTTTTGAATCTAAGGGATAGTGACCTGGTGATTCAAAACCACCTGTACAGGGCACAGGAGGTGAAGAACAACTCCATCCTTAAGGAAGAAAACAAAGGAGGAGTCATACCTGTAGCTGAAGATGAACTAACTGGAAGTGAAAAATATGTTGCACTTTGAAGAGATTAATTATTAGGCTGTCACTGGATGCCAGGCTGGGTATGAGATGCAGCTTGTGCATCTGCATTGCTAATCTCCAGACACCATCCTGTCTCAAACTGGGTTGAATGTACAATCTACAGTGGTTGGTGGCAGCTGCAGATCAATGGAAATGGTCAAGAAGGGACCAGAGGGACCTGGACAGGCTGGAGAGGTGGGCACAAGCCAGCCTCAGGAGCTTCAACAAGACCAAGGGCAGGGTCCTGCAGCTGGGTCGAGGCAACCCCAGGCACACATCCAGGCTGGGCAGGGGACTGGCTGGGGAGCAGCCCTGAGGAGAGAGCCTTGGGGGTGCTGGGGGAGGAGAAGCTCCCCAGGAGCTCTCAGGGTGCACTTGCAGCCCGGAAAGCCAACCAGAGCCTGGGCTGCAGCAGGAGAAGTGTGGCCAGCAGGGCAAGGGAGGGGATTCTCCCCCTCTGCTCAGCCCTGCTGAGACCCACCTGCAGTACTGCCTCCAGTTCTGGAGCCCCTATTACAAGAGGGATCTGGAGGGGCTGGAAGGTGTCCAGAGCAGGGCCAGGAGGAGGAGCAGAGGGCTGGAGCACCTCTGCTGTGAGGACAGACTGAAGGAGTTGGGGCTGTTCAGGCTGGAGAAGAGAAGGCTCCCAGGTGACCTCATTGTGGCCTTCCAGTATCTGAAGGGGGCCTACAGGAAGGCTGGGGAGGGACTTCTCAGGCTCTCAGGTAGTGATAGGACTGGGGGGAATGGAATGAAGCTGGAGGTGAGGAGATTCAGGCTGGAGGTGAGGAGGAAGTTCTTCCCCATGAGAGTGGTGAAGCCCTGGAATGGGTTGTGCAGGGAGGTGGTTGAGGCCCCATCCCTGGAGGGGTTTGAGACCAGCCTGCTCTAGTGTGGGGTGTCCCTGCCCATGGCAGGGGGGTTGGAACTGGCTGATCCTTGTGGTCCCTTCCAGCCCTGACTGATACTGTAATACTGTGAAGAAATGGTCCCTCCTGCTTCTGAAATCCATAACGTGGAAGATGGCTCTCCCCAGGTCAGTGGAAGGGAGTGGTTAGACCTAGGAGAGAAGGGATTGAGAAGATTAGAGTTAAAAAAAGACCAAAACAACCAAAACCAATGAGCAGCAAAAGAAAATTGTGGAGGCCAGGCTGGAACGCTCTGTGAAGCTTTTCCTCTTGAGGCTTGGCTGCTTGGCTAAGATTAGCTTCATTCTTGTTCAGCAACTCCTGTTTTTCCTTGTGTTCAGATAGTGTAAGCCCCATTTCCTCCTGGCTTTTGTAAGTTAAGTCCTCAAGTCAAATTCTAAACACACTTGATGTCTGACTTGTGGTTAGGTTACTTACTTTGGCATCAGCCTTTGGCTTGGTGTCAGGAGGCAGCAGTAGTTAAAAGCACCCTTTTCATCCTGCTTAAAGCCCTGTGTGAGCTGACTAGAGCATACCATGGTCCTCTCTGCTAGGTCCTGGGCTTGCTGCCTTGTGAGCAGAGCACACAAGAGCCTTGGATGAGGGCATTGAGTCCATCAGCAGTAAATTTGTGGATGACAGCAAGCTGGGGGCAGGAGTTGATCTGTTAGAGGGTAGGGAGAGCTCTGCAGAGAGACCTTGCCAGGCTGGGCAGATGGGCAGAGCCCAAGGGCAGGAGATTGAACACAGCCAAGTGCCAGGGGCTGCACATTGACCACAACAACCCCAGGCAGTGCTGCAGGCTGGGGGCAGAGTGGCTGAGAGCAGCCAGGCAGAGAGGGAGCTGGGGGCAGTGGTGGAGAGCAGCTGAACAGGAGCCTGCAGTGTGCCCAGGGGGCCAAGAAGGCCAAGGGCATCCTGGCCTGGAGCAGGAGCAGTGTGGCCAGCAGGAGCAGGGAGCTCATCCTGCCCTGTGCTCAGCACTGCTCAGGCCACAGCTTGAGTCCTGTGTCCAGCTCTGGGCTCCTCAGGTCAGGAAAGCTGTTGAGCTGCTGGAAGGTGTCCAGAGAAGGGCAACAAAGCTGGGGAGGGGTCTGGGGCACAGCCCTGGGAGGAGAGGCTGAGGGAGCTGGGCTTGCTTAGCCTGGAGTAAAGGAGACTCAGGGGAGACCTTCTTGCTCTCTGCAACTGCCTGCAGGGAGGTTGTAGCCAGGAGGGGGTTGGTTTCTTCTCCCAGGCAAGCAGCACCAGAGCAAGAGGCCACAGTCTCAAGCTGTGCCAGGGGAGGTTTGGCTGGAGGGGGGAGGAAGAAGTTCTTCACAGAGAGAGTGATTGCCCATTAGAATGTGCTGCCCAGGGAGGTGGTGGAGTCCCCATCCCTGGAGGTGTTTAGGAGGAGACTTGATAGGGTGCTTGGTGCCATGGTTGGGTTGATTAGATGGTTTTGGATGATAGTTTGGACTTGATGATCTTGAAGGTCTCTTCCAACCTGGTGTTCTGTTCTGTTCCTTGCTTCTTCCTATCCTGAATCTGCTAACCCCTGAGGGACTTGGTTTCGTGGCTTATGGTGGGAGTGGGTTTGGGTTTTTGTTTGTTTTGGTTTGGGTTTTTTTTTTTTCTCAGTTCAGTGCTGTTCTTGGCAGGCTGACACTTGCAGTAGCTGGTTATGCATCAGTTTGGCCCTGGGATCTTTGGCTTAATAAAAGGGATTCTCTTCCAAGTCTGCTTCCTCCAATGAGCTGGTCAGCTGCAGCTCGGAACACTGAGGGGAAAGGAATGGAAATGCTGTTGGCATTCTTGGCCATTTCTTTGGCTGCCTTCTTTACCTCCCCTATGGAGACAGGCTGGGAGAGTTGGGGCTGTTCAGCCTGGAGAAAAGAAGGTGCCAGGGAGATCTTAGAGCAGCCTCCTGGTACCTGAAGGAGACTAGAGGAGAGCTGGAAAGTGACTTCTTATGAGGGCTTGTGGCGGCAGGATGAGGGGCAGTGGCTTTCAGCTGGGAGGGGGGAGATTGGGACTGGAGATCAGAAAGAAATTCTTGCCAGTGAGGGTGGGGAAGGTTGCCCCTCAGAGAGGAATGAATGTGTGTTTTTAAACAGGAAATACAGGGAGTGAGAGTGGTTAAGGTTGGAAGAGACCTTTGAGATCAGCAGGATGAGGAAGGTAATTCTCTCCATCTGCTCTGCTGAGACACCCCTCAGGGAGCACTGCATGCCCTGGGCTGTGCTGCCCAGGGAGGTGGTGGAGTCCCCATCCCTGGAGGTGTTTAGGAAGAGCCTGGATAGGCCCTTGGTGCCATGGCTGAGTGATCAATGGTGCTGGTGATAGGTTGGACTTGATGATCTCAAAGGTCTTTTCCAATCTGGTGAATTCTATTCTATTCAGGCTATTTTCTCTTGTCCTGTGATCAGTTACTTAGGAGAAGAGGCCAACACCAGCCTCACTCCAACCTCTTTTCAGGTAGCTGTAGAGAGCAGTGAGATCTGTCTCGAGGATCTTGAAGGTCTTTTCCAACTTTATCATTCCATCAACTAGAGCCTGAGAAAGCAGCAAAGGCTCTAGCACAGGCCAGATCACCCTGAGAGCCTTCCTGACATGGACTGTGCAATCAGCCCAGCAAGAGCTCTGCTTACATCTTGTTTGGAGTCACTGGAACAGTGAGGCCTGCTGGAGCCTGAGCAAAAAGGTAACTCCCTATCAGCTCACCTGCTGTGGGCTAAAGGAAGACAAAGGAAAGGCAGCCCCTCAGAGAGGAATGAATGTGTGTGTGTTAAACAGGAAATACAGGGAGTGAGACACAGAATGGTTAAGGTTGGAAGAGACCTTTGAGATCAGCAGGATGAGGGAGGCGATTCACTCCATTTGCTCTTCTGAGACACCCCCCCAGGGAGCACTGCATGTCCTTGCATAAGAGGGGTATGGAGCTGCTGGAGAGGGCCCAGAGGAGGCCACAGAGATGATCAGAGGGCTGCAGAACCTCCCATGTGGGAGAGTTGGGGCTGCTCAGCCTGGAGAAGAGAAGGCTCCAGGGAGACCTCAGAGCAGCCTTCCAGAACCTGGAGGGGCTCCAGGAGAGCTGGACAGGGACTTTGGACAAGGGCTGGGAGTGGCAGGATGAGAGGGCAGTGGCTTTGAGCTGGAAGAGGGGAGATTAAGAATGGAGATGAGGAAGAAATTGTTGGCAGTGAGGGTGGGGAGACACTAGCACAGGCTGCCCAGGGAGGCTGTGGCTGTCCCCTGCCTGGAAGTGCTCAAGGCCAGGTTGGATGAGGCCTTGAGCAGCCTGGGCTGGTGGGAGGTGTCCCTGCCCATAGCAGGGGGCTTGGAACTGGGATGATCTTTAAGGTCCCTTCCAACCCAAACCATTTTATGACTCCGAAATACACGGAGAGATGTCAAGTGTGATGCAGGCTGCACTGTCTGAGCTTGGCTCAGGATGAGCTGGGAAAGCTGGGCTCTGCAGAGGTTTGGCTATGGGGAGGTGATTTCTTGAGCCAAACAGCTGGAGGTATTGCCAAGCCAAGACTGGATCAGCTGTGACAGCATGGACAGGTACAGCTGGATTCTGTTTTCCCTGCTGCCATCATCTCAAGGGGACACAGTCCCAAGCTGTGCCAGGGGAGGTTCAGGCTGGATGTTAGGAAGAAGTTCTTCCCAGCAAGAGAGATTGGCCCTTGGGCTGTGCTGCCCAGGGAGCTGGTGGAGTCCCCACCCCTGGAGGTGTTTAGGAAGAGACTTGGGTGAGGTGCTTGGTGCCATGGTTGAGTTGATCAGATGGTGTTGGGTGATAGTTTGGACTCCACGATCTCAAAGGTCTCTTCCAACCTGGTTAATGCCCTCCCTCCGCCCTCCCTCCTTTGTATCAGCAGCTCTCTCCAGCTGTGGGGCTGCTTTGGCTTGTGGGAGCTGAGGGAGGTGGTTGGAGGCAAGTGAGGTGCTGTGTGTGTTTGCCAGCGTGGAGAGAATGCCTGGGTGCTCCGGGGCGTGGGCGCCGCTTGCCTCGGTGCACTCTGCTTGCTTTGGGCTTTGGCAAATGCACACTTGTGCAAAAGCTTGCTGCTTATTCTTCCTCAGCCAGCAATTGGGTGAAGGAGAGGTCTGGGGTATTGCCCTTTTATTTGAAATCTTGCCTCACAACAGTTGTTTGAATCTCCTGACTAGTCTGGGTTTGAGGTCGGTGGAAGTGGTTGCTATGGCATTAAAAAAAATCCAGCACTGTTGGCTGATCATTTTGTGTCATCAGAGGCTATTTTCTTCCTCTGAATCTTCAGCTTGTCAGTATCCATAGCGTGGGGCTAGGTGAGGAGCAGAGATCCTCCCTTCCCCAGCTACCCGTGCAGCCTCCTCAGATCAGGACAGGAGATGAAAGGCCATAGTGAGCAGCAGTGGCCTGCATAAAAGTTGTGTCCTGGCATGCTGCTGTCAACTCCCAGACAGAGTTGGTCCTCAGTCCAACCTAAACCTCCTCTGATGCAACTTAAGAGACCATTTCCTCTCATTCTGTTGTTGGCTCCCTGGGAGAAGAGGCCAACCTCCACCTGGCTCCAACCTCCTTTCAGGGAGCCTTAGAGAGCAATGAGCTCTCCCCTCAGCCTCCTCTTCTCCACACTAAACACCCCCAGTTGCCTCAGCTGCTCCTCAGCAGCCCTGTTCTCCAGACCCTTCTCCAGCTTTGTGGCCCTGCTCTGCACTCCCAACCCCTCAGTGTCCTTCTTGGAGTGAGTGGCCTAAAACTAAACCCCAGTATTTGAGTTGCAGCCTCACCATGCCCAGCACATGGGAGGCAATCCCTGCCCTAGTCCTCTGGTTATGCTGTTGCTGATCCAGACCAGGATGCTGTTTACCTTCTTGGCCCCCTGAGCACCCTGCTGCCTCATGTTCACCTGGCTGTCAACCAGCACCCTGAGGTCCTTTCCTGCCAGGCAGTTTCCAGCCCCTCTACCCCAAGCTTGGAGGGTTCATGGGGCTGTTGTGACCTTAGTGCAGGACCTGAGACTTAGTCTTGTTGAATGTAACCGAGTGGGTGGCAGGCTATTGATCCAGCCTGGCCAGGGCTCTCTGTGGAGCCTCAGATGGTACCTACCCCTTGTGGTAACACACCTGGTAGCAGCACAGGGCCAAATGAACATTAATCATGAGCACTAATCATGCTGCATTTGTTACTGTTCTCATCTTTGCTTGAGATAATGCATGAGAGCTGCTGCCAGAAAGGGGCTGTTAATGTGGGGAGTGTTTGTGCCTTCTCTGTGGCTGCCCCCCTCCCTGGGGGGGTTCAAGGCCAGGCTAGATGAGGCCTTGAGCATCCTGGGCTGGTGGGAAGTGTCCCTGCCCATGGCAGGAGGGTTGGCCCTGGAAGATCTTTAAGGTCCCTTCCAGCCTGAGCCATTCCATGATTTTATTCTGTTTTTCCCTCACTGGTTGTAGAGCTGTGTGAGCTCTTCTGTGAAAAACTTCTGGTAGTTTCCCTTCCTTGCTTCTGGGGATTTTGAGTCTCCTCCAGAGAAGGCAGCTGGTTACATTGAGACAATCAGTACTTAATTTAACAGGGCAGGCTGATAACAAATTGCTGTTCCAAAGGGGGAAGAAGCTGGATTTAAGTTAGACACTAGGAGGGAATTCTTCCTTGTGAGGGTGGTGAGGCACTGCAACAGGTTGCCCAGAGAAGCTGTGCACACTCCAAGCCTCAAAGTGTTCAAGGCCAGGTTGGATGAGGCCTTGAGCAAGTTTTATCTAGTGGGAGATGTCCCTGCCCATGGAACTAGATGATCTTTTAAGGTCCCTCCCAGCCCAAACCAGTCTGTGATTCCAGCCCTGCTGTATGAAATCCTTCAGGCAAATGTTTTGTCTGTTGTTTAAAAAAGAACCATAATGCCTGGCTTAATCTGGTGGCCACTTTCCTGTCTAGATCCTTTGGATCTTCACAGCAGGCTCACCAAAGCCATCATCATCCTCATCGGTTTGGCTCAACAGTTTGCTAACTGAGACTTGCTTTGCTGGAGTCTCTTTGTTTAGTGCAGGCTGAAATAATTTGCACCAAGTGAACTGCAAGCAGGCTCAGCAGAGCATGCCCTCTTTGAGGGGTTGAAGTATTGCCCTACAAAAGTTTTGACAGGGTGGGGAAGGGGGGTGGGGGGAAAGGCAACAAACCCTGGCTTTGCTTTGTGGACTCGATTTGAGCCCAGGCTTGATGTGAGCTGAGTCAACTCTCGTTACACTGAGTTGAAATGAGATCTGGAGGAAGCTCACAGTGAGCTCTTTCATTATCAAATGGGTTATTTAGTTATTCTGTTGGGGTGGGGGGATGGTGCTTATGTGAGTGTCTGTGTAGCCTAGGTAGATGTGTCATAAAAGCAGACAAACAGCCCCCTTCCAAGTCAAATCACTGCAGCCTGCAGCTGTCATCATTTCCAGCATGAATTCTTCATGAGACTGCAGGTCTTTGGCTGTGCTGGTGGTGATTGAAACAAGTCAATAGCAATGGGATCCTCTGATGGTAGAATTCTGGCCTGGTTTGAGCAGAAACAGAACTCATTCAAGTCAGGGATAGAACAGAATAGAATTAACCAGGTTGGAAAAGACCTTTGTGATCATGGAGTCCAATCTATCACCCAACACCATCTGATCAACTCAACCATGGCACCAAGGGCCTCATCCAGGCTCTTCCTAAACACCTCCAGGGATGGGGACTCCACCACCTCCCTGGGCAACACATCACAAAGGCCAATCTCTCTTGCTGGGAAGAACTTCTTCCTAACATCCAGCCTAAGCCTCCCCTGGCACAGCTTGAGACTGTGTCTTCTCGTTCTGGGGCTGGGGGCCTGGGAGAAGAGACCAACCCCCACCTGGCTACAGCCTCCCTGCAGGGAGTTGGAGAAAGCAAGAAGGTCTCCCCTGAGCCTCCTCTTCCCCAGGCTAAGCAAGCCCAGCTCCCTCAGCCTCTCCTCACAGGGCTGTGCTCCAGATCCCTCCCCAGCCTTGTTGCCCTTCTCTGGACAGGTTCAAGTGTCTCAATGTCCCTTCTTAAATTCAGGGGCTCAGAACTGGACACAGGACTCAAGGTGTAGCCTAGTGGAGGATGTCCCAGCTGAGTGCAGTGGGTCTGTACTAGATGGCCTTTGGAGGTCCCTTCCAACCCAAACCACTCTGTGATTCTAAACTGGGCCAGAAGGGTGTTTCCAAACAGCCCTTCTGCTCTGAGGAACCATCTAGACTAAACTCACGGAGGTTGGCTCATATCAGAGCTCCCTGCCTTGGGAGCCACATTGCTAAAAACACCTCTGGAGAGCCCTTTTGGGGCTTGGCATGGTTTTAGGTCTTTGTGTTTGTTTGTTGCCCACATTTCATAGCATTAAAAGCCATAGAAATGAAATGAATGAAGAGGTCATCTTTGGCAGGAATCCAGAGTAACACCTCAGAGCTGTGGAAATAATGCACAGGAGTGAAATTTGGGCTGTGTGAGTGGGGTGCTGTTGGCTCTCCTGTTTACCCAGCTCTTTTGCCATCTCTTCAGTGCCTCCATTTGGGTCCTCTCCCTTGGGAGCAGAGTTTTGGGTATGTTTTACTAGATGCTCAGTCCTGAACACAGCACTCCAGGAATGAGCTTCCTTCTGTGTACACTGGTGAACCTTGAAAGCATTTTCCTGTTTGTAAGCCACCTGGACCCACAAGATCAGGGTTATACCTCTCTC
>CM026891.1:22496255-22608828 GCA_015227895.2 Colaptes auratus
CCATGCTCCCTCAGAGCAGAGGAGACAGACTTGGAGTTTAATAAGCAGCAAGATTTGTGAACTCACTTAGGGACTCATCAGGAGGATCCTGTACGTCCCAGCCTGCCACCTTTGCGTATCCTGCAGGAGATGGTCTCTCTTCCTCTTGTGCTTCAAGACCTGAAGTTGCCAGTGCAGCTTAGCAGTGAGGGGTGTGGGGTTGGTTTTTTTGGCTGCTGATGTTGCAGCACCAAACTTCTCTCACCTTTCCCTCTGCATTTTGACAATCTCTGTAGTGAGGCTGTAATGGCACCTTTTAGGAGCAGTTAGGAGCTGTTGCAAAGTACCACTTGGAAGAGTGTTTTGTGGTGTGTCAGATGGGAAATGCAGAGGAGTGGCCTGCTGTTACCTGCTGAGTTCTCTGGTGGTATCAGCACCTTCTCCACAGTCTACTTTTATTCCTGGTGATGGAGCAAGTCAGGATTTGGGGGATCACAGGGGAAAATTCCTTATGTTTTCTACTTGCTGCCTGCTCCTCGCTTCTCTGCTTGATTTCTGTGTGTGCCTTGTAACTTGGGAGTTACAGGGCTTTGTAGTCTGGAGAAGAGCAGCTTGAGAGGGGTTCTCATCAATGTTCAAAGAGTTAAAGGTGTGAGGGCAAGAGGATGGGGCCAGATGCCTTTCAGTGGTGCCCAGCAACAGGCACAAACTGAAACCCAGGAGGTTCCATCTCAACATGAAGAAAAACTTCTTTGGTGTGAGCCCTGGAGCAGGCTGCCCAGAGAGGTGGTGGTGGAGTCTCCTTCTCTGGAGAACAGAATAGAATTAACCAGGTTGGAAGAGACCTTTGAGATCATGGAGTCCAACCTATCACCCAACACCATCTGATCAATTCAACCATGGCACCAAGGGCCTCATCCAGGCTCCTCCTAAACACCTCCAGGGATGGGGACTCCACATCTCCTTGGGCAGCACATCCCAAGGGCCATTCACCCTTTCCATGAAGAACTTCTTCCTAACATCCAGTCTGAACCTCCCCTGGCATGGCTTGAGACTGTGTCCTCTTGTTCTGGGGCTGGGTGCCTGGGAGAAGAGACCAACCCCCACCGGCTACAACCTCCCTGCAGGGAGTTGGAGAGAGCAAGAAGGTCTCCCCTGATCCTCCTCTCTGCAGGCTAAGCAAGCCCAGCTCCCTCAGCCTCTCCTCCCAGGGGCTGTGCTCCAGACCCTCCCCAGCTCTGTTGCCCTTTCTGGACACCTTCCAGCAACTCAACATCTTTCCTGACCTGAGGAGCTCAGAACTGGATACAGGACTCAAGGTGTGGCCTGAGCAGTGCTGAGTACAGGGGCAGAATGACCTCCCTGCTCCTGCTGGCCACACTGTTCCTGCTCCAGGCCAGGATGCCATTGGCCTTCTAAACTCACCTGGCCACTGTGATCTAGGCAAAGCTGCTGTGGTACCCCTGCTTTAGCAAAGGGCTGGGCTGGTTGATCTGCAGAGGTCCACTTCCAACCCCCACCATGCTGTGGCCATTCTGTGCTGGGTTCCAGCAGCGCAGGGTTTTCCAAGAGCCTGTTTTGTAACCAGTTTGGTTCTTTTGTTCTTGTGTGAAGCAGGTGGTGTCTCTCACTCTCTAGTAACTGACTTGACTTCCTCTACTCCTGGAGTCTTTCTGGCCTTGGCTATTCATGTCTGTACATTAAGCAACATCCTCTTTGAAGTCTTCCTGTCTGATGCAAGATCAGGCTGGCGAAATTGGTCGCCTAAAGTCCTACCTTGAAGCTTTGTACTCATCCAAGCTAAGGAGCAAATGGGTCACTTCAAACTCTGGCAGAAGGAAATGTGAATGAGAGAGACCTGCAGGTCCATAATGTCCTCCTGGAATTGTTTGTGTGCCTAAATGATGGAGTATCAGGTCTGAGGTTTGAAGTCCCACGTTATGAGATTAAGTGCCCTGTGTTCTTAAGCTCTGTTTCAGTGTTTGACTGCATTCATCACTGTCCTGCAGTGCTTAATGTGGCTGCTGGAAGCAATTTGAAGATGCTGTTTATACTGGGAGTAAACTGAGAGTACAGCAATTTGCTGGGGAGCAGCAGGGAAGTTGGACTAAGGCTCTGTGTTGTTTGATCAGGTTTTGAGCCTAACAAGTTTCTTCTCACAGAGGCCATTAGTAAAGCAGCTACTTGCTTAGGACTTTGAGGTGGAAGGAGGTTTCTTGCCTAACCCTAGATGGGTGCCTTCAGTGTTGAGTTTAAGGGATTGTCACTCCAGGTGTGGAGTGTGTGCAAGCAGATCATGGAATCATGGTGGTGAGGACAGCCAAACACTGGGATCCAGGGAGGATGTGTGCTTTAAGGAGAGTGTGGCCAGCGGTGAGGAAAGCTCTCTTCCCCATCTACTCTGCTCTACTGAGGCCACATTCTGAACTACTGTGTCTAGTTCTAGGGCCCCAATTCTAGTTCTCCAGTAGTTACTGGAGAGTCCAGCAGAGGCTATGGAGGTGCTGAGGGGCCTGGAGCATCTCTCTGAGGAGGAAAAGCTGAGAGCCCTGGAGCTGTTGAGCCTGAGGAAGAGCAGCCCCAGAGGGCATCTGATCAATGCTCAGCAAGAGCTAAAAGGTGGGAGGCAAGAGGCTGGGGCCAGACTCTTGTCAGTAGTGCCCAGGGACAGAACAAGGGGCAGTGGGCACAAAGTGGAACCCAGGGGGTTCCATTTGAGCAGGAGGAGAAATGTCTTTGGTGGAGCAGGCTGCTCAGAGAGGTTGTAGAGTCTTCCTCTGGAGAGCTTCCAACCCCCACTGGCCATTGTGATCCTGGGCAAGCTGCTGTGGGTGCCCTGCTGTACAGGGCCTTGGACTGGATGATCTGCAGAGGTCTCTTTCAACCTCCACCATGCTGAGATTCAGGCATTCTGTGCTCTAGCTGCAGTTTTATTCTTTCCTGCTCATTGTGCTCCCTAGCTGCTTCTCCCCATACATCTTCCTCAAGAAGCCGCCTGCTGTGTATCCTTGCATTTCCCTGGGGTTTGTTCATCACCTCCATGGCAAGCTGAGATCCAGGAGGCAATCACAGCAGCAATGAGCATGCCCTTGAGGCCCTTAGTTAACACCAAGGATCAGGAGACCCCCTGCAAAGCACCTCCCAGCAAGGCACGAGGTGATGTTACCCAAAGCTAGCTCCTCTGAGCACAGTTAGTGGAACTTAGTCTGCAGTGCACCAGTTTTAATCCCCTTGGTGATGTGCCTCCAGGAGGGACTGCCTGGCCCTGCTGCCTTGGTGGCTTGTGTTGGAATGTAAACACTGCCCAGTCCTGGTGGTTTTAATGGCCTGGTTTCCTTTCTAATAACTTGGGTAAGAGTTGAATGCTGAGTGCAGGTGACAAGGGAGTTGGTGGAGTTCCCAGAGCAACCAACCATTTGTAATCTCTTCTGATCCTCAGTGGTGGTGGTGGAATCCTCCTGCCTTTCAGAAATAATGAGTTATTAATTACTGTGATTGAAAGCCTCTTCTTTTCAGTTACTCAGGATTTTACTGTTGCTTACTTGAAACCCAAAGCTGTAACTTCCATTTGCCCTCCTTGGCAGCCCCCACCCTCTTCTTTCTCCCCAGGCTGTTTTACTGTTGCTCTGATGGCATCATCCTGAGTCTTCAGATTCAATTCCATGTCCTGGAGAAAGCTGCAATCTATTTGATGCAAAGCTGATCAGATGTCTTATAAAATATGAGCATCACAGAATCCCAGCATGATGAGGGTTGGAAGGGACCTCTGGAGATCATCCAGTCCAACCTCCCCCTGTTAAAGCAGGGCACCCACAGCAGCTTGCCCAGGATCACAACATCCAGCTGGGGCTGGAATCTCTCCAGGGAAAAGAGGCTTCAACAACTCTCTGGGCAGCCTGCTCCGGCCTCCAGCACCCTCACACCAAAGATGCTTCTCATCATCAGATGGAAATTCTTTGGGTTCCAGTTTGTGCCATTTCTCCTTGTCCGTCCCTGGGCACCACTGACAAGAGCCTGGCCCAGCCTCTTGCCCCACCAAGGCCCTTCAGCTCTTTCTGAGCATTGCTCAGATTCCTTCTGGGGTTGCTTTCTCCAGGCTCAGTGCCCCCAGGGCTCTCAGCCTTTGCTTCTCACAGAGATGCTTCAGGTGCCTCTACTCACCTTTGTAGCTTCTGCTGGACCCTCTCCAGCAGTTCCTGCCTTACTTGAGCTGGGGAGCCCAGACCTGCACCCAATTCTCTAGATGTGCTCAGTAGGGCAGAGTAGAGTGGGAGGAGAACCTGCCTCGACCTGCTGTCCACACTCTCTTTATGTACCCCAGAATTGTTCTCCTCTTGAGCAGTTTCCGAAGTTAGAGTTTGGTAACTGCTAATGTAGAGCTTGAGCTTTGAGCTTGCCTCTGAGATGCTGCTGCCTTTGCTTGGAGGTGAGTTTAATGGGCCTGGCTGCTTCCATGTGGAAGCTGGCTCACAGTTTCCTGACAGATTTGGCAGTCCTTAGCTGTTTTAAAACATGTCAGTGTTTGAAGCACAGTCCTTGTGCTCAGACATTAATCTACATGCTCTCTCCAACATCCTTGGGCTTCTGGCTCTCTATTTTGCCCTTGGGTTACAACAAGCTGCTCAAAATGCTTTTGGAGGCCTTTTTACGTTGACTTCGCTGTGCCAGTGCCATGTCTTGCATACCCACCTCTTCCCTGATGATCTCTGAAGAAAGAGGAGTTCTAGGAATGTTTTGCTCATGAAATGGTTTGACTTGGAAGGGATCTTAGAGATCATCCATTCCAGTCCCACTGCCATGGGCAGGGACACCTCCACCAGCCCAGGTTGCTCAAGGCCTCATCAACCTGGCCTTCAACACCTCCAGGGAGGGACAGCCACAACCTCCCTGGGCAACTTGTGCCAGTGTCTCCCCACCCCCACTGTAAAGAATTCCTTCCTAATCATAGAATTGTTAGGGTTGGAAGGTACCTCAAGGATCATCCAGTTCCAACCTCCCTGCCATGGGCAGGGACACCTAACACTAGAGCAGGCTGCTCACAGCCACATCCAGCCTGGCCTTCAAAACCCAGGCAGGAGGCTTCCACCGCCTCCCTGGGCAACCTGGCCAGGTCTCACCACCCTCCTGGGGAAGAAACTTCTTCCTCACAGCCAAGCTCAAGCTCCCACTTCTAATTTACTCCATCCCCCCCAGTCCTATCCCTCCTTCACACCCTCAAAGTCCCTCCCAGCTTTCTGAGGCCCCTGCAGATCCTGGAAGGCCACCAGAAGGTCTCCCTGGAGCCTTTCCTCTCCAGCCTGCACAAGCCCAAACTCTTCAGGCTGTGCTCAGAGCAGAGCAGCTCCAGCCCTCTGCTCACCCTCCTGGCCCTTCTCTGGACACCTCTCAGCATCTCCAGATCCTTCCTGGAACAGAGGCTCCAGAACTGGACCCAGTCTAAACCTGTCCTCCCACCTGTCGCTGGTGGAAGCTCTCCTTGGCTGTTTCTGCCCATCCTTGAGCCTTGATCAGTGGAGATGGAAGGAAGGAGGAGGGGGGGAGGTGGCAGAAAACAAAGCAGGAGCTCTTGAGAGTTGCATGGTTCCTGGAATTTGCTGCCCAGGGGTTACAAGAATGGGGCTGTCCTCATTAAGCAGACGGCCTGGCTCCTGCAACGGCCTTTATGGTGCAACTTGGGCTTTTAGGATTTGATTGGATTTGATTTCTTGCTTGCTTTCTCTGTTTTTTTTTTTCTATGGGTATTTGGAAACTCTGGCAAATGGCTCTAATGACTTTTTTCTCTTGTGGTTTGGCTGCCTGTCATACTTGGCATCCTTCTCTTCTTAACAGCATTGATCTGGTAATGATTGGTTGTTGAGTGTTGCCCAGATGCCCTCTCTTTCACAGGGTCCAGCACACACACAGTAACAGACTCCAGGTGCCTTCAGGCAGTCATAGTGGAGCATTTGAATGCTGCTGTTGCTTGCTGTGGTGATCAGTGGACTTGGAAATCCAGGATTTCAGGAACAGGGTGGAAATGGGATCATCTTTTCCCTCTTTATCTGAGGAGAAGTACAGTGAGGCCACCTGGAACAGATAGCCTCCCCCAATGATCACTGGTTAGGCCACACCTTGAGTCCTCTGTCCAGTTCTGGGCCCCTCTGTTGAGTTTGCTGGAAGGTGTCCAGAGAAGGGCAACAAAGCTGGGGAGGGGTCTGGAGCACAGCCTGTGAGGAGAGGCTGAGGGAGCTGGGCTTGCTTAGCCTGGAGAAGAGGAGGCTCAGGGGAGACCTTCTTGCTCTCTGCAACTCCCTGCAGGGAGGTTGTAGCCAGGTGGGGGTTGGTCTCTTCTGCCAGGCCCCCAGCCCCAGAACAAGAGGCCACAGTCTCAAGCTGTGCCAGGGGAGGTTCAGGCTGGATGTCAGGAGAAGTCTTCCTTGAAAGAGAGACTGGCCCTTGGGATGTGCTGCCCAGGGGGGGAGGTGTAGAGTCCCCCATCCCTGGAGGTGTTTAGGAGGAGCCTGGATGAGGCCCTTGGTGCCATGGCTAGTTGATCAGATGGTGCTGGGTGGCAGGTGGACTGGATGATCTCGAAGCTCTTTTCCAACCTGGTTAATTCTGTTCATCTATCACTGCTAAAAGCTCTTGTCTCTTATTCAGCAACCTCTGTTGCCCAAAGTCTGGGTCTCGATCGTTTTCTGGAGCTGAAGGCTCTGGTGGCCCAGCACAACCGAGTGGTTCTCAGCAGCCCAGCAGCTCCCGCAGCCAGCCGCCAGGCAGCCTCCCCTCCAGCCAAAGCCAGTGCAAGTACCACTTGGAGAAGTTTTTCAGGTGTCTCAGAGTGGAACTGCAGAGTAATGGCCTACTGTGACACATGAGCTGTCTGGTGGTATCAGCACCTCTCCACAGTCTACTTTTATTCCTGGTAATGGGGCAAGTCAAGATTTGGGGGGGTCACAGGGGAAGTTCCTTATGTTTTCTACGTGCTGCCTGCTCCCCACTTCTTGCTTGACCTTTGCAGGTGCCTTGTAACCTGGGAGTGCTCTTGCAGGGCTTTGTAGTCTGGAGAAGAGCAGCCCCAGAGGGGATCTGAGCAATGCTCAGCCAGAGCTCAAGCTTGGGAGGCAGAGGCTGGGACCAGACTCTTGTCAATGCTGCCCAGGGACAGGGCAAGGGGCAGTGGGCACAAACTGGAACCCAGGAGGTTCCATCTGAACAGGAGAGAGTTGTTGATGTGAGGGTGCTGGAGGCCTGGAGCAGGCTGCCCAGAGAGGGTGGTTAGAGTCTCTTTCTCTGGAGACATTCCAATCCCCCTTGGCCACTGTGCTCCTGGGCAAGCTGTGTGGGTGCCCTGCTTTAGCATGGGGGTTAGACTTGATAATCTCCAGAGGTCCCCTTCCAACCCTCACCATGCTGGGATTCTGTCAGACTCCCTGCAGTGTGGTCTGGTCCCTGCACTGGTAGCTTCTACTGGTGAGGTAGCTTGCCTCCCTGTCCCCTCCATGGCAGTATCCAGCAGAGGGTTCTGGGTTTCATGGTGAAGTGTGCATCTAAAGGGAAGTAAAAGAAATGTCTGGACCTCCTTGTGAAGGTGGCTCTGCTGGGAGAGACGGGCAGCGGTGCAGCGGGGCCTGCGGGGCGGCGGTGCTGGGAGAGCCGGGCAGCGGTGGCGGCGGTGACTGGGAAGCCGGGGCGGCTGAGTGGGGCCTGCGGGGCGGCGGTCTGGAGCTGGCCAGTGGTGCAGTGAGGGCCGCAGGGCAGCATGCTGGGGGACGCTGGGGAGCTGGCCAGCGGTGCACTGGGGCCTGCGGGGCAGCTGTGCTGGGGGAGCTGGCCAGTGGTGCAGTGGGGCCTGCAGGGCAGCAGTGCTGGGGGAGCCGGGCAGCGGTGCTGGGGGAGCCGGACAGCGGTGCAGCGGGGCCTGCGGGGCGGCGGTGCTGGGGGAGCTGGCCAGTGGTGCAGTGGGGCCTGCGGGCAGCGGTGCTGGGGAGCCGGGCAGCGGTGCTGGGGGAGCCGGACAGCGGTGCAGCGGGGCCTGCGGGGCGGCGGTGCGGGGAGAGCGGGCACTGTGCGGGAGAGCGGGCAGCTGTGCTGGAGACCGGGGCAGCGGTGCAGCGGGGCCTGCGGGGCGGCGGTGCAGCGGGGCCTGCGGGGCAGCTGTGCTGGGGAGAGGGCGGCGGTGCAGCGGGGCCTGCGGGCAGCGGGCCTGCGGGGCGGCGGTGAGAGCAGGGCAGCGGTGAGCGGGGGTGCGGGGCGGCGGTGCGGGGAGCCAGCAGCGGGTGCAGCGGGGCCGCGGCGGCGGCGGTGCAGCGGGGCCTGCGGGGCAGCTGTGCTGGGAGAGCCGGGCGGCGGTGCAGCGGGGCCTGCGGGGCAGCGGGGCCTGCGGGGCGGCGGTGCAGGGAGAGCCGGGCAGCGGTGCAGCGGGGCCTGCGGGGCGGCGGTGCAGGGAGAGCCGGGCAGCGGTGCAGCGGGGCCTGCGGGGCGGCGGTGCAGCGGGGCCTGCGGGGCAGCTGTGCTGGGAGAGCCGGGCGGCGGTGCAGCGGGGCCTGCGGGGCGGCGGTGCAGCGGGGCCTGCGGGGCGGCGGTGCAGGGGGCCTGCGGGGCGGCGGTGCAGCGGGGCCTGCGGGGAAGCTCCCAGTGCTTAAGGGAGAAATATTGCCCCCAGATTGTAGGTGGATTGATCAGAGAATCCAACCAGAAAAATCAACAGATCTAGAGCCAAACCCTTTTAACAGGAGTGGTAGGGGAAGAGCTCTGTTCCCTGTCAGGATGTGGGAAGCCAAGGAGTCATTGCAGCCCTGGTTCTGTCTTTGCTTGCAGCCTGGGGCAAGTGACCTGGCCTGGGGACCAGTGCCAGCTTGCTTTGTCAATGAAATAAGTGCAGCATCAGGAGGCTGAGAGGGTTTATTTGCAGAGTGCTTTCTGAATGATGAATACTTGATTGTTTAATGGTTGGGAGATTAATATGCCTTATCTAGACATAACAAAATTGTTTCCTGCATTCAATTGACCTTAGTTTTCTGGCTGGTGGGCCAGGGAATGGATCCCTGAATGGAGGCTTTGTGGTGGCTCTTGTAGCAGAGGGTTTAAGTTCACCTGCAGCCATTGTTTGCATCGCTGGTGCTTGTTGGCTTTAACAGCCCTGTGATGTGCTGCTGGGGGTTATCTCAACAAGACTGCCTTTGAAGAAACTCCCTCAAGAGCAGCTGGTTATTGTAACAGGAATTGGAAGGCTGTTGGGAGTTTGCTCTACTGGCTGGGATCCATAAGGATGCAGCCCTGTTGTTGCTTGAGCTGAAGAACAGCTCGGGCAGTTCTATAGAACAGCAAATCACAGAAGGGTAGAGGTTGGAAGGGACCTCTGGAGATCATCCAGTCCAACCCCGCTGCCATAACAGGGTCACCCAGGGCAGGGCACACAGGAACACATCCAGATGGGTTTGGAAAGTCTCCAGAGAGCAGGAGGCTCCACAACCTCTCTGGGCAGCCTGCTCCAGGCCTCCAGCACCCTCACAAAGAAGAAGTTTCTCCTCCTGAAGTGGAACTTCTTGGGTTCCAGCTTATCTCCATCATGGGCACCACCCAAAGGAGCCTGGCACTGGCACCACCCCTCAGATATTTGCTGACATTGATCAGGTCCCTTCTCAGCCTTCTCCAGACTAAACAGCCCCAGGGCTCTCAGCTTTCCCCATAGCCTCTGTTGGACTCTCTCCAGCGGGTTCCTGTCTCTGGAACTGGGAACTGCCAGTATTGCAGACATGTCAGCAGGACAGAGCAGAGGGCAGGAGAACCTCCCTAGCCCTGCTGACCACACTTTTTTCCTGCACCCCAGGATGCCATTGGCCATCTTGGCCACAAGGGCACATTGCTGGCCCATGGAGAACTGGCTGTCCACCAGCACTCCAAGGTCTTTCTCCATGGGACTGTTTTCCAGCAGGACTACCCCTCACCTGTTCTGGTGCCTTATGTTGTTCCTCCCCAGATGCAGGACTCTGCACTTGTCCTTACTAACCTTGATGAGGTTTCTCAATCCCAGGCACTGCTATAGGCTGGGCAGGGACTGGCTGGAGAGCAGCCCTGGAGAAAAGGCCTTGGGGGTCCTGGGAGAGGAGAAGCTCAACAGGAGCCAGCAGTGAGCACTTGCAGCCCAGAGAGCCAAGCAGAGCCTTCTGGCAGCAGCAGCAGAAGTGTGGCCAGCAGGGCCAGAGAGGGGATTCTCCCACTCTGCTGAGACCACACCTGGAGCACTGTGTCCAGTTTGGAGCTCTGTGCCAGGAAGGCTCTGAGGTGCTGGCAGGTGTCCAGGAAGGGCCACGAGGAGCAGCAGAGGGCTGGAGCTGCTCTGCTCTGAGCACAGCCTGAGAGAGTTGGGTTGTGCAGGCTGGAGAAGAGAAGGCTCTGAGGAGACCTTCTTGTGGCCTTCCAGGATCTGAAGGGGCTGCAAGAAAGCTGGGGAGGGACTTCTGAGGTTGTCAGGGAGGGATAGGACTGGGGGGGGTGGATCCAAACTAGAACTGGGGTGATTCAGATTGGATGTGAGGAAGAAGTTCTTCCTCAGGAGGGTGGTGAGACACTGGCACAGTTTGCCCAGGGAGGTAGTGGAAGCCTTATGCCTGGAGGTTTTTGAAGGCCAGGCTGGAGGTGGCTGTGAGCAACCTGCTGTGGTGTGAGGTGTCCCTGCCCGTGGCAGGGGGGTTGGATGTGGATAATCCTTGGGGTCCCTTCCCACCCTGACAATTGTGTGATTCTCTCTGCCGGCTCTCCAGCCTGTCCAGGTTTGCACCTCTTCATCCCACCACACGTGCTGTGGTGTGCCATCACATTGCTGGTCCTACACTGTCTGCTGCTTCTCCCTAACCTGCTTTATCCTTCTCCTGAGCCAGGTTGTGGTGTGAAGATGATGAGTGTGGCCAACCTGAAGAGCAGCCAGTACATCCCCATCCACAGCAAACAGATTCGGGGGCTGGATTTCGGCAGGCGGTCGTTCGGACGGCTTGCTGCTCTCTGGTGCTCTGGACAACACTCTCAAACTCACCAGGTGAGCCCTGCTGCAGGGAGCAGCCTGTCCCACACCAGTCTCACCACAAGAGACTGGACTGGAAGCATCTTGCAGCATTTGCTCATCTGCTTTCCAAAAGGTGCTGCTAAGATGGCATCAGGTCTGAGGGTGGGAACTAACAGAGGGAGAGGCTGGTTAATGCTTTCAGCTCTTGGGAGTCCTCAGCACAGGAGAGACATGGACCTCTTGGAGAGCAGTGCTGGGAGGGCTGGAAGCTCTCTGCTGTGAGGTCAGGGTGAGAGAGTTGGAGTTGTTCAAGCTGGAGAAGAGCAGGCTCCAGGAGACCTCCTGGGTCCTTTCAGGGCTTCAAGGGACTCTAAGAAAGCTGGGGACAGACTTGGGAGCAGGGCCTGTTGTGCCAGGCCAAGGAGTGATTATTTGAACTGAAAGAGGGAGATTCAGAATGGAGAGAAAGGAGAAATGTTTGACACTGAGGGTGGAGAGAGCCTGGCCCAGGTTGCCCAGAGAGGTGGGAGATGCCCCATCCCTGGAACCATTCCAGGTCAGATTTGAGGCTGTGAGCAACCTGCTCTAGTTGCAGATGTCCTTGCTTACTGCAGTGAGGTTGGAGTGGATGAGCTTTAAAGTTCTCTTCCCACCCAGACCATTCCATGATCAAATTTTAGGTGGAGGTGTAACAAAAACCACCTGTGAGTGATACTTTTCCTCTAGAAACTCTGTGGAAAAGAAACAATTCAGCACAACTTGGCCCAGCTGTGTTGAGAACAACAGTTGCACGATGCAGGGGATGAAGAATTTGTTGTCTCTTAGGCTTTGTGTTAGTGGAGGGAGATGTGGACACGGGAACTGGGCCAGCCTCCAGCAGAGAGAAGGGGAGTTTAGGTTGGGTGCTTTGTTTCATGCACTGATGCCAGCTTCTCTGATTGTACACTGGGGGCAGAGCAGGGAATTCACCTGGGATATGCAATGTGTAGAGAGTATTGTTGAGCATGTGCTAGAGGAATGAGGGTTCTCTAGAGCTAGCAGAGACTTAGGAGCAGCTTGGAGTCTGAGAGAGAAATGTGTCCCATCTTGGTAGAAATTTACAATACAATACAATAAATCCAGGTTGGAAGAGACCTTCAAGATCATCGGTCCAACCTATCAACCAATCCAACCCACCCAAACAGCTAGATCATGGCACCCAGTACCCCATCAAGTCTCCTCCTGAATACCTCCAATGATGGTGACTCCCCACCTCCCTGGGCAGCCCATTCCAATGGGCAATCACTCTCTCTGTAAAGAACTTCCTCCTAACATCCAGTCTAAACCTCCCCAGCCTGAGACTGTGTCCTCTTGTTCTGGTGCTGCCTGCCTGGGAAAAGAGACCAACCTCTGCCTGTCTACAGTCTCCCTTCAGGTAGTTGTAGAGCAATAAGGTCACCCCTGAGTCTCCTCCTCTCCAGGCTAAGCAACCCCAGCTCCCTCAGCCTCTCCTCACAAGGCTGTGTTCCAAACCCCTCACCAACCTTGTTGCCTTCTCTGGACACCTCCAGCAGCTCAATCTCCTTCCTAAACTGAGGGGCCCAGAACTGGACACAGGACTCAAGGTGTGGCCTAACTAGTGCTGTATAAGGGAAGAATGACCTCCCTGCTCCTGCTGGCCACACTGTTCCTTGCAGGCCAGGATGCCATTGGCCCTCTTGGCTGCCTGGACACACTGCAGGCTCATGTTCAGCCTCCCATCAACCAGCACCCCCAGGTCCCTCTCTGCCTGGCTGCTCTCAGCCACTCTGACCCCAGCCTGTAGCACTGCTGGGGTTGCTGTGGCCAATGTGCAGAACCCGGCACTTGGATGTGTTCAATCTCCTGCCCTTGGCCTCTGCCCATCTGTCCAGCTGTCCAGGTCCCTCTGCAAAGCCTCTCTGCCTTCCAGCAGATGAACTCCTGCCCCCAGCTTGGTGCCATCTGCAAATTTACTGATGATGGACTCAATGCCCTCATCCAGATCATCAATAAAGATGTTGAAGAGCATGGGGCCCAGCACTGATCCCTGGGGCACACACTAGTGACTGGCCGCCAGCCGGTGTGGCACCATTCACCACCACTCTCTGGGCTGGCCCTCCAGCCAGTTCCTAACCAACACAGTGTGCTCCTGTCCAAGCCATGGGCTGATTTGCAGCCTCTGAGTGTGTTTTCCTCTGCTTTCAATCTCAGGCTGATACTTGATTCCCTATCTGCCTCTTCTGCCTGGTTGGTGTATTTGGAACTTGTGATCCTCTTGCCTTTTATGCTCCAGAATATCTTGCAGTCAAGTTTTTGCTTCAGCAGCATCTTCATACTTCTTTCAGGTTCCCTTTGGAAGAACCTTCCCTTTTTGGTCACCTTTCTTCTAGCTACTGATCTCACAGTCATCCTATCAAAGGAATTATCCAAGATGCCTTTAAGTCTCTCTCCTGACCTGTGTTTCAAGTAGCACTATGATGTTGGCTGGGTTCCCCCCCCTGTGTTTTTGGACCAGTCACTGATCAAGCTCCCTGTCAGGTTGGTCTTTGTGCTTGTTCCCCTTGTACTTACCTGGGAGCAATTTCTTGCTTCCCTGGAGTTCTGAGCCCTGAATCACCTTCCCCAGGGAGAATCCCCCATATGCTGTGAAGGATACCCAAAGTTACTTTGGTGGGTGCTCTCCTGCTGTTCTCAGCACGCTGACCCTGTGTTGACAGCTCTGCCCTTTGCAGCTGTGTTCTAATCCAACATCATCTCCACCTGGTGTTCTGGGTTGTGCCCCTCTCTGCACTTCCCTCTTTCTGCCTTCCACAGAAGGAGTTTCTAAAAACACTCCAAATGTGCTCTCAGTTGCCTCTACCCTGCTCATTGCCTTGCTCTTGCTTAAATGAGATTCTTTTGAGGCTCCTCTCGTGCAGACAGAGGGAGATCCTTAAGGAGGGATGCAAGCTGCAGAGATGAGCCCTGTGATCTCAGGAAGATGTGATGAGATTACACCAGAGTCACTTCTAAGTGTTTCCAGAAAAAATAACTGAGCTTTCCCTTTCCAGTAAGGCAGCTGAGAGCCTGCTCTGGCCTTCTTTGCCCAGTCTCCAAAGACCAGTCTGGAAAGGAAGCAGTGGCCTGGAAGAATTAGCATCCATGTCTGGAGTAGAGGAGGAGTGAATTCACAGCTCAAAGGAGAGATGCTTCTGTCTGAAGGCCTGAAGAAGGAGCTGGATTTGTTTACTTTTAACTGTGCTATTTTCTCCTCAGTGGGTGCATGTCTGCTGGGCCAAAGTTTGCTTTTCTTCTGCAGCTTGACAACAAACTCTGTGGTGCAGACATACAACGCTGGCGTCCTGTCTGGAGCTGCTGCTGGTGTGTTGATGACACCAACTACATCTATGCTGGCTTGGTCAATGGATCCATCATGATCTATGATCTGAGGGACACCAAAACTCACGTCCAGGAACTAGTCCCTCAGAAGTCCAGGTATGGTGTAAGGACTTTTTTTTTTGTCTTCCTCAATCCTCTCAGCTTCACTAATATACCCAAGAGCTAGATGTAGCTTCTGCCACAGATCACACAACAATTGGAAGAGTTGAAACTGCTTGATGTGAATCTCTTGTTCCAAGACACCAGTTGAGCACGGATGGGAGAAGTTTTCTCCAAGGGTTGTGTAACTTAGGACCTGAGGGCTTGGCCCCTGCATCATCTTGAGGCAGAGGTGTGGTCAGAAATAGACCCACCCAGTGCAGCCTGCAAACCAGCTGACTTGGTTTGAGCTGGGCTTGACATTGAACTTGAAAGGACAAATGACAGAGGTGTGAGATGCTGGAACTTTCATCTCATAGAATGGTTTGGGTAGGATCTAAAGACCATCTCCTCCCACCCCAGCCACAGGCAGAGATGTCTTCAACTAGACCAGCTTGCTCAGGGCCCCAACTTGGCTTGAACAGGGCTGGAGCCTCCACAGGACCTGGGCAACCTGTTCCAGTGCCTCACCACCTTCATGGTGAAGAATTTCCTTCTGGTGTCTAATCTAAATCCAGTTCTTCCAGTTTGAAGCCATCTCTCTACTCAGACTCAGTCACTGATTCACATGTATCTGATGTGTGCTCCTGATGCCTCTTTAGAACATGAGGCTCAGTAATTCAGTTGAATTCCTTTGTTCTTGGCACACCTCTTGGGGTTCTGTGCTTGAAAGACCATTTTGCAGCCCACTTAGGTGCCATGGACCAGTACAAAGGGTGGCTGGCAGGAGGATGGAGACTCCCTTTTTACATGGAGTCCATGGAAAGACAAGGGGTGATGGGGACAAGTTCCTGCTGGGGGAGAGTCCCATTGGGCTCCAGCAGGAAATGTTTCCCCCTGAGCACAGGCAGACATGGAATCATCTCCCAGGGGAATCACAGAATCAACCAGGTTGGAAAAGACCTCAGAGATCATCAAATCCAAACCAACACCTCCTGATGACTAAACCATGGCTCCAAGTGCCACATCCAATCCTTTTTTGATCACCTTCAGGGACAGTGACTCTACCACCTCCCTGGGCAGCACACCAATGGCCAGTTACTCTTTCTGTGAAGACCTTTCTCCTCACCTCCAGCCTAAACCTCCCCTGGCACAGCTTGAGGCTGTGTCTTCTTTTTCTGCCACTGGTTGCATGGGAGAAGCAGTGCAGTCCCCTCCATTGGACAGTTTGAAGGCTCAGCTTGCCGGGGTGCTGAGCCAGCTCATTGCAACTCCACTGCTCCCTAGAAAGGTTGGCCCAGATGATCCTTGGGGTGCCTTCCAACCTGGCATTCTGTGATTCTGTGCTGGTCCTTGTGGTTGGAGAGCCCCGCAGCAGGGCCACGGCTGGCACCGCTGACTCTCGCTCACTCCGCTTTCAGGTGCCCCATGGTATCGCTCTCCTACCTGCCCCGGCTGGCCTCAGCATCGCTGCCTTACGGTGGAGTAGTATTAGCTGGGACCTTGGAAGGAGCCTGCTTTTGGGAGCAGAAGGCTGGCAACACCTACCAGCCCCACCACCTGCCCCTGGAGCCCGGCGGCTGCATCGACGTCCAGGCGGAGATCACCACGCGCCACTGCCTCATCACCTACCGGCCCAGTACGTAACGCTGGGCACCTGCAGCCAGCCTCACGCTGCCCCTCAGGCCTCCTGCTTCACAGGATCACAGGAGGTTAAGGGTTGGAAGGGACTTCTGGAGGTCTTTGAGTCCAACCCCCCTGCCAGAGCAGGACTGTAGAATCCTAGCACAGGTGGCGCAGGAACACATCCAGACAGGGCTTGGATGCCTCCAGAGAAGGAGACTCCACAACCTCTCTGGGCAGCCTGCTCCAGGGCTCTGTGACCCTTACAGTAAAGAAGTTCTTCCTCATGTTGAGGTGGAAATTCCTGTGCTGCAGTTCACATCTCTTGCTCCTTGTTCTATCGCAGGGCACAAGTGAGCAGAGGCTGTCCCTGTCCCTTCCTTCTTGACTCTCAAGATATTTACAGACATTGATTAGATCCACTCTCAGTCTTCTCTTTTCCAGACTAAAATGCCCCAGTCCTTCAGTTCTGTGGCAGCCTCAGTGCCGAGGGCACAGCAGAGAGCTTCAGTTCTGTGGCAGCCTCAGTGCCGAGGGCACAGCAGAGAGGTAGAACCTGCTCTAGCCAGGGCAAGGAATGTCTACACAGATTAAAACTGGCCAAGGGCAAAAGGAGGCAGCTTGTAGGATGGTGGTGTTTGATTCTGCTATTGTGAGACCCTCATCTCTCAAGTGCTGTGTCCAGTTCTGGTGTCCCCAGGAGGAGGAGGAGGACTCAGAGCTGTTGGAAAGAGGCCAGAGGAGGCCACAAAGGTCATCCAGGGCTGGAGCAGCTCTGCTGTGAGGCCAGGCTGAGGGAGCTGGGGGTGTTCAGCCTGGAAAGGAGAAGACTCCAGGGGGACCTTAGAGCTGCCTTCCAGTATGTGAAGGGAACCTGGAGGAAGGCTGCAGAGAGACTTCTCCTGAGGGTGTCTAGACACAGGCCAAGGGGGAATGGTTTGAAGCTGAGGGAGAGCAGGGTTAGACTGGAGCTGAGAAAGAAGCTCCTTAGTATGAGGGTGGTGAGACTCTGGAACAGGTTGCCCAGGGAGGTTGTGGCTCCCTGGAAGTGTTCAAGGCCAGGTTGGATGAGGCCTTGAGCAACCAAGTCTGGTTGAGAGCCCATGGCAGGGAGGTTGGAGGAGATGATCTCTGAGGTTCCTTCCAACCTAAGGCATTCTGTGATCCCTACAGTTCCAACCTGCCTGCAATCCACCTTTTCCCAAGGCTCCCTTTGTGTTCACCCTGCAGGTAAAAGCAACCCCTGTATGCGTTGTGTGATGGTGGAACTGACCTGCAGGCCTCTGACAGAGGGCTCTGAAGATGCAGTGTGGTGTTCTAACCCTGTGCAGACCTTCAGTGCTGGGCCCACCTGCAAGCTGCTGACCAAGAATGCCATTTTCCAGAGCCCAGAAGACGATGGCAGTGTCTTTGTGTGTGCTGGTGATCAGGCATCTAACTCTGCCATGGTACCTCCCCTTCCTTTTGTTTACTGCAGCTCTGGGAGAGTTCTCAGGCACAGCAGCAGTGTGGGAATGGTGATTGGGATGGGTGCTGTGAGGGATGGGTGCAGGTGTGCTTCAGGAAGGACAAAGAAGCTGAAGGGGAAGGGTTGTCCTTCAGGTGGAAAAGCAGGTGGCCCAGCAGGCTGCAGTGAGAGCTCAGGAATCAGGGAGACATCATGCTGGGATTGGTGAAGACCATCCAAGCAGGCTGTGGAAGAAGTGAAGGTTCTGTGAGGCAAATCTTTAGGAGGAAGCCCTGTTGGATGGGAGGGGAGGGGAGAACCCCCCAGTCTCTGACCTTGTCTGTCCTGCAGCTCTGGGACGCTGGCAGCCGCTCCTTGCTGCAGAAGCTGCAGGCTGACCTGCTGGTGATGGACATCTGCCCCTTGGAAGTGAACCAGACCCACCTCCTGGCTACCTTGACTGAGAACACTGTGAGGATCTACAAGTGGCAGTGAAGAGAGGTCCCCGTGGCTGCCACAGAAGCTTTCCACACGTGCTGCTGATCAACCCTCCACCTCTTCTCAGCCCCAGACTCTGCTGCCCTGCACCACTGCTTCCAGGAGACAGGAACCACGACAGCACCTTGCTGGCAGAGGGCAGGAACTGGGATGTGCTGCTGCCTGGAGCAATTCCCTTCTTCCAGCTTCCTGTTTAGATCTGCATTTACTTCTTTGGGCAGTTCTCTTCAGCAAACTGAGCTGCCTCAGCGCAGCTGCAACTCTTAGCCTGTCTCCAGTGGCTGTTGCCACAGCCTTTTCCAGTGTGAACTGAGCTCAGGGACTTGCAAATCTCTTCTGAGGTCAAGAACATGAGAGGAACTGAAGACCTGGGCCTCTCAGTGCTGTGCTTAGCTGGTGATGAGAAGGTGGCAGTGCCAGCACCTCGCTCGTAGGGCCCACACTCAGGGTAAAGGCAAGCCTTTAGGGAACATGCTCCAGCAGCTTCTGAGGCTGTGGGATCAGTGAGCAGTTAGTCCCTGATGACAACAGCCCCTGTCTTGTGGCCATGGAGAGAACAAGCTTGGAAACCTCCAGAGAATCTTTTTTGTTTGATTTTTTGGGGGGGCTTATTTGGGTTATCTTTGCCACCACGAGCTTAGAGTAGCACCAAAATCCCTTAATCCTCTGCCACTTCCTTCCACTTCTCTCTTTCCCCCCCACCAAGCAGACTTGGACAGTTTGGTGGTGGAAAATGAAACTATGGAAGCAGAGGTGAAGAGGAGGGGATGATTCTGGCTGGCTCCTGTGTCTGTGGTGTCCTTCCTTCAGGACAGGATGGAGCTGTTGGGTTTTTACTTGTCCCCCTTTGAAGCACTGGTTGGAAGCTGAGGGATTTCATGCTTGCACTGGAGCTTTTGCCTTCCTTTAAATCCTAGTTACCAGCTCCCCAGCCAGCCACAGAGAGGTCCCAGTTGAGCTTCTGTGCCCTGGGCTTGCTGGTTTGTGTATATCTGAGGCCATGTGGTAGGACCAGAGTTGAGGGACCTGTCCTGGCCACGTGCAGAGGGCTCTCGCCGCCCGAAGTCTACCGAGGGCTGTGAATGATTTATCTCCAGGTTAGATCATGAGGGTTTCATGCTATGCTTAACAAAAGCAAACTCAGAAGGGTGCTGGAAGCTGCAAGAGGAATTCTCTGTGCTGGGGATGGGGCCCCTGGCACAGCTTTGCCACTGGGCTGTGGTCAGCAGCACCCATCCAGTTTGGCCTGAGGGAGTCGCTGCTGAAACTGCCACCACCCCCGAGTTTCTGAAGTCTGGGGTCAGCCCAGGATCATCCTGTTTGTCTGCAGTCTTAAAGAGGAGAGTGAGAAGATCTCAAGCCTAACTTTTAATTTTTTTTTTTTTGTCAGAGCAGTATCTTGTTCCCCTATTTTTCTATCCAGTAAAAATAAAGCATTTCTAAGTGCTCAGATGGACCTGCTGCTGTCCTTTGGGCATTGCCCTCTTAGTGCCACACGCTGTGCACACCCCGTGGACGTGGACAAGCATCCCTGGCTATAGGGAAGGTTTCTCTCATCCTTTCAGGTAGTTCATGCTGGGCTTCAGACTGAAACAGTGGAGGGTTTTAGTGGCTGAAGAGTCCTCACTGAGCCATGCTGCCCTGATCACGTGAGGAGAAGGGAAGGGGCTGGGCAAAGTCAGGCTGTGCATCCCCAGTGTCCTTTTAACTGGACATGAACTCACTGATGGGAGACTTTTTGGCATTTTAAGGATGATCAGGAAGCCCAAAGGGTTAGTAGAAAGAACAACACTGTGAAAAGGGTCAATCCCAGGCACAAAGCCAGGCTGGGTGCAGAGTGGGTTGAGACTAGCTCTGAAGAGAGAGACTTGGGGCTATCTGTTGTGGAGCAGCTCCCCCTGAGCCAGCAGTGCCCTCCTGCAGCCCAGCAGGCAGCTGTGTGCTGGACTGCAGCCAGAGGAGTGTGGGCAGCAGGGCAGGAGAGGGGATTCTGCCCTCTTGCTCTGGGGAAACCCCCCCTTGTATACTGTGTCCAGTTCTTGTGTCCCCAGCAGGAGGAGGACATGGAACTGTTGGAGCTAGTCCAGAGGAGGCCACAAAGAAGATCCAAGGGCTGGAGCAGCTCTGCTATGAGGTCTGAGGGATCTGGAGGGCTGTTCAGCCTGAGAGGACGCTGGAGGACCTTAGAGCTGCCTTTGGGTACTGGAAGGGATCCTACAGGAAGGCTGCAGAGACACTTTTCCTGATGGTGTCTAGGGACAGACCAAGGCAGAATGGTTTGAAGCTGAGGCAGAGCAGGGTTAGACTACTGGAGCTTAGGAAGAAGCTCTTGAGTAGGAGGGTGGTGAGAGTCTGGAAGAGGTTGCCCAGGGAGGTTGTGGATGCTCCCTCCCTGGAGGTGTTCAAAGCCAGGTTGGTCAAGGCCTAGAGCAGCCAAGTCTGTCTGAGAGGTGTCCCTGCCTGTGGCAGTTCCTCTGTACAAGGGTGGTGAGGCTCCAGAACAGGTTGCCCTGTGGCTGCTCCCTCCCTGAAGGTGTCCAAGGCCAGCTTGGATGAGGCCTTGAGCAACCCTATCCAGTTGAGAAGTGTTCCCCCTGCCCATGGTGAGGGGGTTGGAGCAGATGATCTGTGAGGTCCCTTCCAACCTCACCCATTCTGTGAAGGTCTCCAGTAAGGCCATCTCAAACCAGGAGCAGGCTGAGCCTGCTTGTTTGCCTTAGTGCAGTGAGCTGCTTGTTCTCAGCCATTCAGAGGCATCCTTTGTGCTTGGGCAACTTCAGCCTCTCCTTCCTGTGAGGAATTTGGAACATTTTAAGTGTTTAAAAAAAAACCACAACAACAAAACCCAATAATTTAAATCACTTCTATTTTCCAGGTTGCACTTCCTTCATCCCCTCTGGAGCAGTATAAAGAGCTGCAAACTCAGCTACTGCTGGCCACATTCCTTTGTCCCTTTGTTTTCACATCCTGAGCTGAAGTTTGTTTGTTTGGAGTTGGTTGGTTGGTTGGTTTTCCCCTCCTCCCCAAGATGTGAGATGTGAAGAGCCTTGTAACACTCTCTTAGTCCCAGGTTTACAGCAGGCTCTGGAAAAGCCACCTAAGCTGTGTGCAGACAGCACACACACACCACACACAGAGCCTGGGGAGCTGATAAAAAGGTCAAATGTGTTAACAAAATATTTGCTCATCTCTGTCTGGAGTTGCAGGGGGGCAGCTCCTGGGCTGGGAGGAGGAGAAGCTCAGCATCCTTGCAGGATGCAGGGCAGCTGCTGTCAGAGGCTGAGCTGCTTTCAGTGGTGTTGCAGGCAGCAAGCCACTCGCTGGCTATTTCTGCTGCTGTCTCTGGGAAGATTTTGTTATCGTGGAGCAGCTTTATGGCAACTCCTGTAGTAAAATCTGATGTGAGGGGAGAGGTGAAGCTTGGTCCCTGCAGAGAGGGCCTTGCTTTTAGCTGTGCACAGGCTTCCTCCCCCCCCCCCCTTCTTATTTTTCCCCAGGCTGTTGAGGGGAAGCACCTTTCCTGATTTTTAATCTGTATCAAACCAGGCCTTGCAGGGCAGCTCTAGCCAGAGCTGGCTGTGGTGGCAGTTTGGCAGGAGCCCCAGGGGCTGTGCTGAGCACAGTCCAGCCTGGGGTGGCTGGCAGGGAAGCTGGAGTTGGAATGAGCCCTGTTTTCCAGGGAAGGACTGTCCCCCCACCCCCAACCTGTCCCTCTAACTGGGGTGATCCAGCGTCAGGCTGCTGTGGTCTGGCAGGGGAGGCATAGGAGGCAGCCACCTCCCAGCCTGCACCTGGCCTTGGCACCACTGTGGCATCTGCCCTTGGGCTTGAGCTGCTGGCTTGCAGAGACTCAGGGGTGAGGTTTCAACAACCAGAAGGTAGAGCAAAACCAGCGTGAGCCTGCACCAAGGCAGGACCTGCCAGGGCTTCACTTGGCTCTGCCTGTGCCTGCCTCTTCCCAGAGGGTGGCAAAGCAGCTATTTTCTGTGTCCTGAAGCAAATTGGATTAAAAGCAGGCACTGCAGCAAGTGAAACAAGCAGCTTAGGCCGAACCTTGTTACACTGGGGGAGCCAGAGCATCCCGGGGGGATTCATTTAGTTCTCCTTTTCGGTTTGCAAGGAGCCTTGGTGGAATTTTCTGCTCCTGTAGATTAGCAGATATTTTTTTTTTTTTGTTGCCCCTACTGAGGCAGTAAATCCCTGGACAGACCTGGCTGGCTCCTGGCTTAGGAGGGAGAATATCAGGAAAAGGAGTTTGGGGAGGAGGAAGAGAAGGGGGGAGGTGGGGGTGGAAGAAAGGAATGAGCAAGCGAAAACTAGTTTTGTGCTGGGTTTGATTTGCAAACGTGGAAGAATAGATTGCATTGGGGCCTGGCCTTCCCTGCTGGGGAGGCATTTTGGACTTTCCCATTAGCAAATCTGCACATCAGGCTTTTCTCAGCTCCAATTCACATTGGCCAAGTGCTCAGCCCCCCCACCCCCACGCCCGTGGGAGCCCAGCTGCATCCCGAGTCCTTGCGCAGGTGCCTGTGAAATGGAGCAGAGGGGATGGCAGCACCTCGGCAGCAGGGCTGGCAGCCCCTTCCAGCATCCTCAGCCCACCAAGTGGAGCAGGGTGGGGGAAGCAGCCTCCTTCACTTCAGATAACAACGTTTAGCATTGAAATAGAACAGCAGAGTATTTGTGACTGCCCAGAGAGGTTGTGGAGTCTCCCTCTCTGGAGACTTTCCAAACCTGCCTGGATGCCTTCCTCTGTGACCTGACCTGGGTGATTCTGCTTTGGCGGGGGGGGGGGGGGGGTTGGACTGGATGATCTCTGGAGGTCCCTTCCAACCCATACCATTCTGTAACTATCTTCACCTCCCAATCAACCAGGGAAGCTACTGAGGAGGCAGAAAGGCTTCATGCTCTCACCTCGTTGCTGAAGGAGATGGGCTGTGGGTGCCCATCTCCTGCCCTGCTCCTGGGGGTTCACTGATAAAAGTCTTGGAGCTATAGCAACATCTCAAGGGCCTGTGGGGTGTTGCTTATGCCCCATTCTATTCCAAAATGGTGCCTCTAAGTAGCAAATAAATAGAGGAGTTTGGGGAGCTATGCCCTAAAATGCTCATCTCATCCTTCAGCCAAGCTCAGCAGGTAACAGGCAAGGCCCAGCCTGTGCTGGTCCAGACGAAAAAGAGCCTTACAGCCATTTCAGTGATTATCCCACCCAGTGGAGCATAATTAACATGAGGGTCCAGGGGCTTTAGTCTCCCATCAGGTCCAATTTGGGTGTTTCTGCTGGCAGAAGGGGGGAAATGAGCCCTAGTGGCTTCTGGCAGCATCAAGCTGTGAGCAGCACCGAGTGCTTGGGAAGGCAGAAGCGAGACAGGGAAAGAAGTGAGGCAGGTTGGAGAAAGGCTTGGATAAGTGCCCAGTGGATTATTGCTTGGGTTTGGGGTGGTGTTTTTTTAAGGGTAGGTGCTAACTGCAACACAGAGCTGCACAAATACAGGAGGAGCAACAGGCTCTGCAGGAGACACCCAGGGCTTTAGATGCTCTGTGAAACACGAGGTGTCAACAGCGCTGTTCTAGGGGGAAAAACATCAGGTGGTGGTGGGCTGGATGAAGTGTGGAATGGGCATGAAGCTCCTCTGCTGCTTCTCACACACACACACAAGGCTGCAGCTGCACTATTGGCTCCTGTTTGCCCACAGCTTTGCAAAATCAGCACATTGGTTTGGTTGGAAGAGACCTTTAAGGTCATCCAGTCCGGCCCTTAAGCCAGCGCTGCCCAGGACACCACTAAACTGCGACCCTCAGCACCACATCAACACAGCTTGGAAACCCTGCCAGGGATGGGGACTCCACCACTGCCCTGGGCAGCCTGGGCCATGGCTTCACAACCCTTGGGGGAAGAAGTTGTTCCTCATATCCAACCTCAACCTTCACTGGTGCAACTTCAGGCTGGCTCCTCTCCTCTTTGGGAGAGGAGAATGACTTCCACCTTGCTCCAAGCTCCTTTCAGGGAGCTGTAGAGAGTGAGGTCTCCTCTCATCCTCCTTTTCTCCAGGCTAAACAACCCCAGGTCCCTCAGCTGCTCTTCACAAGACTTGTGCTCTAGACACTTCCTGATCTTCATTGCCCTTCTTTGGACATACTCCAGCACCTCCTGTCCTTGGGGAGAGGGGCCCAAAGCTGCCCCCAGGATTTGAGGTGCAGTGTCCTTCGCTTCCTCAAGAAGCATTTGTTGGTGGAGATGATGATCAGCTGGGAAGGGTAGTGCTGAAGTTCTGGGGGACCTGGCAGGTTGGGGGGAGACAGCTGAACCAGTCAGTGGGTGAGGGAGAAGGGAAGGCCTTGGTGTGCTGTGTGGAGACTGAGCCAAGACTCAGAGCTGTGCCCATGGCCACATGGGAGCGAGCAGCCTGCTTCCAGTTAAACACTGGAGCAGCTCCTCTGCATGGACTGAGGAAGAGCTTTTCCTCTCCCCCACAGTAGTGGAGGGTTAGGATGCTGCAGGGAAGGAGCAAGGGACACCCCAGCAGCTCAGCTCACCTCAGCCTGACTCTGCAAAGCCAGGGGCTTTATTGCTGCCAACTACAGAAGCAGATGGCAGCACCCCAGCACCTCATGCAGCACCCAGCACCTGGGAGCCTTGCTGGTAAAATGCTTAAAACATGGCAAAAAGGGAATGTCCAACCAGCCTGCACCGAGAGGGTGCTGTGAGGTGCTGGGCTTGCTGCATGGGCAGGGACATCGCTGCCTGCACAGAAATGCTTCTTCCTTGCTTGACTTGCTGCATGAATGTGGTGATTTAGTGGCAATGGTAAAACCCAAGGTTGGGAGGAGGTTTCTCCTGAGCAGAAGGAGGTGGGCTACTCATCAAAAAAGGAGTCTCCAGGGGAGCTCCCAAGGGTGTGAGAAGGAGAAAGGAGCCATAAGCCATCTCCACTGGGTCCTTGGCCTGCGAGGGATGGAGGAGTGGAGCCAGCTCTTCAAGCAACTTTCACTAAGCCCAAGGGGCTGCCAAGTGCAGGCTGAATTTTGCTGGCTTTGGTTTTTGAGTGTTCTCAGCTGCATGGCCCCTGTGTGCCAGCACAAAGCCACCTTCCCAAGCACAGTGTCCTAGTGTGACACTCAAATCACAAAGCTCAGGGACTTTGCTGGCTGGTCCACCTCCCTCTCCTGCTGTTTACTCCACCTGGATGAGGTGGCCACAGGTTGGTGACAGGGGTGGGCTCCAGCTTGTTCATGATGCCCTGGTAGTTGGTGGCATCCCCTAGAGAAGGGCTTAGCTTGTCCTGGGGCACAAAGAGAGCAGCCCTGCAGCTCTGCCTCTCCAAGCTAGGGGCAGACCTAGGGCATGCCCCTGGCAGCCAGGCAAAAGCTTCTGACTTTGAACCAGTGCTGGTTTGTGCTGGGAAAACTGCTCCTGGAGTCAACCGGACAGAGACACTGCGAGGGGATTCTCCCTGTCCCCACATCTCCATCTGCTGTTGGAAGCAAAGCTGAGATGTTGGGGGCAAACCCAGCCCAGGAGCGTGCTGTGAGCTAGCCTGGTGAGTTCCTGCTGCTGAGAGGGCACCCAAAAAGCTCTTGTTGCTGAGCTGGGTTCAGTTTGGGGCCCCTCACTCCAAGGACAGTAAGGTGCTGGAGCAGGTCCAGAGGAGGGCAATGAAGCTGGTAAAGAGGCTAGAGCAAGGAGCAGCTGAGGGAACTGGGGTTGTTCAGCCTGGAGGAAAGGAGGCTGAGGGAGACCTCTTTGCTCCCTCCAGGAGGTTGGAGCCAGCCTCTGAAGGAACAAAGGACAGGACAAGAGGCAACAGCCTCAAGTCGCACCAGGGGAGCTTTAGGGTGGCCAGGAGGATCAATTTCTTCCCCCATGGGGCTGTCGAGGCCTGGTCTAGGCTTCCCAGGGCAGTGGTGGAGCCTCCACCCCTGGAGGTGGTGGTGCTGAGGGTGGTGGTGCCCTGGCAGTGCTGGGCTCAAGGTGGGGCTGGATGACCTTAAAAAGATCTCTTCCACCCAGAACCATATTATGGTCCTATCACTACGGCAGCCAAGTGCTTTCCAGCCTTTTAGCGACTCTCCCACTGTCCCTCCAAGGCACACAGCCCTGCAAGCTCCATTTCACGAGTGGGGAGGGAGAGATTCCACACGGGGGCTGCCACCGGGGCCTGGGCTGCCGCCCCGTAGCTCCGACGTTGCCTGGCGTACAGCTCCCGCCTCCCTTGCCGCCACCACCGCTGGCTCTGCACTTTGACAAGCAGCATGCGGAGGGGGCGGGCGTGAGGCTGTGATGGCAGCGGGGGGCGGCCGTGGGCGCTGGGGGCTGTAATGGCGGCCAGGGGCCGGGATGGCGCCGAGGCCTCAGGAAGCGAGACGGAGGGAGGGAGGACGCGGCCAGGGGGGGCGCTGCGGGGCGGGGCCAGACCGCCCCCCGCCCCATCCCCCCAGAGGCGTGGCGCGCAGGGGGCGGCGCGCTGACATCACGACGCGTTGATTTGCATACGCCGTGCGTGCCGCTGGGTGGGCGGGCGCTCGCGCCGGAGGTGGCGGATCCAAGATGGCGCCGTGCGGACGTGTCCGGAGCCGCTGCCCGGGCCCGGCGTTCCTTTTGCTCCTGGCGCTGGCAGCTCGACCGGCGGCGAGTGGCTCTCCTGGCGCCGGCCCCGTCGCGGCCGTACAGGGGCAGTCGGTGGCGCTGGGCGCGGCGGCCCCGCGACCTCCCCGTGTCGGTGGTGGAGGCTCGGGCAGCGGGTGGAAGCTGTCGGAGGAGGCGGTATGCCGGGAGGACGTGGTGCGGCTTTGCTCCAAGCACAGCTGGGCCAACAACCTCGCCGTCCTCGAGTGCCTACAGGACGTCCGTGAGGTACGGGCCGGGCACCTCGCTGGGTCGGGTCGGGCCGGGCCTAGCGGCGGTAGCGAACAAAGAGCGGGGCTCCGCGCCGCCCGCTCGGCCCCGCCGCCGCTCCTCAGCCGGGTGAGCGCCGCCCGGGCTGCCCTGCCTTCTTTGGCTCGTGATTTTGGGTGCAAAGAGCGGGCTTTGCCTGCGGGCCGGCGCTTCCCGCGCTGTGGAGGGGGCCGGGCCGGCTCGGGGAGCTGCCGGCGGGGGTGGCGGGCGGGTGAGAGGAGCCTCTTCTCTTTATTCACACCTCCGGGCTCTGCGCTGCCGCCCTGCCAGCGGCCTCCTGGGCGGGAGAGCACCCAGTGGGGAGGCTTTGTTTTGGGTGCCTTGTAGGGTTGCTCTGCTTTCAGAGGTCCCTGGAGAGCAGCCCGCGTCGCGCTGGGGATATCTTTCCTGGCTGGTAGCAGCGGTGACCCGAGGAGGGCTTTTGTTCAGGTTCAGATCCCCACCTTCGCGCAGAGCTCGGCTGCAGGGGCAGCTGCTTTCCGGTGCTTGCTTCTGCTTGTATAAAACTGGATATACAATCTTCAGACCTGGCTTCGTTTACGCAGGAAGGTTGGCTGGGTAACCTGTGGTGTTGCCAAACCTCTGTCGTGAGCGGTTTAAGTCAAGCTCAAGAAAAAATGCAGTTGCCACCTCAGGGTCTTTTCTACCCCTCTCTTTTCATTCATTCCTCGGTGGTTCTCGCTCACTTTTGAAGAAGCCTTCGGGGGGGGAAGTGTCTTTGAGCTGTTTGAGGGCTGAGGTCTCTTTAGCCCTGGGCCTCTCCGCTGCTCTCTCTCCAGGAATGTCAGGCTGGGTCGGTTTTAATGGTTATTATTGTGGTGAGAGCAGATGGCAGCGACTTGGTGGTTACCCTTATCAAAGGGAGTCTCGAAGCAATTACCTCCTCCTGGCTTAAAAGCCCCGAAGAATTTAAGATTCTTATCTAACTTGGTGTTTTAATTCTGGGCAGGCAATTTAGTGCGACGCGCACGGCAGACGTTCTGAGCCCGTCCTGATGCAGCGTCTGTCACAGCGACAAAAACGCTTTGATGTTTGCTTTGTGGATAACTTGTCTCTTGCTTGTTTCCTTCACCTGTCTGGGAGCTCTTGGAGCCCCTCTCAGGGAGGAACCATCTCTCGGAGCTGCACTTGCAGGCGGTCGCTGGCAAGCTCTGGTTGTTCCTTTCTTCCCGGTTGGGTGGCCCCTCCCTGTGCTTTCTTCAGTTCCAGTGCTTATTGGTTTTCTGCCATTTTAGCGAGGTGGAGGTTTTTGTCATCTGGTTGATCAGCTTTCTGCCGGGATAGTTTTGTCGTCAAACACGGAGGGGGGAGGGGAGCAGAAGGCTGGGGCACAGGGCACGTTCGGGACAAGCAGGAGATGAAGGGGTGCCTTGCATCACCCTTGATTTTCAGCAAGTACAAGCTGTGACGTTGGTCCTGCATGAGGGCTCCACTCTCCCTTGAATGTTAAGCCTCGTTTGTGGTTTTCCTTTCCCCCACCTCCAAAGCCTGCCCTGCTTGTCAGCAGCTTGCTGGCTGCTGCTCTTGTCTTGCTGTGCCACTGTCTGATAGGCACTGCTGAAGGTGAATCTTTGCCTGGAGTGACATCCCAGCCATCGACAGGACATCTCTGGCTTGTTTGGGATTCAGTTTTCTCTCCCAAGGTGCCTGTCTGCAGCCTTGTCCTTATTTGCCTGCCAGCCTGCAAGGAGCACTGTCAGCTGGTCTTAGACTCAACAGCTCTCCTGCCCTACCACAGATGTGGTGGGTTGGATCCTGACGTAAAATGAACTTCCTGGGGTGCTGCTGCTCTGAGAAATGAATTAGAGTAGCTGGCTTCAGGGTAGCCCTGCTGCTTAACCCGTGGTGTTTAGCCTCTGAGTGAAAGCCCTGAATTGTGCACACTGGGTGGCACGTTGGGCAATTCAGGGACAGCTGTTGTCTCAGATGTTTCCTTTGCCTTGGAGGTGACAGCAGAGGGAAAAAAGTGACACGTTACCCTAGAGTCATTGAGTGGTTTGGGTTGGAAGGGACCTCCAGAGCTCATCCAGTCCAACCCCCCTGCAGTCAGCAGGGACATCTCCCATAGATCAGGTTGTTCAGAGCCTTGTTGAGCCTGACCTTGACTATGGGGCCCCAACCACCTCCCTGGACAACCTTTTCCAGTGTTCCACCAGCCTCCTGGTGCAGAGCTCGTTCCTAACATCCAGTCTAAATCTGCTCTGCTCTAGTTGTTGGCTATTACTGATGATGCAACTGTTAAATCTAACCCTAGAGTATGTGACAGCTTGTTTGGACAATACCAAAAGCATGAGGATCACATTTTAAAATGGGTGGGGAGCTAATCTAAGCCATCTGAGGCCATTAAAACAACAGTCAAGCTATAGTAAATGGTAGCCTTGGGGGAGTTGCTGTGTGTGTGACAGCATCAGTGAGGACAATGTTTGGACACAGCTTTGCTTCAAGTAGCAGACTAAGATTTCTAGATGGAATTTCATGCAGAAGCAGCCTTTTTACCCTAGGTAAAAGGTGATCTTACAGAGCACCCAGCTTTGGAGCCCTCGACAAAGCAAGGAGGTGGACCTGACGGAGCAGGTCCAGAGAGGGCCATGAAAGTGATCAGGGGCTTGGAGCCAGCTCTGCTATGAGGATGGGCTGAGGGAGCTGAGGTGGTTCATCCTGGAGAAGAGAAGGCTCCAGAGAGACCTTAGAGTGGCCTTGAAGGCTATGAGAAGGGTGGAGAGGGACTGTTTCCAAAGGCCTGCAGTCACAGGACAAAGGCCAATGGTATGCAATGAGAGCAGAGCAGATTTAGTTTGGATGTTAGGAGGAAGTTGTGCACCATAAAGCTGGTAGAACACTGCAACAAGTTGCCCAGGGAAGCAGTTGAGGCCCCATCCCTGGAGATATTCAAGGTCAGGCTCAACAAAGCTCTGAGCAACCTGATCTAGTGAAGAATGTCCCTGCTGGCTGCAGATGACCTCTGGAGGTCCCCTCCAACCCAAACCATTCTATGATTCTCATCAGGAGCGTTCCTGTAAAGCAGAGAAGCTTTGAGACTTGGAGTGTTGCTGTTCAAATGACCTGTTGATTTTGGCTCCCTGGTGTGCTGCAGAAAAGCTGGGACACTCCAAGTTGGAACAACAAGAGGAAGCAACGAGGGGAAACCTTTCTTTTGAGTCCATAAAGTAGAGAGGAAGGAGAGGATGTGTTTGTTTTGTTAGAGCGTGTGAATGGGAGCACGTTGTTTCACTCGCTGCTGATTTGTTCCCATGGGGGGAGTTTTAAGTCCTCCCTTTTTTTGTTGCTGGCTAATTACCCTTGCTCCAGGAAGGACATAGGGGTGCTGGAGCAGGTCCAAAGCAGGGCAACAAAGCTGGTGAAGAGTCTAGAGCATAGGGCTGGTGAGGAGCAGCTGAGGGAACTGGGGGTGTTTAGGCTGGAGGAGAGGAGGCTGAGGGGAGACCTCCTTGCTCTCTACAGCTCCCTGAGAGGTTTGCATTGGAGTGAGGTGGAGTTGGTTTCATTTCCCCAGCCTCAGGTGATAGAAGGAGAGGAAATGGCCTGGAGTTGTGCCAGGGGAGGCTCAGGATGGAGATGAGGAAAAATGTCTTTGCTGCAAGAGCGGTCAGGGCTTGGCAGAGGCTGCCCAGGGAGGTGGTGGAGTCCCTATGCCTGGAGGTGTTCCAGAAACCTGTGGCCATGGCACTTGGGGGCATGGTTTGATGGCCATGGTGGGGTTGAGCTGCTGGTTGGGCTGGGTGATCTTGGAGGTCATTTCCAAACCAAAAACCTTGATGATTCTGTGATCACCCTTACAGTCATAAACACCTACAAGCACCTGTGAAGCCTGTGTGTGTGTTTTAACCTCAGTGCCTCAACTTTCTGGAAGGATTTTTAGCCCCATCATGCTGGAGCAGGTCCAGAGAAGGGCAACAAAGCTGGGGAAGGGTCTGGAGAACAGGGCTGTTGAGGAGCAGTTGAGGGAGCTGGGGATGTTCAGCCTGGAGAAGAGGAGGCTGAGGGGTGGCCTCATTGCTCTCTGCAGCTCCCTGAAAGGAGGTTGCAGCCACATGGGGGTTGGGCTCTTCTCCCAGGGAACAAGTAACAGAACGAGAGGAAATTGCCTTCAGTTGCCCCAGGGGGAGGTTTGGGTTGCACACAAGGAACAATTTCTTCCCCCAGAGGGGGAAGAACAGGCTGCCCAGGGCAGTGGTGGGATCCCCATCCCTGGAGGCCTTGAAGCTGCATAGATGTGGTGTTGAGGGGCCATGGTTGAGTGGTGACCTCTCAGTGCTGAGTTGTTGAACTTAGGGATCCTAAAGATCTCTTCCAGCCTAAATGATTTTGTGGCTCTACTGAATCTGAAGGACTGCTGAGTCTCTGGTTGCCAAGTCCAGGATAAACTCAGCATAGAACTGATTTAAAACCAGAGCAAACAACAAAAACCCCCATACCCTGAAGAAACCAACCTCCAAACTCAGGCATGTGGAGGTTTTGGGGTTTGAGCTGTTCCTTGCAGAGTTTCACTTCCAGGTATTCTCCACACAGGGATTTAACCACTGCCTGGGTTTGGAATCCTCTTCAAAACCTCAACCCTTCCGAACCGGTTTCAAACACTGCTTTTCCCACCAGAGTGATGAAATCCTTGACTGGCATTGTGCTGAGTCCACTTCTGCAGGTGCAGAAGGCTCCTCCTGCTTTTCAGGTTGTTCAGCTGCTTGCAAGTTAGAAATCCAAGTGACAATCTGGAGGAGAAGAATGGGCAGGATGCTCCTTCACTGGAGGTCAGAGCTAGGCAGCTTTAACCTCATTGACTGTAATCAGCAAATAGAGTCAGAAGTGTCTTTGGATGCATCTTGGAGATGAATTCATTCCCTTCCAGGTGAAATTCTTTGGATGTGTTCCTGCTTTAAGCCACATTTTTAGTGTTTTAGTTGTTTACCTGAATAACTTTGTGGTAGAGAATGGGGGGGGGGGGGGTTGGAGGGTATGCCTTCCAAAAGGTGGTTTAAAATGGGGTGGTGGTTTGGATTTTTGCCCCTGAGGCTGTTCTGATCACTGGCCTGTTTCCAAAGGGGCCTCAGAGTGTGCACTTCATACACCATGTGCAGGGGGAGTGCCCAGAGGCTGGAGCCAGGCTCTGCTGGGTGCTGCCCAATGCCAGCACAGGGGGCAGTGGGGGAAGCTGAGGCAGAGGAAGCTCCATGCAAACAAGAGGATGTATTTTTCCCCTGTGAGGGTGATGGAACAGTGGAGCAGGCTGCCCAGGGCGGGTGTGGAGTCTCCCTCTCTGGAGATACTCACAACCCAGCTGGATGTGTCCCTGTGTGATCTGCCCTGGGTGCTCCTGCTCTGGCAGGGGGCTTGGACTGGATGATCCTTTGCAGCCCCTAACATTTCTGTCAATCATTCAGACTGGGAAAAGCCTTTTAATAGAGAGTTCAACCGTGCACTCAACACTCCCCAGGCTGGTGCTAAACCTCAGCACCACATCTGCATGTCTTTCCAGAGATGGGGCCTCCACCACTGCCTTGGCACAACTTGAGGCTGTTCCCTCGTGTCCTGTTGCTGGGGAGCAGGGAGCAGAGACCGCCCCCCACCTCACTCCAGTCTCCTTTAGGGGCGTTGTAGGCAGCAATCAGGTCTCCCCTCGGCAGTCTTTTCTCCAGACTAAACAAGCCCAGCTCCCTCAGCTGCTTCTCACCAGACTTGTTCTCCAGACCCTTCAGCAAGAACTGCTTCATGACCCTTCTCTGGACACTCTCCAGCCCCTCAATGTCCTTCTTGCACTGAGAGGCCCAAAACTGAACTCGGTATTTGATGTGTCGCCTCACCAGTGCCCAGTACAGGGGGGATGATCCCTGACCTACTCCTGCTGGCCACACCATTGCTGTTCCAGGCCAGGATGCTGGTGGCCTTCTTGGCCACCTGAGCACACTGCTGGCTCAGCTTCAGCCAGCTGTCAAACAACCCTCCCCTGGTCCTGGGCGGTTTCCAGTCACTGTGACCCAAGCCTGGAGTGCTGCTGGGGTGGTTGTGCCCCAAGCGCAGGACCTGGCACTTAGCCTCCTTGAACCTCCTACATGTTGAATTTCACTCAACACAGACTGCTGCCTTTAAGCACTATTTTATGAGCTGCTTATTAAACTAATTTCCATGGTGGTTATAGTCTAAATAAACCTATGAAATATTAATGTATTTACTAGGTAAAAATCCTTGCATGATTAACGCTGATTTGCATTTCAAGCGTGGCTGAGTTGGAGGTAGGAACCATTAGCAGGGGTGAAAATAATCTGTGGCTCTGTGTTCTGGCTTCAGCATCACTTTAATGTTGAAGCATACCTTAGGCCTGATTAATCAGTGAATTAACAATGTCATAATTGTTTGGCTTCCCTTGCTTGTTGAGAGGGTGTAATACTGAAAGCGTTATATCCTTCTCTGTAACACTGCATTAGAGACTAAACAGTAGTTCTGAGATCAAAGGGCTGTGATTAAGTTGGGATTAGGGATCAAAGTTTTGCTCTCCTGCTACTTTCATCCCCCTGAAAGGTTCAGTTTCTTGGGTAGCACCTTTATGGCAGGGCCAGGATAATAGAGGCTGAATGCTTCCTGAGAAGAATGAGGCTCTCTTGACGTTGAGGATTGGGCTGAGAACAGGAGGAGTTAATTTGAAAGCTGTGTATTTTAAGAGGAGTAGTTTTCTTGTTATTTCAGATGCATAGGCAGTGTAGAAGGCTGGAAAATCTGTTTGATGTGACTTACAGACGAGGAAGTGTGGAACATTTGATGGCTTGGGAGCTGGCACGCTGCTTCTGTATAAATGTTTTATTCCTTGCTCCCTACCTGAGCACCTGATGAAGTAGTGCCAGGGAAATTACCTAAGATGGGAAAAATCACAGCTGGAGAAGAGAAAGCAGAGGTCAGGGCTACCCTTGGTATCAATCCAGGGTGGTGGGTGAGGAGATTGAGAGCAGCCCTGCAGCAGAGGAAGTTCTGTACAGAGAGAGTGATTGCCCATTGGAATGGTCTGCCCAGGGAGGTGGTGGAGTCACCATCATTGGAGGTGTTCAGGATGAGACTTGATGGGGTACTGGGTGCCATGATCTAGTTGTTTAGGTGGGTTGGATTGGTTGATAGGTTGGACACGATGATCTTGAAGGTCTCTTCCAACCTGGATTTATTGTATTGTATTAAAGGACTTGGGGGTGCTGGTGGGGGAGAAGCTGGACATGAGCCAGCAGTAGGCACTTGCAGCAGTACAGAAGGCCAAGGGCAGCCTGGACTACATCAAAAGCAGTGTGGCCAGCAGTGGAGAGGGTGGATCCTGTCCCTCTGCTCTGGGGAGATCTCACCTGCAGTGCTGTGTCCAGCTATGGGGACCCCAGCATGAGAGAGACCTGGAAGATGATCAGAGGGCTCTGCTATGAAGACAGGGTGGGAGAGTTGGGGCTGTTCAGAAGATAAAGCTCTGGGGAGACCTTAGAGCTGCATTTCAATATCTGAAAGGAACCCACAAGAAAGCTGGGGAGAGACTGTTTGGAAGGGCCTGTGGAGATAGGACCAGGGGCAATGGTTTGAAACTGGAGCGGAGCGGATTTAGGTTAGACATTAGGAAGAAGTTCTGCACAATGAACAGAATAGAATTGGAATAGAATTAACCAGGTTGGAAGAGACATTTGAGATCGTGGAGTCCAACCTATCACCCAACACCATCTGATCAACTCAACCATGGCATCAAGCACACCATCCAGTCTCTTCCTAAACACCTCCAGTGATGGGGACTTCACCACCTCCCTGGGCAGCACATCCCAAGGGCCAAGCTCTCCTTCTGTGAAGAACTTCTTCCTAACCTCCAGCCTAAGCCTCCCCTGGCACAGCTTGAGGCTGTGTCCTCTTGTTCTGGGGCTGGGGGCCTGGGAGAAGAGACCAACCCCCACCTGGCTACAGCCTCCCTGCAGGCAGCTGGAGAGAGCAAGAAGGTCTCCCCTGAGCCTCCTCTGCTCCAGGCTAAGCAAGCCCAGCTCCCTCAGCCTCTCCTCACAGGGCTGTGCTCCAGACCCCGTGAGACACTGGAACAGGTTGCCCAGCGAGGTGGTTGAGGCTCCATCCCTACAGACATTCAGGATTAGCCTTGATGTGTCCCTGGGCTGCCTGCTCCAGCTGGGGATGTCCCTGCTGCCTGCAGGGGTTTGGACAAGCTGCCTTGTGAGGGTCCCTTCCAACCCCATGCAGCCTGTGTGTCTGTGAAGCTGTAACACACGCTTGGAGTCTGTCTGCTTTGGTCACGCTGGGGTTGTGGAAGCTCTGTGTGCTCAGCCCTTGTGTTTGCCCTCAAGGTTTTCTGCTTTCCTGGTGAGGGGATTGGAATTGTGAAAGCATTTTGGTTGCACTGAGGTGGGTAAGTCTGGTCTGTCATGGTAGCTGCCTTTATTTCCTCTCCCCCTTTTATCTCTGCAGTTTGCTGGTGCGAAGGGTGAAGGCTTTGCTCTGCCTCCACACCTGGCATTCTCTCATCTTGGAGCACTCACCTGTGTTACTTCCCCTCTCTCACAGCTCTCTGGTGCACAAGTGGAGGCTGCTGTTTGAAAGACCTTTTGTGAAGGTCTCTGGGCTGTGCCAGCAAATAACTTCACCTGTCCAGAGCTGGAAGTAACTGAGGGCTGTGGATTAACCAGGGCAGAGGGGTGGGCTAGTTTTTATAGTGAAAGCAATGTTCCCTGAGCTGATCTTCAGTGCTTTTAGTTTGGGTTTGTCCCACTAAGCCTCCAGCCCTTCTCCCTGAGCTGTTTTGAGTGGGAACTGCTTGTTTCTCGTGGTGGTAGGAAGGGAGTTGTGGGCTGGAGGCTGGTCTGGCTCTCTAATCATTACTATTGCAAAGGAGTAGGCAGTTAGTATTCTGCTGATGCTCTTAGAGTGCCTACAGCATTATCATCTGGTTCAGATACCAGCACCAAAGGGATTATTTTTATAAAGGGAATGATCAGAAACCCAGAAAATGCACCTTGAGCCTTGCCAAGGGCTTTGCTTACCCTCTCCTCTTTGTTTTTGAATCTAAGGGATAGTGACCTGGTGATTCAAAACCACCTGTACAGGGCACAGGAGGTGAAGAACAACTCCATCCTTAAGGAAGAAAACAAAGGAGGAGTCATACCTGTAGCTGAAGATGAACTAACTGGAAGTGAAAAATATGTTGCACTTTGAAGAGATTAATTATTAGGCTGTCACTGGATGCCAGGCTGGGTATGAGATGCAGCTTGTGCATCTGCATTGCTAATCTCCAGACACCATCCTGTCTCAAACTGGGTTGAATGTACAATCTACAGTGGTTGGTGGCAGCTGCAGATCAATGGAAATGGTCAAGAAGGGACCAGAGGGACCTTGACAGGCTGGAGAGGTGGGCACAGGCCAACCTCAGGAGCTTCAACAAGACCAAGGGCAGGGTCTTGCAGCTGGGTCGAGGCAATCCCAGGCACAAATCCAGGCTGGGCAGAGACTGGCTGGAGAGCAGCCCTGAGGAGAGAGCCTTGGGGGTGCTGGGGGAGGAGAAGCTCCCCAGGAGCTCTCAATGTGCACTTGCAGCCCAGAAAGCCAAGCAGAGCCTGGGCTGCAGCAGGAGAAGTGTGGCCAGCAGGGCAAGGGAGGGGATTCTCCCCCTCTGCTCAGCCCTGCTGAGACCCCACCTGCAGTACTGCCTCCAGTTCTGGAGCCCCCTGTTACAAGAGGGATCTGGAGGGGCTGGAAGGTGTCCAGAGCAGGGCCAGGAGGATGATCAGAGGGCTGGAGCACCTCTCCTGTGAGGACAGACTGAAGGAGTTGGGGCTGTTCAGTCTGGAGAAGAGAAGGCTCCCAGGTGACCTCATTGTGGCCTTCCAGGATCTGAAGGGGGCCTACAAGAAGGCTGGGGAGGGACTGCTCAGGCTCTCAGGGAGTGATAGGACTAGGGGGAATGGAATGAAGGTGGAGGTGGGGAGATTGAGGCTGGAGGTGAGGAGGAAGTTCTTCCCCATGAGAGTGGTGAAGCCCTGGAATGGGTTGTGCAGGGAGGTGGTTGAGGCCCCATCCCTGGAGGGGTTTAAGCCCATGCTGGGATGAGGCTCTGGCCAGCCTGCTCTAGTGTGGGGTGTCCCAGCCCATGGCAGGGGGGTTGGAACTAGCTGATCCTTGTGGTCCCTGCCAACCCTGACTGATACTGTGATACTATGAAGAAATGGTCCTTGCTGCTTCTGAAATCCATAACGTGGAAGATGGCTCTCCCCAGGTCAGTGGAAGGGAGTGGTTAGACCTAGGAGAGAAGGGATTGAGAAGATTAGAGTTAAAAAAAGACCAAAACAACCAAAACCAATGAGCAGCAAAAGAAAATTGTGGAGGCCAGGCTGGAACGCTCTGTGAAGCTTTTCCTCTTGAGGCTTGGCTGCTTGGCCAAGATTAGCTTCATTCTTGTTCAGCAACTCTTGTTTTTCCTTGTGTTCAGATAGTGTAAGCCCCATTTCCTCCTGGCTTTTGTAAGTTAAGTCTTCAAGTCAAATTCTAAACACACTTGATGTCTGACTTGTGGTTAGGTTACTTACTTTGGCATCAGCCTTTGGCTTGGTGTCAGGAGGCAGCAGTAGTTAAAAGCACCCTTTTCATCCTGCTTAAAGCCCTGGGTGAGCTGACTAGAGCATACCATGGTCCTCTCTGCTAGGTCCTGGGCTTGCTGCCTTGTGAGCAGAGCACACAAGAGCCTTGGATGAGGGCACTGAGTCCATCAGCAGTAAATTTGTGGATGACAGCAAGCTGGGGGCAGGAGTTGATCTGTTAGAGGGTAGCAGAGCTCTGCAGAGGGTCCTTGCCAGGCTGGGCAGATGGGCAGAGCCCAAGGGCAGGAGATTGAACACAGCCAAGTGCCAGGGGCTGCACATTGACCACAACACCCCCAGGCAGTGCTGCAGGCTGGGGGCAGAGTGGCTGAGAGTAGCCAGGCAGAGAGGGAGCTGGGGGCAGTGGTGGAGAGCAGCTGAACAGGAGCCAGCAGTGTGCCCAGGGGGGCCAAGAAGGCCAAGGGCATCCTGGCCTGCATCAGGAGCAGTGTGGCCAGCAGGAGCAGGGAGCTCATCCTGCCCTGTGCTCAGCACTGCTGAGGCCACACCTTGAGTCCTGTGCCCAGCTCTGGGCTCCTCAGGTCAGGAAAGCTGTTGAGCTGCTGGAAGGTGTCCAGAGAAGGGCAACAAAGCTGGGGAGGGGTCTGGGGCACAGCCCTGTGAGGAGAGGCTGAGGGAGCTGGGCTTGCTTAGCCTGGAGCAAAGGAGACTCAGGGGAGACCTTCTTGCTCTCTCCAACTGCCTGCAGGGAGGCTGTAGCCAGGAGGGGGTTGGTTTCTTCTCCCAGGCACCCAGCACCAGAGCAAGAGGACACAGTCTCAGGCTGTGCCAGGGGAGGTTTAGGCTGGAGGTGAGGAAGAAGTTCTACACAGAGAGAGTGATTGCCCATTAGAATGTGCTGCCCAGGGAGGTGGTGGAGTCCCCATCCCTGGAGGTGTTTAGGAGGAGACTTGATAGGGTGCTTGGTGCCATGGTTGGGTTGATTAGATGGTGTTGGATGATAGGTTGGACTTGATGATCTTGAAGGTCTCTTCCAACCTGGTGTTCTGTTCTGTTCCTTGCTTCTTTCTATCCTGAATCTGCTAACCCTGAGGGACTTGGTTTCGTGGCTTATGGTGGGAGTGGGTTTGGGTTTTTGTTTGTTTTGGTTTGGGGTTTTTTTTTCTCAGTTCAGTGCTGTTCTTGGCAGGCTGACACTTGCAGTAGCTGGTTATGCATCAGTTTGGCCCTGGGGATCTTTGGCTTAATAAAAGGGATTCTCTTCCAAGTCTGCTTCCTCCAATGAGCTGGTCAGCTGCAGCTCGGAACACTGAGGGGAAAGGAATGGAAATGCTGTTGGCATTCTTGGCCATTTCTTTGGCTGCCTTCTTTACCTCCCCTATGGAGACAGGCTGGGAGAGTTGGGGCTGTTCAGCCTGGAGAAAAGAAGGCGCCAGGGAGATCATAGAGCAGCCTCCTGGTACCTGAAGGAGACTAGAGGAGAGCTGGAAAGTGACTTCTTATGAGGGCTTGTGGCGGCAGGATGAGGGGCAGTGGCTTTCAGCTGGGAGGGGGGAGATTGGGACTGGAGATCAGAAAGAAATTCTTGCCAGTGAGGGTGGGGAAGGTTGCCCCTCAGAGAGGAATGAATGTGTGTTTGTTAAACAGGAAATACAGGGAGTGAGAGTGGTTAAGGTTGGAAGAGACCTTTGAGATCAGCAGGATGAGGAAGGTAATTCTCTCCATCTGCTCTGCTGAGACACCCCTCAGGGAGCACTGCATGCCCTGGCACAAGAGGGGTATGGAGCTGCTGGAGAGGGTCCAGAGGAGGCCACAGAGATGATCAGAGGGCTGCAGAACCTCCCATATGGGAGAGTTGGGGCTGCTCAGCCTGGAGAAGAGAAGGCTCCAGGGAGACCTCAGAGCAGTCTTCCAGAACCTGAAGGGGCTCCAGGAGAGCTGGGGAGGGACTTTGGACAAGGGCTGGGAGTGCCAGGATGAGAGGCAGTGGCTTTGAGCTGAAAGAAGGGAGATTAAGACTGGAGATGAGGAAGAAATTGTTGGCAGTGAGGGTGGGGAGACACTGGCACAGGTTGCCCAGGGAGGCTGTGGCTGCCCCCTCCCTGGAAGTGCTCAAGGCCAGGTTGGATGAGGCCTTGAGCAGCCTGGGCTGGTGGGAGGTGTCCCTGCCCATGGCAGGGGGCTTGGAACTGGGATGGTCTTTAAGGTCCCTTCCAACCCAAACCATTTTATGACTCTGAAATACACGGAGAGATGTCAAGTGTGATGCAGGCTGCACTGTCTGAGCTTGGCTCAGGATGAGCTGGGAAAGCTGGGCTCTGCAGAGGTTTGGCTATGGGGAGGTGATTTCTTGAGCCGAACAGCTGGAGGTATTGCCAAGCCAGGACTGGATCAGCTGTGACAGCATGGACAGGTACAGCTGGGTTCTGTTTTCCCTGCTGCCATCATCTCAAGGGGACACAGTCCCAAGCTGTGCCAGGGGAGGTTCAGGCTGGATGTTAGGAAGAAGTTCTTCCCAGCAAGAGAGCTTGGCCCTTGGGATGTGCTGCCCAGGGAGATGGTGGAGTCCCCACCCCTGGAGGTGTTTAGGAAGAGACTTGGGTGAGGTGCTTGGTGCCATGGTTGAGTTGATCAGCTGGTGTTGGGTGATAGGTTGGACTCCACGATCTCAAAGGTCTCTTCCAACCTGGTTAATGCCCTCCCTCCGCTCTCCCTCCTTTGTATCAGCAGCTCTCTCCAGCTGTGGGGCTGCTTTGGCTTGTGGGAGCTGAGGAGAGGTGGTTGGAGGCAAGTGAGGTGCTGTGTGTGTTTGCCAGCGTGGAGAGAATGCCTGGGTGCTCCGGGGCGTGGGCGCCGCTGCCTTGGTGCACTCTGCTTGCTTTGGGCTTTGGCAAATGCACACTTGTGCAAAAGCTTGCTGCTTATTCTTCCTCAGCCAAGCAATTGGGTGAAGGAGAGGTCTGGGGTATTGCCCTTTTATTTGAAATCTTGCCTCACAACAGTTGTTTGATCTCCTGACTAGTCTGGGTTTGAGGTCGGTGGAAGTGGTTGCTATGGCATTAAAAAAATCCAGCACTGTTGGCTGATCATTTTGTGTCATCAGAGGCTATTTTCTTCCTCTGAATCTTCAGCTTGTCAGTATCCATAGCGTGGGGCTAGGTGAGGAGCAGAGATCCTCCCTTCCCCAGCTACCCGTGCAGCCTCCTCAGATCAGGACAGGAGATGAAAGGCCATGGTGAGCAGCAGTGGCCTGCATAAAAGTTGTGTCCTGGCATGCTGCTGTCAACTCCCAGACAGAGTTGGTCCTCAGTCCAACCTAAACCTCCTCTGATGCAACTTAAGAGACCATTTCCTCTCATTCTGTTGTTGGCTCCGTGGGAGAAGAGGCCAACCTCCACCTGGCTCCAACCTCCTTTCAGGGAGCCTTAGAGAGCAATGAGCTCTCCCCTCAGCCTCCTCTTCTCCACACTAAACACCCCCAGTTGCCTCAGCTGCTCCTCAGCAGCCCTGTTCTCCAGACCCTTCTCCAGCTTTGTGGCCTTGCTCTGCACTCCCAACCCCTCAGTGTCCTTCTTGGAGTGAGTGGCCTAAAACTAAACCCAGTATTTGAGTTGCAGCCTCACCAGTGCCCAGCACATGGGAGGCAATCCCTGCCCTACTCCTCTGGTTATGCTGTTGCTGATCCAGACCAGGATGCTGTTTGCCTTCTTGGCCACCTGAGCACCCTGCTGCCTCATGTTCACCTGGCTGTCAACCAGCACCCTGAGGTCCTTTCCTGCCAGGCAGTTTCCAGCCCCTCTACCCCAAGCTTGGAGGGTTCATGGGGTTGTTGTGACCTAAGTGCAGGACCTGAGACTTAGTCTTGTTGAATATAACAGAGTGGGTGGCAGGCTATTGATCCAGCCTGGCCAGGGCTCTCTGTGGAGCCTCAGATGGTACCTACCCCTTGTGGTAACACACCTGGTAGCAGCACAGGGCCAAATGAACATTAATCATGAGCACTAATCATGCTGCATTTGTTACTGTTCTCATCTTTGCTTGAGATAATGCATGAGAGCTGCTGCCAGAAAGGGGCTGTTAATGTAGGGAGTGTTTGTGCCTTCTCTGTGGCTGCCCCCCTCCCTGGGGGGGTTCAAGGCCAGGCTAGATGAGGCCTTGAGCATCCTGGGCTGGTGGGAAGTGTCCCTGCCCATGGCAGGAGGGTTGGCCCTGGAAGATCTTTAAGGTCCCTTCCAGCCTGAGCCATTCCATGATTTTATTCTGTTTTTCCCTCAGCTGGTTGTAGAGCTGTGTGAGCTCTTCTGTGGAAAAACTTCTGGTAGTTTCCTTCCTTGCTTCTGGGGAGTTTTGAGTCTCCTCCAGAGAAGGCAGCTGGTTACATTGGGACAATCAAGTACTTAATTTAACAGGGCAGGCTGATAACAAATTGCTGTTCCGAAAGGGGAAGAAGCTGGATTTAAGTTAGACACTAGGAGGGAATTCTTCCTTGTGAGGGTGGTGAGGCACTGCAACAGGTTGCCCAGAGAAGCTGTGCACACTCCAAGCCTCAAAGTGTTCAAGGCCAGGTTGGATGAGGCCTTGAGCAAGTTTTATCTAGTGGGAGATGTCCCTGCCCATGGAACTAGATAATCTTTTAAGGTCCCTCCCAGCCCAAACCAGTCTGTGATTCCAGCCCTGCTGTATGAAATCCTTCAGGCAAATGTGTTGTCTGTTGTTTAAAAAAGAACATAATGCCTGGCTTAATCTGGTGGCCACTTTCCTGTCTAGATCCTTTTGGATCTTCACAGCAGGCTCACCAAAGCCATCATCATCCTCATTGGTTTGCTCAACAGTTTGCTAACAGAGACTTGCTTTGCTGGAGTCTCTTTGTTTAGTGCAGGCTAAAATAATTTGCACCAAGTGAACTGCAAAGCAGGCTCAGCAGAGCATGCCCTCTTTGAGGGGTTGAAGTAATTGCCCTACAAAAAGTTTTGACAGGGTGGGGAAGGGGGGTGGGGGGAAAGGCAACCAACCCGGCTTTGGCTTTGTGGACTCGATTTGAGCCCAGGCTTGATGTGAGCTGAGTCAACTCTCGTTACACTGAGTTGAAATGAGATCTGGAGGAAGCTCACAGTGAGCTCTTTCATTATCAAATGGGTTATTTAGTTATTTCTGTTGGGGTGGGGGGGGATGGTGCTTATGTGAGTGTCTGTGTAGCCTAGGTAGATGTGTCATAAAAGCAGACAAACAGCCCCCTTCCAAGTCAAATCACTGCAGCCTGCAGCTGTCATCGTTTCCAGCATGAATTCTTCATGAGACTGCAGGTCTTTGGCTGTGCTGGTGGTGACTGGAACAAGTCAATAGCAATGGGATCCTCTGATGGTAGAATTCTGGCCTGGTTTGAGCAGAAACAGAACTCATTCAAGTCAGGGATAGAATAGAATAGAATTAACCAGGTTGGAAAAGACCTTTGTGATCATCAAGTCCAACCTATCACCCAACACCATCTGATCAACTCAACCATGGCACCAAGGGCCTCATCCAGGCTCTTCCTAAACACCTCCAGGGATGGGGACTCCACCACCTCCCTGGGCAACACAGCCCAAAGGCCAATCTCTCTTGCTGGGAAGAACTTCTTCCTAACATCCAGCCTAAGCCTCCCCTGGGGCAGCTTGAGACTGTGGCTTCTTGTTCTGGTGCTGGGTGCCTGGCAGAAGAGACCAACCCCCACCTGGCTACAACCTCCCTTCAGGGAGTTGGAGAGAGCAAGAAGGTCTTCCCTGAGCCTCCTCTGCTGCAGGCTAAGCAAGCCCAGCTCCCTCAGCCTCTCCTCCCAGGGCTGTGCTCCAGACCCCTCCCCAGCCTTGTTGCCCTTCTCTGGACAGGTTCATGTGTCTCAATGTCCCTTCTTAAATTGAGGGGCTCAGAACTGGACACAGGACTCAAGGTGTAGCCTAGTGGAGGATGTCCCAGCTGAGTGCAGTGGGTCTGTACTAGATGGCCTTTGGAGGTCCCTTCCAACCCAAACCACTCTGTGATTCTAAACTGGGCCAGAAGGGTGTTTCCAAACAGTCCTTCTGCTCTGAGGAACCATCTAGACTAAACTCATGGAGGTTGGCTCATATCAGAGCTCCCTGCCTTGGGAGCCACATTGCTAAAAACACCTCTGGAGAGCCCTTTTGGGGCTTGGCATGGTTTTAGGTCTTTGTGTGTGTTTGTTGCCCACATTTCATAGCATTAAAAGCCATAGAAATGAAATGAATGAAGAGGTCATCTTTGGCAGGAATCCAGAATAACACCTCAGAGCTGTGGAAATAATGCACAGGAGTGAAATTTGGGCTATGTGAGTGGGGTGCTGTTGGCTCTCCTGTTTACCCAGCTCTTTTGCCTTCTCTTCAGTGCCTCCATTTGGGTCCTCTCCCTTGGGAGCAGAGTTTTGGGTATGTTTTACTAGGTGCTCAGTCCTGAACACAGCACTCCAGGAATGAGCTTCCTTCTGTGTACACTGGTGAACCTTGAAAGCATTTTCCCGCTTGTGAAACCACCTGGACCACAAGATCAGAGTTATTCCTCTCTCTGCTCCTAGAAGCTGATGTGTGGGATCTGAGAGGATCCACTTTCAGGCAGGCAGTGCTTTTTGGCCACCATTTCCCATGTGGAACTCCTTCTTCTCATGATATCCTTGAGGAGCAGGCTTGTGCTGAGCATCTGGGCACGTAGCCCTCCTCAAGGTGGACATTCTCCTTGTTTGTTTTTAGCATGGAATATTTCATGTCCATTGTGTTTGGGAGTTGATTCTTCCTTTTTACTCTGCTGTACCGAGGCCCCACCTCCATTACTGCCGCTGCTTCTGCTGTCCCCAGCAGAAGAAGGACACAGAGCTGTTGGAGTGAGACCAGAGGAGGCCACAAAGATGACCCAAGGGCTGCAGCAGCTCTGCTGTCAGCGCAGGCTGAGGGAGCTGGGGGTGTGCAGCCTGGAGAGGAGAAGACTCTTGTTGGGGACCTTAGAGCTGCCTGCCAGGACCTGAAGGGAGGTTGCAGAGGGACTTTTCATAGTATCATAGTATCAGTCAGGGTTGGAAGGGACCACAAGGATCAGCTAGTTGCAGCCCCTCTGCCATGGGCAGGGACACCCCACACTAGATCAGGCTGGCCAGAGCCTCATCCAGCCTGGTCTCAAACCCCTCCAGGGATGGGGCCTCAACCACCTCCCTGGACAACCCATTCCGGGGCTTCACCACTCTCATGGGGAAGAACTTCCTCCTCCCCTCCAGCCTGAATCTCCCCACCTCCAGCTTCATTCCATTCCCCCTAGTCCTATCACTACCTGAGAGCCTGAGCAGTCCCTCCCCAGCCTTCCTGTAGCCCCCTTCAGATCCTGGAAGGCCACAATGAGGTCACCTGGGAGCCTTCTCTTCTCCAGACTGAACAGCCCCAACTCCCTCAGTCTGTCCTCACAGGAGAGGTGCTCCAGCCCTCTGCTCATCCTCCTGGCACTTCTCTGGACACCTTCCAGCCCCTCCAGATCCCTCTTGTAACAGGGGCTGCAGAACTGGAGGCAGTACTGCAGGTGGGGTCTCAGCAGGGCTGCATAGAGGGGGAGAATCCCCTCCCTTGCCCTGCTGGCCACACTTTCCTGAAGGTGTCTGGAGAAAGTCCAAGGGGGAATGGTTTGAAGCTGAGGGAGAGCAGGGTTAGACTGGAGCTTAGGCAGCTCTTCAGTGTGAGGATGGTGAGACCCTGGAACAGGTTGCCTGGGGGGGAGGTGAGTGGATGCCCTCCACCCTGGAGGTGTTCAAAGCCAGGTTGGATGAGGCCTTGAGCAACCTGGGCTGACAGGAGGTATCTCTGGCCACGGCAGGGGGGTTGGAAGTGGATGGTCTTTAAGTTGCCTTCCAACCCAGACCATTCTGTGCCGTGTGGGGCTGGGGGAGAGGCTGTGCTACGATCCTGCGTCGCTTCGGGAGCCGCTGGTTAAAATAACTCTGCTTTGGTTTCCTCAGCTACAGCTCTTGGCAACAGCAGAACAGAGCTCAGGCTGAAAGCGTGGGCAAAGCAGCCAGTCTGCCTTGGTGCTGTGAACAGAGGTGGTGGTGGGGGGAAGGGTTGGCTTGGTTTGTTGTTTTTTTGTGTGCTCTTCAGCATTCCATGTTCCATAACAGTAGATCTTTGCTTGCACAGTCCTGGGGATGAGTGGACTCTCTCAATGGGGAGCCCCAAATGAGGCAGAGCTGTGGTGGTTCTTCCTCACCCAAACCAGCCTGAACACGTTGTGGAGACCTCATGAAGTTCAGCAAGGGCAAGTGTAGGGTCTTGCACCTAGGGAAGAATAACCCCCTGCACCAGTATGGGTGAGGGGTGACCTGATGGAGAGACTTGATGATCTTTGAGGTCTCTTCCAGCCTTGGTGATTCTGAGAGCAGCTCCAGGATCTGGGAGTGCTGGTGCACAGGTTCACTGTGAAGCAGGAATGTGCCAGCGTGTCCCTGTGGCCAAGAACACCAATGGGTTCCTGGGGTGCTTTGGGAAGAGTGTGGCCAGCAGAGTCAGGGAGGTTCTGCTCCCTGTCTCTATGAGGAGAAAGTTCTTCACTGAGAGAGTTGTTGGCCATTGGGATGTGCTGCCCAGGGAGGTGGTGGAGTCCCCATCCCTGGAGGTGTTCAAGAGGGGATTGGACGTGGCATTTGGTGCCATGGTCTAGTCATGAGGTCTGTGGTGAGAGGTTGGACTTGATAATCTTCGAGGTCTCTTCCAACCTTGGTGATTCTGTGAATGAGGCCACATCTGGAATACTGGGTCCAGTTCTGGGGTCTCCAGTCTGAGAGAGACAGGGAACTACTGGAGAGAGTCCAGCAGAGACTATAAAGGTGTTGAGGAGCCTGGAGCAGCTCTGTGAGCAGGAAAGGCTGAGAGCCCTGGGGCTGTTGAGCGTGGAGAAGAGCAGCCCCAGAGGGAGTCTGAGTAATGCTCAACAAGAGCTAAAGGAGCTGTGGAGGGTGAGAGGCTGGGGCCAGACTCTTGTCAGTGGTACCCAGGGACAGGACAAGGAGCAGTGGACACAAACTGGAAGCCAGGAGGTTCCATCTGAAGATGAGGAGAGACTTTTTTGGGGTGAGGGTGCTGGAGGCCTGGAGCAGGCTGCCCAGAGAGCTTTTGGAGTCTCCTTCTCTGGAGAAATTCCAACCCCCCCTGGCCATTGTGGTCCTAAGCAAGCTGCTGTGGGTGCCCTGCTTGAGCAGAGGGGTTGGGCTGGGTGAGCTCCAGAGGTCCCTTTCCAGTTTCCACCATTCTGTGATTCTGTGGATCTGCTTGAAGTCCATGCATGGTGGGCGACCAGTGCTCCTGAGTTTGGGAATGCTGCAGTGCTGTGGCTTTCCCCTTGGCTGTAGGACTGCTGGGTAGTTGATCAGCAAAGCTCACTTCTCCTTGTTGAGAGGAAAACACTGATTGAGGAGAACAAGATCCAAGTTATCCCAATAACCCTCATTCCCTGGAGAACTGCTGGTGGGATGGAGAGGGAGGTCTGTTGGTCACAGTTGTGTTTGAGTAACATAATAGGAAGCAATTTAGGATGAAGGGAGCAGAGGAATGGTGCTTCCAGCCCCTCAGGCTTGCTTTGTGTTCAGAGCTTGATTGCCTGGGTAGTGTGTGTGGTAGCTCACCATAAAATGAAGCTTGGTAGCTTTAAATCTGGGCTTGTGTCACTCTTGCCCAGGCTGAACTGAGTTGAGTGCAGGACTAAAGTGCTGCCTGTCTGTGAGGTGGATGTGTTGGAGCTGAGTAGTTTCATAGTTTCAGTCAGGGTTGGAAGGGACCACAAGGATCAGCTAGTTCCAACCCCCTGCCATGGGCAGGGACACCCCACACTAGATCAGGCTGGCCACAGCCTCATCCAGCCTGGGCTTAAACCCCTCCAGGGACAGGGCCTCAACCACCTCCCTGCACAACCCATTCCAGGGCTTCACCACTCTCATGGGGAAGAACTTCCTCCTCACATCCAGACTGAATCTCCCCACCTCCAGCTTCATTCCATTCCCCCTAGTCCTATCACTGCCTGATAGCCTGAGCAGTCCCTCCCCAGCCTTCTGGTAGGCCCCCTTCAGATACTGGAAGGCCACAATGAGGTCACCTGGAGCCTTCTCTTTCCTCCTCTATGTGATCAGGGCCTGGCTTTGATAAGGGGCTTGAATTTTGACAGCATGCTGCAGAGTGGCTGCTTGGCTGGTGAGATGGACTGGGACCTGGATGCAGGACAGGGCTTAGAGAGTTGTGGTCAGTGGGGCAGAGTCTAATTGGAGTCCCCTGGCTGGTGTGGTGTTCCCCAGGGGTCAGGTCTGGTCCAGCCCTGTTCAATACCTGGACAAAGGGATAGGGTGGACCCTCAGCCAGTTTGCTGATGAGACCAAACTGGGAGGAGTGGCTGTCACACTGCCAGGCTGTGCTGCTATTCAGTGAGACCTGGCCAGGCTGGAGAGTTGGCCAGAGGGAACCTCATGAAGTTCAACAAGGGCAAGTAGAGGTTCCTGCAGCTGGGGAGAAATAACCTCCTGCACCAGTACTTCAGTCTCAAAGCTGCACCAGGGGAGGTTCAGGCTGCATGTTAGGAAGAAGTTCTTCATAGAAAGAGAGATTGGCCATTGGGATGTGCTGCCCAGGGAGGTGGTGGAGTCCCCATCCCTGGAGGTGTTTAGGAAGAGCCTGGCTGGGGTGCTTGGTGCCATGGTTGAGTTGATTAGATGGTGTTGGGTGAGAGATTGGACTGGATGATCTCAAAGGTCTTTTCCAACCTGGTTAATGCTGTCCAATGCTGTCCTATTGCATGACTGGTGAGGGGGTAACCTGCTGGAAAGCAGCTCTGTGGAGAAGGACCTGGGAGTGCTGCTGGATGACAAGTTGCCCATGAGCCAGCAATGTGCTCTTGTGGCCAAGAAGGACCAAGCTGCCTGGAGAGGTGGTGGAGTCTCTTCCTCTGGAGAGCTTCCAACCCCTCCCTGGCCATTGTGATCCTGGGCAAGCTGCTGTGGGTGCCTTGCCTTAACAAGGGGGGTTGGACTGGATGATCTCTAGAGGTCCCTTCCAATCCCCACCATGCTGTGGTTCTGTCATTCTGTGATGAATGTTTTCTGGGGTGGCAGGCTAGGGGGGGGCTACTTCAGGTGCTCAGTGCTCCAATTAAGCCTTGGAGCTGATGGGACAGAGAAAGATTCTCTCTAGGGCACGTTAACACCAGCAGCCTGTGCAGGGAGGTGAGGCTGAGGCATGGTCTTCTGGTTGTGCAGCTCATGTTGTTAACAGAAAGCACAGTGCTGGGCACTGGAGGTCTAAGGAGCTGATGAAGCAAGCACTGATTGGAGTCACAGAAGCAAAGGCAACCTGGGAGCAGGAAGTTTCTGACAGCTGTCGGCTTCGCTGCTGAGGGCTCCCGTGCTGGGGCAGGGCAGCTGAGCAAAGCACTCAGCCTGGTTTCAGCCTGTTTGGTAGTGAATGACAGCTTCCTGTGGTTTGCTGGTGCCTCCTCCAGATCTGCTCATCTTTGGAGAGGTTTGGGCAGTGCCAGCTCCCCCAGGTAAAACCTCAGTGGCTGAAGTTGCAAGTCAAGAGCTTAAAGAGCAGCTTGATTCTGAAGTCAGGAGGAGAAAATATCTCAGTTGTACATAACAGAAACCAGGCAAAGACTTGGTGAAGCCTTCCAGTACCTGAAGGGGGCTTACAAGAAGTATGGGGAGAGACTGTTCCCAAAGGCCTGCAGGGCCAGGGACAATGGCTTCAAGCTAGAGCAGGGCAGATTGAGATTGGATGTTAGGAGCAAGTTCTGCACCATGAGGGTGCTGGAACACTGGAACAGGTTGCTCAGGGAGGTGGTTGAGGCCCCATCCCTGGAGAGATACTCAGGGTGAGGCTCCACAAGGCCCTGGGCAACCTGATCTTATAGTTTCATAGTTTCAGTCAGGGTTGGAAGGGACCACAAGGATCATCTAGTTCCAACCCCCCTGCCATGGGCAGGGACACCCCACACTAGAGCAGGCTGGCCAGAGCCTCATCCAGCCTGGGCTTAAACCCCTCCAGGGATGGGGCCTCAACCACCTCCCTGCACAACCCATTCCAGGGCTTCACCACTCTCATGGGGAAGAACTTCCTCTCACATCTAGCCTGAATCTCCCCACCTCCAGCTTCATTCCATTCCCTCTAGTCCTATCACTCCCTGATAGCCTGAGAAGTCCCTCCCCAGCCTTCCTGTAGCCTCCTTCAGATCCTGGAAGGCCACAATGAGGTCACCTGGGAGCCTTCCCTTCTCCAGCCTGAACAGCCCCAACTCCTTCAGTCTGTCCTCACAGGAGAGGTGCTCCAGCCCTCTGCTCCTCCTCCTGGCCCTGCTCTGGACACCTTCCAGCCCCTCCAGATCCCTCTTGTAACAGGGGCTCCAGAACTGGAGGCAGTACTGCAGGTGGGGTCTCCCCAGGGCTGAGCAGAGCGGGAGAATCCCCTCCCTTGCCCTGCTGGCCACACTTCTCCTGCTGCAGCCCAGGCTCTGCTTGGCTTTCCGGGCTGCAAGTGCACCCTGAGAGCTCCTGGGGAGCTTCTCCTCCCCCAGCACCCCCAAGGCTCTCTCCTCTGGGCTGCTCTCCAGCCAGTCCCTGCCCAGCCTGGATGTGTGCCTGGGATTGCCTCACCCAGCTGCAGGACCCTGCCCTTGGTCTTGTTGAAGCTCCTGAGGTTGGCTTGTGCCCACCTCTCCAGCCTGCCCAGGTCCCTCTGGATCTAGTGGGGGATGTCCCTGCTGAGTGCAGGGAGGTCAGACTGGATGAGCTTTGGAGGTGCCCTCTGGCCCAGACCATTCTAGGATTCTGGGAAGCGATGCCCATGTGAGGGGAAGCTGGGCACCAAGGGGTTAAAGCTGTGCACCTGTGGCACATGGCTGTGTAGATGAATTCAGATTAGATATCTGGGGAGGCTAATGAAAGCATATTTTAATGAACCCTGCCTAATTAGTCTTAAGGTTTTTTTTTTGATCAATGCCCAGGAGGCTGCTTGCAGATTGGGTTTTGAACACCCCCCCTGCTATATATATATATAAAATCCTCTGCATATAATCAAAACAACTGGAGACACTTGGTTTGGAGAGTTGTGCTTCACCTGGGCTTTACAGAGAGATTTGGAGGCCATTTGGTTGATTAAAGCCAAAGACTTTGGCTCTTCCAGCAGCACAATGGTGAAGGTTTGATGGGAAGTGAGGAATAAACGGGCTCGAGAGAGCAGTTAGTCAGAGAGAACTTGTGGGCTTGGCATCATCTTTGCCAGAAGGGCACTGAAGTGTGTGGGGCACTGAGTTGGGTGGCTTTAATGTGGTCTGGCTTTGCCTTGAGGGGTTGGGAGCAGTTTCATGTGCTTGGTGTGAGGCAGGCAGGGCTGAGGTCTGTGGTTTCCTCCAAGGGGAAAGAGTTCTTGTGGATGCTTGCTGGCCTCTGCATGTTCATAGAATGGTTTAGGTTGGAAGGGACTTTAATGATCATCGAGTTCCAACCCCTCCTGTCATGGGCAGGGACATCTTCCACTAGCCCAGGTTACTCAAGGCCCCATCCAACGTGGCTTGGAACACTTCCAGGCTTGGAGGCTCCACAGCTTCTCTGGGTAACCTGTTCCAGTGCCTCAACACCCTCATGGGGAAGGGTTTTTTCCCCCCCTGATGTCTCATGTAGGTGTAGCTTCTTCCAGTTTGAAGCCCTTACCTCTCATCCTGTCACTCCATGCCTTGGTCAAAAGTCCCTCTCCAGCCCTTCTGTAGCCCCCTTCATATACTGCTGCTCTGAGGTCCCCCTGGAGTCTTCTCTTCTCCAGGCTGAACAACCCCAACTCCCTCAGCCTGGCTTCCACCCTCCCATCATGGTTGTGGCCTCCTCTGGCCCCACTCCAACAGGTCCCTGCCTGTGCTGAGGACTCCAGAGCTGCCCCAGCACTGCAGGGGGCTCTCAGCAAAGCAGAGCAGAGGGGCAGAATCCCCTCCCTGCCCCTGCTGCCCATGCTCCTGGGGCTGGGCTTCAAGTGCACGCTGCTGGCTCATGTTGAGATGCTTATCTAGAAGCACCCCAGCACTTCCTTCTTAAAGTGACCTAAATGAGGAGCACCTCTCCTCTTATCTCCCAGACCTGGATCTCTCTGCAGAATTGTTGTGCAGGACTTTGGGTGGACTTCACATTAATATTTAGATCAAAATGTCAGGCAGGCAGCATTGCCCTTAAGGGATGAAGAACTGTCTTTAAATTGGTTGCTATTAGGAAGCTGGGATGTGCTTAATCTTTCCTGATTGAGCTAATTAACAAAACTTTCTGCCTGCTCATAGTTAATACATCACCAAATGCCTCTGCAAGTGGATCAGGAATTCATGACCACGGGAAGGTAACCCTTCAGCAGGCAGCTCCCAGTGCCATCTCCTTGGCTTCTCTTTCATCAGTTCTTCACAGGAGGCAGGATGTTGGAAGGGACCCTCAAAAGTCATCTTGTCCAACCCCTCTGCAGTCAGCAGGGGTAGCTCCAACCAGAGCAGACTGTCTGCTGGTACTGGACCTCAGCCAGCTCCCTGGGCAGGCTGTTCCAGTGTCTCCTCGCTGTGCAGAACTTCCTCCTGATGTCCAACCTAACTGTGCCCTGCTCCAGTTTCAAACCCTTGCCCCTCGGCCTATCCCCACAGTCCTTGCTAAACAGCCCCTCCCCAGCCTGCCTGCAGCTCCCCTGCTGATACTGAAATGCAGCTCTAAGGTCTCCCTGGAGCCTTCTCCAGGCTGAACAGCCCCAACTCTCTCTTTCTTTGCAGTACTGAACAGGAAGAGCCAGGTCCATCAAGCAGATAGTTTGGTTTTCATAGAATCAGTAAGGTTGGAAAAGACCTCAAGGATCATCAAGTCCAACCTGGCACCCAGCACCTCATGGCTACTAAACCATGGCACCAAGTGCCACATCCAGTCCCCTCTTGAACACCTCCAGGGATGGGGACTCCACCACCTCCCTGGGCAGCACATCCCAAGGGCCAACAACTCTCTCTGGGAAGAGCTTTTTCCTAACCTCCAGCCTAAACCTCCCCTGGCACAGCTTGAGACTGTGGCCTCTTGTTCTGGTGCTGGGGGCCTGGGAGAAGAGACCATCCCCCTCCTGGTTACAACCTCCCTGCAGGCAGTTGGAGAGAGCAAGAAGGTCTCCCCTGAGCCTCCTCTGCTGCAGGCTAAGCAAGCCCAGCTCCCTCAGCCTCTCCTCCCAGGGCTGTGCTCCAGACCCCTCCCCAGCTTTGTTGCCCTTCTCTGGACACCTTCCAGCAGCTCAACAGCTTTCCTGACCTGAGGAGCCCAGAGCTGGACACAGGACTCAAGGTGTGGCCTAACCAGTATTTTGCTGTGTCCTTGGCCTTTTGCACCTTCTGGTGGCACCACTGCTGGTATCAGTGGAGCCTGCTTTGACTTGCATAGCAAGGCAATGGCTGCACACAAGAAGGCTTTAGGTGGCCTCTCAGGTGCATTAATGCTGACTCCATCAAAAGCTTGCCCTTTTGTGTGCAGCTCCTGTGTGACCTTCTCTAGGTGAACCTGCATTGGCAGAGGGGTTAGACTCAGCCTCCAGAGGTCCCTTCCAATCCCTACCATCCTGTGATTCTTCTGCCTTGGTGGCAAAGGGCTGTGGGAAGCAGCATGTGTGTCTTGTAAAAAGGAAGTTAATAGCCCAGAGCTGTCATTAAGGGCATCCTCTTCTCTGTGTCAATGAACTCAGGGTTTGTGGGTGGTTTTAAGGTAGCACCACCATCAGGTAGCGCCTTAAGACAACCCACAAACCCTGACTTGTAGGTCTTGCTGAAGACAAGCCAGTCTCATGAGGTTCAACAAGAACAAATGCAAGGTCCTGTAGCTGGGTTAGGACAATCCCAGGCACCAATATAGGCTGGGCAGGGACTGGCTGGGGAGCAGCCCTGAAGAAAAGGCCTTGGGGGTGCTGGGGGATGAGAATCATAGAGTCACATAGAATCAATAAGGCTGGAAAAGACCTCAAAGATCATCAAGTCCAACCTATCACCCAGCACCTCATGGCTACTAAACCATGGCTCCAAGTGCCATGTCCAGTCCCCTCTTGAACACCTCCAGGAATGGTGACTCCACCACCTCCCTGGGCAGTACATCCCAAGGGCCTAATCTCTCAGTGAAGAACTTTCTCCTCACCTCCAGCCTAAACCTCCCCTGGCACAGCTTGAGACTGTGTCCTCTTGTTCTGGTGCTGCTCAACAGGAGCCAGCAGTGAGCACTTGCAGCCCAGAGAGCCAAGCAGAGCCTGGGCTGCAGCAGCAGCAGTGTGGCCAGCAGGGCCAGGGAGGGGATTCTCCCACTCTGCTCCACTCTGCTGAGCCCACAGCTGCAGCTCTGTGCCCAGCTCTGGAGCCTCTGTGCCAGGAAGGCTCTGGAGGTGCTGGAAGGTGTCCAGAGCAGGGCCAGGAGGCTGAGCAGAGGGCTGGAGCTGCTCTGCTATGAGGACAGACTGAGGGAGTTGAGGTTCAGTCTGGAGAAGAGAAGGCTCCAGGGAGACCTTCTGGTGGCCTCCCAGGGGCTGCAGGGGGCTGCAGGAAAGCTGGGGAGGGACTTTGGAGGGTGTGAGGGAGGGATAGGACTGGGGGGGCTGGAGCCAAAGGAGAAGTGGGGAGCTTGAGCTTGGCTGTGAGGAAGAAGTTGTTGCCCAGGAGGGTGGTGGAGCCTGTCCCAGGCTGCCCAGGGAGGTGGTGGAAGCCTCCTGCTGCTGGCTGGAGGTGTTTGCAGCCAGGCTGGAGGTGGCTGTGAGCAACCTGCCCTGGTGGGAGGTGTCCCTGCCCATGGCAGCGGGGTTGGAGCTGGCTGAGCCTTGAGCTCCCTTCCAGCCCTAACAATTCTGTGATGACCCTCACTGACTGCCAGTGAAATGCTCTCTTGGTTAATGGGCTGACTGAATAGATCCTTTGCCTGGGAGCTCTGAAGGATTGAAGCTAGCAGGCAGTTTGAGGAGCTGGTTCCTGAGGTATGAGCAATCTGCTTAAAAGCTTTTTGCTAGACCTCACAAACTTGTTAACTTGATAGAAGCCTTGAGGGGGATGTTGTCCCACACAGCCAGAGAAACCAGGGCCAGGCTGGCTCTTGAACTGTGTCAGAGAGAAGTCCCTGGAGCAGGCAGTTAGCACACAGGGTTAAGAGATAAGGTGGAAACCAGTGAGGCAGAACCCAGCTCTTCCCCCTCTCCCAGGGAGCCAGCCATCCCCCTCTCCATAAACCAGAGCTCCTCCATCCCCTGCTGGCTGGAGGCTGTGGTTGTGTAATGGGTTAGCATGCTGCTTCCTTGAAGGTCTTGGGAAGATAAGAAGTTTGAAGGCCATCAAACTTTGTTCTCCTGTGTTCCTCCAGGAGCAAATGGGAGAGCTGGGATTTTATCCCTCAGTGCAATTGCAGAGTTTGCTTTCTGTGCTCACTTCCATTTGATGTTGCTCCCTTTGTGCCTGGCTCGTGGCTGCTTTGGTTCATTGTTGCTACAGCTCTTGTTTAAAAGAAGTGGGGGGGGGTTGGGGGGAGGAAAAAACATCCCTGTTATGTTACCAAGAGATTGCTCAAGCATGACTGGAGATAAAATTAACCAGCAAGTCAGTGCTGTGTGCTCTGAGGAGTGGCTTCAGAGGAGGGTTCACATTCCTGGACTAAAAATGACCTGAGGCAGTGACAGAAGAAGCCAGGGGTGGGCACAAGATAACAACTGGAGTGAAACTCCTCATCTAGTGGTGGATATAAAAGGACAATATCTGACCTTAACAGTGGGGAAGTGGAGGATGGGGGCTTGCTTTTGTAGAATCACAGAATGGCTTGAGTTGGAAGGGACCTCAGAGATCCTAAGAAGGATCTGGAGGTGCTGGAAGGTGTCTAGAGAAGGGCCACGAGGGTGAGCAGAGGCCTGGAGCTCTTATCCTGTGAGGACAGACTGAAAGAGTTGGGGTTGTTCAGTCTGGAGAGGAGAAGGCTCTGAGGAGACCTAATTTTGGCCTTCCAGGATCTGCAGAGGGCTCCAAGAAAGCTGGGGAGGGACTTTTGAGGGTGTCAGGGAGGGATAGGACTGGCGGGGATGGAGCAAAACTAGAAGAGGGTAGATTCAGGTTGGATGTTAGGAAGAAGTTCTTCCCCAGGAGGGTGGTGAGAGCCTGGCACAGGTTGCCCAGGGAGGGGGTGGAAGCCTCCTGCCTGGAGGTTTTGAAGGCCAGGCTGGAGGTGGCTGTGAGCAACCTGCTGTGGTGTGAGGTGTCCCTGCCCATGGCAGCGGGGTTGGAGCTGGTTGAGCCTTGAGGTCCCTTCCAGCTCTCACAATTCTGTGATCTCCTGCAACCTCCCTGCAGTCAGCAGGGACATCTGCAACTAGAGCAGGTTGCTCAGAGCCCCAAGCAACCTGGCCTTGAACACTTCCAGGGATGGGGCACCCCCAGGTTCTCGGGCAGTCTTGTGTTTAGTGTCTGACAGGAAAGTGAGGATGGGACACCAATGGGGTTTCTGGCCACTGGGCTTACTGGTGATTTGGTTTGTTCATACTCTCTTCCCCCAGCTTCTTCTGCTTCTGCTAAGGATCATCTAGTTCCAACCCCCCTGCCATGGGCAGGGACACCCCACACTAGATCACCTGGCCAGAGCCTCATCCAGCCTGGGCTTAAACCCCTCCAGGGACAGGGCCTCAACCACCTCCCTGCACAACCCATTCCAGGGCTTCACCACTCTCATGGGGAAGAACTTCCTCCTCATCTCCAGCCTGAATCTCCCCACCTCCAGCTGCATTCCATTCCCCCTAGTCCTATCACTCCCTGAGAGCCTGAGCAGTCCCTCCCCAGCCTTCCTGTAGCCCCCTTCAGATCCTGGAAGGCCACAATGAGGTCACCTGGGAGCCTTCTCTTCTCCAGCCTGAACAGCCCCAACTCCCTCAGTCTGTCCTCACAGGAGAGGTGCTCCAGCCCTCTGCTCATCCTCCTGGCCCTGCTCTGGACACCTTCCAGCACCTCCAGATCCCTCTTGGAATAGGGGGCTCCAGAACTGGAAGCAGTACTGCAGGTGGGGTCTCAGCAGGGCTGAGCAGAGGGGCAGAATCCCCTCCCTTGCCCTGCTGGCCACACTTCTCCTGCTGCAGCCCAGGCTCTGCTTGGCTTTCTGGGCTGCAAGTGCACCCTGAGAGCTCCTGGGGAGCTTCTCCTCCCCCAGCACCCCCAAGGCTCTCTCCTCAGGGCTGCTCCCCAGCCAGTCCCTGCCCAGCCTGGATTTGTGCCTGGGGTTGCCTCCACCCAGCTGCAGGACCCTGCCCTTGGCCTTGTTGAAGCTCCTGAGGTTGGCTTGTGCCCACCTCTCCAGCCTGCCCAGGTCCCTCTGGATGGATCCTTCCCTCCAGCTGTCTGCTGCACCACACAGCTTGGTGTCAGCAGCAACCTTGCTGAGGCTGCACTCAGTGCCACTGCCCATGGCACCCACAGAGATGTTGAACAAGCCTGGTCCCAGGACTGATCCCTGAGGGCCTCTGCTTGTCCCTGGCCTCCCCTGGGACATGGACCCATGGACAGCCACTCTTTGGGTGCTGCCATCAAGCCAGTTCTGTACCCATCTGGTGGTCCATCCATCAAACCCATGCTTCACCAGCTTGGAGACCAGGCTGTGGTGTGGGACAGTGTTGAAGGCTTTGCTCAGGTCCAGGGAAATGACATCAGTTGCTCACCCCTCAGCTATTCATGTTGTCACCTGTTCAGAGAAGGCACAGAGAAACCAGGTGACTGGCTGATCCCATCCTAGGAAACATGCTGGAAAGGCCATGGCCATTCAGGCTTCCTAGGAGCAAAAGTGCTGAGTTAACACAGGAATAATAGCACCTCTTTTCTTCTCCTTGGCTGCTTAATTTTTGTGTCCTTCCTTGGCTAATAGGATAATTGAATTGGAAGTTTTCCTCAGCCCCTCAGGTATTTGAAGCAAAACAGAGGGTTTTTAATGGGTCACCTACTGGCAGTTGTATTCCTTCATGTAAGTGTTATTGAAGAGGCACCACAGCTGGTGGTCCACAGCTTGGTGTATTGATGATTGTGCTCAGGAATCTGCTTGTAATTCTGAGCTAAAATGGGAATGTGTGGATGTGGTGCTGTATGCTGACTCCTTTGCAGCTCAAAAGCTGCTGCTGCTGCTTAACAATCAAAAGAGAACCTTGCAGCCAGCTGAGCTGCTGGAAAATCCTCCTCTTGATCTCACAGCAGCTTGATGTTCTCCTGCAAGGATGTCCTGCACCACATCTTTGGAGCTTTGGTTCATTTGAGCACAATATGGGTTCTGCACCTGGGTTGGAACAATCCTCACCTGCAATACAGACTGGGGGAGGAGGTGTTAGAAAGCAGCCCTGTGGAAAAGGATTTGGGGGTGCTGATGGATGAGAAGCTGGCCAGGAGCAGGCAGTGTGAGCTTGCAGCCCAGAAGGCAAATCCCAGCCTGGGCTGCATCCAAAGCAGTGCTGTCAGCAGAGCCAGAGAGGTGATTCTGCTGCTCTGCTCTGCTGAGACCTCACCTGGAGTACTGTGTGCAGCTCTGGAGCCCCCAACACAGAACGGACCTGGACCTGATGGAGAGGGTCCAGAGGAGGACCATGAAAATGATCAGGGGTTGGAGCAGCTCTGCTATGAGGACAGGCTGAGGGAGCTGGGGGTGTTCAGGATGGAGAAGAGGAGGTTCCAGGGAGACCTAATAGCAGCCTTCCGGTACCTGAAGGGGGCTACAGGAAAGATGGAGAGTGACTCTTCCCAAAGGCCTGCAGGGACAGGACCAGGGGCAGGGCTTCAGACCAGAGCAGAGCAGATTTAGATTGGATATCAGGAAGAAGTTCTTTATTATGAGGATGGTGGAACACTGGTACAGGTTGCCCAGGGAGGTGGTTGAGGCCCCAGCCCTGGAGATACTCAAGGTTGACAAAGCCCTGGGCAGCCTGATCTAGTTGAGGATGTCCCTGCTGAATCAAACTGGATGACCTTTGGAGGTCCCTCCCAGCCTGGACCATTCTGTGATAATATGTTCCCATGAGATGCTTTCTCTGCTGTTGGTGGTTTAGGGGCAGCCTCCCAAGGCACAGCTGCTTGCTGTTTGTGCTTACTGATGCCCCTGGAGTTGGTGCAGGACTGAGCTGTCAGCTCAGGGTAGAGCTGCAGGTTATGGGGTGGACCCAAACCTTTGGTCAGCACAGTTGAGCAGCACAGCTCCTCAAGCAGTTGCTTTGGTGATGGTGCTCAGGGTGCCTGCTCTTTTCTTTCAGTCTGAATTCTGTTTGGATCACAGAATGCCAGATTGGAAGGGACCCCAAAGATCATCTGGGCCAACCTGTCTAGGTGATGGTGTGGTTGCAATGAGCTGGCCCAGCACCTTGTCCATTTGAGCCTTCCACCTGTCCAGTGTAGGGGAACCCACTGCTTCCCCTGGGAGATGATTCCAGTGTCTGACTGTGCTCCTGGGGAGCCTCTTCTGGAGTCCAAGGGGAATCTCCCAAGCAGGAACTTGTCCTCCATCACCCCTTGTCTTTTCCATGAGACTCCTTGGCAAAAGGGAGTCTCCATCTTCTTGACAGCCACCCTTTATGTTCTGGTCCCTGACAATGAGGTCTCCCTTAACCCTTCTCTTTCTCAAGTTTGGTGTTGTACAGTGATCAAAGGAGGCTTTCAGGCCAGACTCATTTACCATTGTTCTCTCTAGTGGTGCTCCTCCTCAAAAGCTGCCTGATATCAAACCAGTCTCAGTGATCCAAGATCTGAATGTATTGAAATGGATGCTCCCAGCACAGCCCCCCCCCACCCCAAAAAGGAGCTCCACAATTTCCAGTGAACTTCTGGGTGGCTCAGACAGATGGAAAAATGCCTGAAAAGGATGCAGACTTTATGCAAATGCTGCCTTCTCCTTTCTAGTCAATACAGAAAGGTTGTCTGGTACAATTTTCTGGTGACCTGTTTCTAATTAACATGCAAATTAACTGCTGGGTGCTGGAGGAATCAGGATTGCAAATACCAAGTGCTAATATGTGTTAGGCTGGGAAATCCCCGGCATCTGTTCAAGCTCCAGCTCCTGTCTGTCTGGCTGCCTGCAGACTGCTTCCCTCTGGAGGAAGAGAGCTCCTGCAACCTGCTGTCAAACTGCTCCTTTGTCTCACTTTTAAAGAGAAGAGTTTTTAATTAGTGCTGGGCCCCAGCCTGTTCAATATCTTTGTTGATGATCTGGAGGAGGGGATGGAGTCCATCAGCAGTAAATGTGCAGATGACACTGAGCTGGAGCAGGAGTTGATCTGTTAGAAGGGCTCTGCAGAGGGACCTTGACAGGCTGGGCAGATAGGCAGAGTCCAACAGGATGGCGTTCAACAAGTCCAAGTGTTGGGTGCTGCACTTTGGCCACAGCAACCCCATGCAGAGCTGCAGGCTGGGGTCAGAGTGGCTGAGAGCAGCTAGCCAGAAAGGCACCTGGGGGGAGTGGTTGACGGCAGCTGAACATGAGCCAGCAGTGTGCCCAGGTGGCCAAGAAGGCCAAGGGCATCCTGGCCTGGAGCAGGAGCAGTGTGGCCAGCAGGAGCAGGGAAGTCATTGTGCCCTGTGCTCAGCACTGCTGAGGCCACACCTTGAGCACTGTGTCCAGTTCTGGGCTCCTCAGCTTAGGAAAGCTGTTGAGCTGCTGGAAGGTGTCCAGAGAAGGGCAACAAAGCTGGGGAGGGGTCTGGAGCACAGCCCTGTGAGGAGAGGCTGAGGGAGCTGGGCTTGCTTAGCCTGCAGAAGAGAAGGCTGAGGGGAGACCTTCTTGCTCTCTCCAACTGCCTGCAGGGAGGTTGTAGTCAGGAGGGGGTTGGTCTCTTCTCCCAGGCAAGCAGCACCAGAACAAGAGGACACAGTCTCAAGCTGTGGAGGTTTAGGCTCAAGGTGAGGAGAAAGTTGTTCCCAGAGAGAGTTCTTGGCCCTTAGGATGTGCTGCCCAGGGAGGTGGTGGAGTCCCCATCCCTGGAGGTGTTCAGGATGTGGCACTTGGAGGCATGGTTTAGCAGTCAGGAGGTGCTGGGTGCCAGGTTGGACTTGATGGTCTCTCAGGTCTTTTCCAACCTTATTGATTCTATGAGTGTTGCCCCTCGGAGGGAGGTGTTTGAGGGCCTGCCCAGCCTGCTCCACCAAACCAGGAAGCCCTGAAGGCAGGCAAGAGACGCTGCTTCAGGTGTTGCCCTGGAGGAATGGCAGCAGTTTTGTGGTGTGATAGTCTTCCTTTGTACTTCAGAGAGCAGCTAAATGAGGAAATTGGCATGTTTATGAATGTTGTCAGCACCTGAAAATGAGCTTTTCATTAAAAGCTGCTCGGCAGTTTATATTTAGAAGAGGGCTTGAACAGGTAGAGAGGATTCATTTAGGAAAGGTCTGATCAAAACCTGAGGTTGTGCATTTGTCCTTGAGCCATCTGCTGGTTTTGAGGTCACCAAGTGTTCTTATCAGAGAATTGTTTGGGTTGGGAAAAGTCCTCTTAAGATGGAGTCCCACCATTAACCCAACCCCACCATGGCCCCAGGTGCCATGGCCACAGGCATGGGGACTCCACCACCTCCCTGGGCAGCCTCTGCCAGTCCCTGACCACTCTTGCAGCAAAGAAATTTTTCCTCATCTCCAACCTCTGTGTCTGAAGGGGGCTCCAAGAAGGCTGGGGAGGGACTTCTCAGGCTCTCAGGTAGTGATAGGACTAGGGGGAATGGAATGAAGCTGGAGGTGGGGAGATTCAGGCTGGAGGTGAGGAGGAAGTTCTTCCCCATGAGAGTGGTGAAGCCCTGGAATGGGTTGTGCAGGGAGGTGGTTGAGGCCCCATCCCTGGAGGGGTTTAAGCCCAGGCTGGATGAGGCTCTGGCCAGCCTGATCTAGTGTGGGGTGTCCCTGCCCATGGCAGGGGGCTTGGAACTAGCTGATCCTTGTGGTCCCTTCCAACCCTGACTGATACTATGATACTAAACCTTCCCCTCCTCCCCAGGTTTCAGGTAATTTCCTCTCCTCTCACCTGAGAAAAGGGAGAAGAGACCATTCCCACCTCACTACAACCTCCTTTCAGGGAGCTGTAGGGAGCCAATGAGGCCTCCCCTCAGCCTCCTCCAGACTAAGCTTATCTTTCCTCTTCAGTGGGCCAGAATCCTTAGGGCTGTGAGGATGAGGAGGGAGATGGAGCACCTCTCTTACCAGGAAAGACTGAGGGACCTGGGGCTGTTTAGTCTGGAGAAGAAAAGTCTGAGAGGGGATCTGATCAATGTCTACAAATATCTGAAGGGTGGCTGTCAAGAGGATGGAGCCAGTCTTGTTTCAGTGACACCCAGTGATAGGATGAGGGGGAAGTGGATGTAAACTCAGTTACAGGAAATTCCACCTCAACATGAGGAGAAGCTTCTTCACTGTGAGCATGCTGGAGCCCAGAAACAGACTGCCCAGGGAGGTTGTGGACTCTCCTCCCCTGGAGACTTTCAAAACCTGTCTGGAAGTGTTCCTGTGTGCCCTGCCCTGGGTGACCCTGCTTTGGCAGGGGGGTGGGACTGCAATGATCTCTGGAGGTCCCTCCCAGCCCTTAGCACGCTCTGAGTCTCTTTGAGCAGAGGGGTTAACAGCTGATTTGGTCACACGTTTTGGCACATGCTATAGAAGGTGCCATAAAACCTCTTCTGATTTTCAAACCTCAGCTTGTTTCTAGTGCTGGCCATTGAGAGAAAGACCTTTTGTGCCAAGTGAGCAGCTTCAAAATGGGAAAAGGGGGGGGGGGAAGAATGAAGCAAAGAAATCTTCCCCAAGCCTTTTCTTCTCCAAAAGGCAACTAAGAGAAGCTTTGTGAGAGAATTAGGAAACAGGGAGGTTTGGGGCTTTATTTTCAAGTGGAGGGAAAAGGGCTTTTAGTTGTGTGAGTTGCCTCAAGAGACAGAATAGATAGAATAGAATAGAATAGACCAGGTTGGAAGAGACCTCTGAGTCCAACCTGTCACCCAGCACCATCTAATCAACTAACCATGGCACCAAGTGCCTCATCCAGTCTCCTCCTAAACACCTCCAGGGATGGGGACTCCACCACCTCCCTGGGCAGCACAGCCCAAGGGCCAATCTCTCTTGCTGGGAAGAACTTCTTCCCCACCTCCAGCCTGAACCTCCCCTGGCACAGCTTGAGACTGTGTCCTCTTGTTCTGGGGCTGCTTGCCTGGGAGAAGAGACCAACCCCCACCTGGCTGCAACCTGCCTTCAGGGAGTTGGAGAGATCAAGAAGGTCTCCCCTGAGCCTCCTCTTCCCCAGGCTAAGCAAGCCCAGCTCCCTCAGCCTCTCCTCACAGGGCTTGAGGAGTTAATAACCAAACCATAGGGCTTGAGAGTTACTAACCAAATGGTTTGGCTGCAGGTGGAGTCAGCTTTTGCTGCTCTGTGGTTTGGGAGATGGAGGTGGTGGTGGGGAGCACATGTGGTCAGACCTAAATTGCTGCCTCCTAAAGAGCACTAAATTGCAGCAGCAAAAATGGGCTGGAAGTGAATCTGCCTCCAGTGTGGTGCCAAGGAGGCTGGGGCAGCGTCCTAACCAGATGGGTTTGGGAGAAGAAACTGCAGCTGGAATTAGCAGGGAGGCTGTTAATGAGCCTAATGACAAAGGAAGGCTCCTGAAAAAGTAGGATGAGTGGCCTTTAAGTTCAGAGGTGTTCTTGCAGAGGTTGCTTTTTGTGTGCTGGGCACTGGGGAGGCCTCACCTTGAGTACTGCCTGCAGTTCTGGGCCCCTCACTTCAAGGGAGATCTTGAGGTGCTGGAGTGGGTCCAGAGGACAGCAATGAGACTGGGGAAGGGACTGGAGGGAAAGTCTGATGAGGAGAGGCTGAGGGGGCTGGGGGTGTTTAGCCTGGAGAAGAGGAGGCTCAGGGGGGGACCTTATCACACTCTACAACTACCTGAAGGGAAGGTGTAGTCAGGTGGGGGTCAGGCTCTTCTCCCAGGCAACCTGTGACAGGATGAGAGGGCATGGCCTGAAGCTGTGCTTGGGGAGGGTTAGGTTGGATGTTGGCAAGCAGTTCTTCATGGTCAGTGTAATTAGACCCTGGGGTGGACTGCCCAGGGAGGTGGTGGTGGCCATCCCTGGAGGTGTTTAAGGGAAGGATGGATGTGGCACTCGGTGACGTGGCCTTCCAGTCTCTTAAAGGGGCTACAGGAAAGCTTGGGAGGGAGTGATAGGACCTGGGGAGATTCAGATTGGATGTCAGGAAGAAGTTCTTCCCCATGAAGGTGGTGAGAGACTGGCACAGGTTGTCCAGGGAGGTGGTGGAAGCCTCAGTCCTGGAGGCTTTTAAGGAGGAGTTGCTGTTCTTGGAGCTGTTTAAGGAAAGATTGGATGTGGCACTCAGTGGCATGTTCTGCTCACTGTGGCGGTGTTGGGTCATAGGCTGGACTTGATGATCTCAGAGGTCTGTTCCAGCCTCAATAATTCTGTGATTCTGTAAATCTGCCTTGCAAGAGTGAAAGCATTTCAGCATGCTGCCACCTCCCCTCGGGCTCCTGCTGTGCCAGGCCTGGATGCCAAGGTACCTTTCCTGTCTTTGTACACTGCCAAGCCTCGCTCTGCTAATCCTGCTTCCACCCAGACTTTAAATAGAAGATGAGGAAGAAGGATCAGGTCTCCAGTTCCAGACCTTGATGGCTTAAGTGCCATTTGCTTATCTCAAAGGGCAGTAAGAAGTGGCCCATAGCAGCGAGCCCCACCTGCATTAGTAAGACCTCACTTGTCCTGACAAGGCTTCCTGCTGTGCAGTGCAGTCATCGGAGGAGGCAGCCTTCCAGAGACGTTGTGTGGGAAACTCTGCCCCTTGCAGAGGGTGGCTTGCTGCAGAAAGCCTGCAAACACTGTGCCAAGGCTGTGCAATTGTCTGTCCTGGCTTTGAAGCTGTGTGGAGGGAAGTTTGCCCTGCCAGATGTTTGGTGCTTCCATCTCTTCCTCCCAGATCTGAAGGCAGAGAATTGTTTTGGCTAGAAAAGACCTTCAAGGTCATCCAGTCCAACCATTATCGAACACTTCCAGGTCTGGTGCTAAACCCTGGCCCTCTGCACTGCATCTCTTTGGCTTTTAAACACTTATTAGGGGTAGGGATTCAACCACCTCCCTGGGCAGCCTCCTCCAGTGTTTGAGAATCCTTTCAGGGATCCTTCCAGTACCCAACCTAAACCTCCCCTGCTGCATCTTGAGGCCATTTCCTCTCATCCTATCACTTGCCAGTAGGGAGAAGGGACCAGCCCCCACCTTGTTCAAGCCTCATTTCAGGGAGCTGTAGAGAGCAGTGAGGTCTCCCCTCAGCCTCCTTTTCTGCAAACTAGACAACCCCACTTCCCTCAGCTGCTCCTCACCAGACCCTTCCCCAGCTTTGTTGTCCTTCTCTGGACCTGCTCCAGCCCTCTATGTCCTTCTTGGAGTGAGAGACCCAAAACTGAACCCAGGATTCAAGCTGTGGTCTTACCAGGACCTAGTACAGGGGGACAATCCCTGCCCTGGTCTTGCTGGCCACACCATTGCTGATCCAGCCCAGGATGGTGGTGGCCTTCTTGGCCACCTGAGCACACTTTGGCTCATCTTCAACCACTGTCACCTAACACCCCCAAGCCTTTCTCTGCTGGGCACTTTCCAGCCACTCTGCCCCATGCCTGAAGCATTCATGGGGTTGTTTGTCACCCAAGTGCAGGACCTGGCCCTTGGCCTTGTTGAATCTCATACAACTGACCAAACTGGGCACATTAGGGTCAGTGTTTGCCCCCCCTGGCTTGGCCCAATTGTGCTGCACCTACCTTCCCTTCCCCCCAAACAAGCCACAGTTGGTTTTGCTCTGCCGAAGCAATCTTGGGTATGCAGCTGTGGAGCTCCCCTTTGCCTGCTGCTGTGGGTGCCCTGTTCAGCAAATTACCTTTGTTTGGCTGTTCTTTGGAGAGTGGGGAAGCTGGGATCTGTCCAGGAGAGTTCACTGAAAAGCATGAGGGGAAGAATCTAGACCTCAATAATAAGTTTTGTGTTGCAAGAACCAAGTGGCAACAAGCTCAAGCTCTCAGAAGTCCGTTGCCTTGTGCAGCCCCGGTTGGTTACTTGAGGACGTAGGACTGGGATAGCATCTCTTGTACTCTTGAGAAGCAGCTTTGCAAGTTCAGATGGGCTGAAGCCTTCTAGGTCTTAATTTACTTGCAGAAGTGTGAATCTGTGGGAAAGTGCAGTGCTGGTGCTTGTGGTAACAAGCCTGGGGAGCTTAGTCAGAGCAGAAGAGTCCTTCTCACAGCGGTTGCAGTTGGCTTTGGTGGAGGGGGCTGCCTCGTGCTTGCTTGCAGAGCTGTAACAGCTTGGTGCTTGCTTTGCAAGTCTTGGGGCTCTGAAATGTGATCAGAAATATAACTGATAAGGAACAAATTAGCTTTTTTTGGGGTTGTTCTTTTTTTTTTTGGCCTGTGCTTTTAATCTGTTTAGGGGGGGGAGGAAAAAAGGAAGGTACTCGCGGGATGGTGAAGCCTGCAGAGTGAGTGCTGAGGCTTCCTGATATTCATCTGCAGTTCACTCACATTTCTCATCCAATTTGCCTGAAGGATTGGCAGCTCCTCTGGCATGGTGGGGAATTTGTTGGGTCTTTTTTTTTTTTTCAATCTATTAAAATGACTCTCTTAAAAGTCAGCTGAGCTGCTCAGTCAGCCCCCAAGTGGAACTTGCTCACGGGTTTGTGCCTTTCTTCGGTCTCTTCTGATAAGAGCAGCACCCACGACGTGAATGTTTGGATCAACAATGTCAATGGCCCTGGAGGGAAGGGAATAAAGATCTTTTTGCCAGCTTCTGGTCTGCTCTGAGGTTGTTCCCTCCCTGGAGGTGTTCAAGGCCAGGTTGGATGAGGCTTTGAGTGACCTGGTCTAGTGGGAAGCGTCCCTGCCCATGGCAGGGGGTTGGAACTGGATGATCTTTAAGGTCCCTTCCAACCCAAACCATTCTGTGAATCTAAGAGGTGAGCCCAGGCATTGATTTTTGTGGGAGCAGGTCCATGATAACTCAGCCTGACCTAAGTTAATCTTGCACTTACCCTGTGTCATCCTTCCAACCAGCAGTACTGACCCTGAAGGCTGTTGTGAGTGGCTTCAGGTCTTCACCTTTGTGGAGAGTAAAACAAATTAGCAGAAAACTCCTTAGAGAAGTTCTTACATAGAAGCAAGGAGGATGGTTTGAAGGGTTTTGGATTCCCACTGCCCACCCTGATCAACTGATGTGTGTTTTAATTCACCAGCTGTTCATCTGGTTGACTGATGAGCAGCTCCCCCTGAGCCAGCAGTGCCCTCCTGCAGCCCAGCAGGCAGCTGTGTGCTGGGCTGCAGCCAGAGGAGTGTGGGCAGCAGGGCAGGAGAGGGGATTCTGCCCCTTGATTCTGCTCTGCTGAGTCCTTACTTCCAATCCTGCCTCCAGGTCTGGTGTCCCCAGCAGGAGAAGGACACAGAGCAGCTGGAACGAGGCCAGAGGAGGCCACAAAGACAATCCAAGGGCTGGAGCAGCTCTGCTGTGAGGACAGGCAGAAGGAGCTGGAGGTGTTCATGCTGGAGAGAAGATTCCTGGGAGGACCTTAGAGCTGCCTTGCAATAGCTGAAGGGAGGCTGCAGTGGGACTTTTGCTGAGGGTGTCTAGAGACAGGCCAAGGGGGAATGATTTGAAGCTGAGACAGAGTAGGGCTTGACTGGAGCCGAGGAAGAAGTTCTTGAGTAGGAGGGTGGTGAGAGTCTGGAAGAGGTTGCCCAGGGAGGTTGTGGATGCTCCCTCCCTGGAGGTGTTCAAGGCCAGGTTGGTCAAGGCCTAGAGCAGCCAAGTCTGTTTGAGAGGTGTCCCTGCCTGTGGCAGGGAGGTTGGAGTGGATGATCTCTGAGGTCCACCTAAGCTGTTCTGTGGTTCTCTACTCTGATTCCTGAGTCCTGACTTTGCTGAAGCATCTGAAAAGTACCAACCCCCCTTCTGCTCTGTGACCCAGAATCAGAGCTCTTTATCACTGAGAAGGCTTAGATGGCCATTCCATTTTGTCAGCCCTTTGTGTGTCGTGGTTGGGAGCCTTCTGTTGTTCTCTGCTAGGTGCAGGTGGCAAGCAACTGTCAGTGTCTCAGCAGCCTGAGAGGTGTGAAGGCAACAGACTTCTGAGTGGGGCCTCTCTGCCCTGCCACTCTGATTTAAGACAGCAGGAGTGGTTTTGTTTGGAGTTGCTTTGACTTCTCCTATTCCCAAGGCAAAGCCTAAGCCAGGAGAAGTTGTGTTGTGCAGGAGCAGGTTAAAATTGAAGTTCTTCCCCAGCAGCTTCTCTTCTTGACCAGGGTGTTAAGGCTGGCTGTGTGATTTGTTAGATTATCCATTCTAAGTACACCCTGGTGGAGGTGGTTGCCCCAGGTAAGCTGGTAGATGCTGTGTTACAGCTGGGACTGTAAACCTGCACTGCCTAAGTTTCAGCTTGTGGGCTTAATGAAGCCTGCAAATGTTGCTTTTGGAATGCCTGGCCTGTGATTAAATGAGAATTGGCTGAACCTGGCAGCCCCTCGTTTGCTCTGAGGCTTCTCTGTCCTGGCTGCTTGCTCTTGAGGGCAGCGCTGATGGAGGCAATGCACTGCTGTGCCCTCCAGGTTGTCTGGGCAAAGAGCAGAGACCCACTCCTGTTGGTGCCAAGCTTCATGGCACTCACCATCAGCTGTGCATGCCCACAGTGCAGCTGAGAACAGTGCACACCAAGGGGGGGAGAAAAAAACCATCTTTAAATCCTAGAACCATAGAATGGCTTTGGTTGGAAGGGGCTTCTGAGATCACAGAATGGTTTGGGTTGGAAGGAACCTCAGAGATCATCTCCTCCAACCTACCTGCCCCAGGCAGGGACACCTCTCAAGTAGACTTGGTTGCTCAAGGCCTCATCCAACAGGCACAAACTGGGACCCAGGAGGTTCCACCTCAGTAGGAAGAGAAATTCTTGGTGTGAGGGTGCTGGAGGCCTGGAGCAGGCTGCTCAGAGAGGTGGTGGAGTCTTCCTCTCTGCAGAGATTCCAACCCCCCTCTGGCCATTGTGCTCCTGGGCAAGCTGCTGTGGGTGCCCTGCTTTAGCAGGGGGGGTTGGAGTGGATGATCTCCAGAGGTCCCTTCCAACCCTCCCCATGCTGGGGTTCTGTAACAATGCTATCTTCCAGCCTGTACTCTCCTCTGGTAATCTTAAAATGCAGAGAGAAATTCTTTGACAGCCTGGTGGGTAAATGTTGAAGTTTTACTTTCCTTTTTGTTTTTTTTCCTGGAGATTGAGAAGTTTTTTTCCCCCTCAGCAGAGTTTCATAGTTTCATAGTTTCAGTTAGGGTTGGAAGGGACCACAAGGATCATCTAGTTCCAACCCCCCTGCCATGGGCAGGGACACCCCACACTAGAGCAGGCTGGCCAGAGCCTCATCCAGCCTGGGCTTAAACACCTCCAGGGACAGGGCCTCAACCACCTCCCTGGACAACCCATTCCAGGGCTTCACCACTCTCATGGGGAAGAACTTCCTCCTCACCTCCAGACTGAATCTCCCCACCTCCAGCTTCATTCCATTCCCCCTAGTCCTATCACTACCTGAGAGCCTGAAAAGTCCCTCCCCAGCCTTCTTGTAGCCCCCTTCAGATCCTGGAAGGCCACAATGAGGTCACCTCGGAGCCTTCCCTTCTCCAGACTGAACAGCCCCAACTCCCTCAGTCTGTCCTCACAGGAGAGGTGCTCCAGCCCTCTGCTCCTCCTCCTGGCCCTGCTCTGGACACCTTCCAGCACCTCCAGATCCCTCTTGTAATAGGGGCTCCAGAACTGGACGCAGTACTCCAGGTGGAGTTAATCCTCACCTTGAGCAAGAAGTTTTTTGAAGGCCAGGCAAAAACATAGCAAGAGTCCAGAATGGGCTGGGTCTGGTTGGAGTGTTGACCTGTGCTTCAAGCATCCAGATCTCACTTTGCTGGTGCAAAAGTTGCATTACCCAAACTTTTTGCCTTGTGATTGATCTTATCATTCAGCTAGAAATCTGCATGTGAGGGATTTAAAGGCTTGCACTGGGCTGAAAAGTCCTTACCTGAGGGTGCTGCTGTCAGCTTTTCCCCTGCACCTCCCCAGAAGGGCGTCACAGCTGCGCTAGGGACGTGCAAACCACCTCCTGTTCCCGTGCCAAACCAGAGCAGGCTCTTTTAAGCCCTGTGTGCTGGCACAATGTGCTTGTTTTGCTCATCAGCTAGGACAAAATAGCCCCCTCATGTTACCAGGATGTGCAGTGGGGCCTGCCTGGGTTTTCCATCAGCTGCTGGAAGTCGTCCTGGAAACTAGATATTGGCTGGTGGGAATTTCTGTGCCTGCAGGGGCCAGAGATTGGTAACTTCAGGTTTGTTTCTTAAGCCACAAATGGGCTGCAGATGGTGGGGAAAACCTCACTTCAGTGCCTAGCTCCAAATCCTAGAATCACAGAGTTGTTTGGGTTGGAAAAGCCCTCAAGAGCATCGGGTCCAACCTCAACCCAACCCCACCATGGCCACCAAACCCTGGCCCCAAGTGCCATGGCCACAGGGTTCTGGAACACTTCCAGGCATGGGGACTCCACCACCTCCCTGGGCAGCCTCTGCCAATCCCTGACCACTCTGGCAGCAAAGGAATTTTGCCTCATCTCGAACCTGAGCCTCCCCTGGCACGGTTTCAGGCCATTTCAAATGAGGCATAACTAGAGGCTACCACCAGTGACCAGAGACTAGACTAAGTATTTTCTACCAAGTGGCAGTTGTTGCCTACTAAATAAACTCTGAAGTTCTCCCTTTAGATAGGGGAACACAGCTGGTGGAGGGTCTGGAGAACAGGGCTGGTGAGGAGCAGCTGAGGGAGCTGGGGATGTTTAGCCTGGAGAAGAGGAGGCTGCGGGGGAGGAGACCTCATTGCTCCCTACAGCTCCCTGAAAGGAGGTTAGAGTGGGGTGGGGTTGGTCTGTTCTCTCTTGTAGCAGGTGATGGAGAGGAAGTGGTCTGGAGTTGTGCCAGGGGAGGGTGAGGTTGGAGATGAGGAAAAATTTTTGTTGCTTCAGGAGTGGTCAGGGATTGGCAGAGGCTGCCCAGGGAGGTGGTGGCGTCCCCATGCCTGGAGGTGTTCACATTAGGTGTGGCCATGGCACTTGGGGACGTGGTTTAAAGGCCATGGTGGGGTTGGGTTGCTGGTTGGGCTGGATGGTCTTAGAGGGCTTTTCCAACACAAACAATGCTGTGATCCAAAGCAGAAGTTAAGGTGAGGAGGTGGTGCAGCGCTGCTGCTGTGCTCGCCTGCAGCCCTCCCAGCCTGCCCTGGCTGCTACGGATGGCTGCCTCTCTGCTCTTGATTTCTGAGCCTTGTCATTGATTTTGCTGCTTGTCAGGAATGATCAGGAGGAAGAAGACCCAGCAGTTGAATTGTTCATTCCATTCCTGCATTTTGGCAGGTGACCATCACTGAGTGGTGGTGCTAGGAGGGGGACTGGTGTGGAACGTGGTGGTACAGAGCCGCCTTAGCACGGCGGCGCGTAGCTCATTGCTTCTCTCCCCTCTGCCTCCCTCCCTCCCCTGTTATTTTCTCTGTCTTTATTAGCAGGGAGAGCTGTAGGTGTGCTCAGTCTTTTTAATTGCAGCTTGTCTTTATTCATAGCTTTTTAAGTAGGACTTATGGAAACAGCCATTGGAAGGGCTTGCAGGCAGGTGTCTGGCTCTCCAGTGCAACCAGTCAGGCATCGTTCTCCTGACGGCGGCTTTCCAGAAAGCTCTTCAAGCTCAAGTTTGAAACCCAGCATCAGAGATACCTCTCTCCCCCCTCTTGGTTTTTTTTTTTTTTTAAAGCTGCTCATCTGTGCAAAACTACTCAGCTATAATTTCTTCCTTTGGCTTTCAGGGAAATTGTTCCTGAGCTGGCTGCTTACGGTGCTATCGTTTTTTAAATCCTCCAAATCACCGTTCCAGGCAGAATTTTCCAGGGGAATGCTTGGCTTTATGGCTCCATATAGCTATTGAGCTGAGCAGCTCAAGCTGAAAAATGTGCTGGTGCTCCTTTGGAAAGGAGCTCTTCAGAAATACAAAGTGCACTAAAAGCCAAGCTGCTGCGGCAGAGGAGGCCAAGCTTTGGAGGAGCGTGCCGCAGCTCGCTGCCCTGGGCTTCCCCTGGCGGCAAGGGCAGCTTAAACCCTTCTCCAAGCTCAGGAGGAAGGACTGAATTGAAACAGGGTGATGTCTGGACAGAGTTAGAATCACAGAATTGTCAGGGTTGGAAGGGAGCTCAAGGCTCAGCCAGTTCCAACCCCCCTGCCATGGGCAGGGACACCTCACACTACAGCAGGTTGCTCACAGCCACCTCCAGCCTGGCCATAAACACCTCCAGGGATGAGGCTTCCACCACCTCCCTGGGCAACCTGGGCCAGGCTCTCACCACCCTCCTGGGGAAGAACTTCTTCCTGACATCCAATCTGAATCTACCCATTTCTAGTTTGGTTCCATCCCCCCCCAGCCCTATCCCTCCCTGACCCCCTAAAAAGTCCTTCCCCAGCTTTCTTGTTGCCCCCTTCAGATCCTGGAAGGCCACAAGAAGGTCTCCTCAGAGCCTTCTCTTCTCCAGACTGAACAACCCCAACTCTTTCAGTCTGTCCTCATAGGAGAGCAGCTCCAGCCCTCTGCTCACCCTCGTGGCCCTTCTCTGGACACACTCCAGCACCTCCAGGTCCTTCCTGTAATAGAGGCTCCAGAACTGGATCAGTACTCCAGTTACCTGATTTAGTCCTTTAGTCAGTGAAGTGAACTGAAGAGAGGTACCACAAAAGCCAGCAATGTGCTCTTTAGACTAAGAACATCAGTGGGCTCCTGGGGTACGTTAAAAAGAGTGTGGCAGGAAGTGCCCCTTGATTCCACCCTAGTGAGGCCAACTGGATCCAGTTCTGGGTTCCCTAGTTCAAGACAGGGAATTACTGGAGAGAGTCCAAGAGAAGCTTCAAAGGTGCTGAGGGGGCCTGGAGCATCTCTGTGAGGAGGAAGGGCTGCTAAGCCTGGGGAAGAGCAGCCCCAGAGAGCATCTGATCAAGGGTCAGCAAGATCTAAAGGACCTGTCAGGGGGGGCAAGAGGCTGGGGGCCAGGCTCTTATCACTGGTGCCCAGGGACAGGATGTGAAACAACAGGCACAAACTGGAAGCCAGGAGGCTCCATCTGAAAGTGAGGAGTGACTTGTTTGGTGTGAGGGTGCTGGAGGCCTGGAGCAGGCTGCCCAGAGGGGTTGTGGAGCCTCCTTCTCTGGAGACTTTCAAGCCCCACCTGGATGCATTCCTGTGTGCCCTGCCCTGGGTGACCCTGCTGTGGCAGGGAGGGGGTTGGGCTGGACGACCTCTGGAGGTCCCTGAGGTCACAACTGGATGTTGTGATCCTGGGAAAGCTGCCTTGGGGACCCTGCTTTAGCAGGTGGGGTGGAGTGGATGCCCTCCAGAGGTCCCTTGGAGTGGTCACCCTGCTGGGATTCAGTGGTTTAGTCCTGCAGCAGGGTGTTTGTGTGCATGTTCTGCAGGCAAGCAGGGTTTTGCTGTGGTGGTTTGTTACTACATGGAAACCTTCCCTCAGCAGTTGCCTGTGAAGCCTTCTTCATGTTGCTTGTGGTGGTTGGTTGGTTGTTTTTTTTTTTTCCCCTGTTGAGCAAAATCCACATGATTTTTTGGGGTGGTTTTTTTAAATCCAGGATTAAAATAAACATTAGAGTTTGTTTTTCCTTCCAGTTGCATGGAGAAAACATTGATTCAGCCAGGTGAAGAGCTCTGCAGCTCCCTCCACCACCATGCTGGGCCTCTGCTTTGGAAGCAATGATGCTCAAGGAGAAAAGGAGGGTGGGGGGGATAGGGGGGAGAGAGGGGAAAAGGAAGAAAAACCACCAACCAAAAAAAAAAAACCACCCAAAAACCCCAACCCACTAAATTTAAACAGAGTTTGGATTTTGGAGCTGTTCTCTTCAAATGACCTGTGGCTTGCATCTGCCTTTCCCCTCCTTTCTGTCCCCAGCTTCCTAAATAGCCTGAGTGCTGTGAATCAGGCTTGCCAGTGGGCTGGTGACTCATTTCCTTGCTGCTGCAGATGTCTGTAGTAAATGCTGCTGGAGAAGTCCTCTGATATGAAATGCAGCTCCCCTGTGAGAAATGAACCAGGCAGGAGTCACTTTTCCTGCTACCTGCCACAAGAACTTGCTCTTGAAGGGGAAAAAAAGCTTCAGCTCCTTGCTGAAGAGACCTGGTGGTTAGCTTGGAGCAAAGGGTGAGGCTTGGGAACCTCCCTGCTCCATGAGGGGATGTGGCTCTGAGCCACATCTGAGCTCTAGTGTGAGGGGTCCCTGCACATGGCAGGGGGGTTGGAGCTAGATGATCCTTGAGTTCCCTTCCAACCCTGACAAGTCTGTGATGCTGCTGGAGAAGTCCTCTGATATGAAATGCAGCTCCCCTGTGAGAAATGAACCAGGCAGCAGTCACTTTTCCTGCTACCTGCCACAAGAACTTGCTCTTGAAGGGAAAAAAAAGCTTCAGCTCCTTGCTGAAGAGACCTGGTGGTTAGCTTGGAGCAAAGGGTGAGGCTTGGGAACCTCCCTGCTCCATGAGGGGATGTGGCTCTGAGCCACATCTGAGCTCTAGTGTGAGGGGTTCCTGCACATGGCAGGGGGGTTGGAGCTAGATGATCCTTGAGTTCCCTTCCAACCCTGACAAGTCTGTGATGCTGCTGGAGAGGGTTTGGGTTTATTTTACCTTGCTTCTCTGTCAGGCTCCAAACCAAGCTACCATTTATGACAGCACAATTCTGTGGGTAAATGCTCTAATCATTTCTTGAATCCAGCAAAAAGACTTCTTCTGGGGTGTATTAGGAGGGCTGTGGTTAGTAAGTCAAGAGATGTTCTCCTACCCCTCTGCCCTGGTAAGGCTACATCTGGAGTACTGTGTGCAGTTCTGGGCCCCTCAGGTCAAGAAGGACCTCAGGGAACTCCTTGAAAGAGTCCAGCACAGAGCCACAGAAATGATGGAGTGGAACATTTTCCTTGGGAGGAGAGCCTGAGGGAGCTGAGGGCTCTTCAGCTTGGAGCCTGAGAGTGACCTCAGTGCTGGTGATAAAGCTGTGCAGGGTGAGCGCCCAGGGGCTGGAGCCAGGCTCTGCTGGGTGATGCCCATGGCCAGCACAAGGGGCAGTGGTGGAAGCTGAGGCATAGGAAGTGCCATGGAAAGAGGAGGAAGAATTTTTTCCCTGTGAGGATGACAGAGCCCTGGAGCAGGCTGCCCAGGGGGTCTGTGGAGTCTCCCTCTTTGCTGATATTCAAAATGTGTTCCTGTGTGACCTGCTCTAGGTGCTCCTGCTCTGGCAGGGGGGTTGGGCTGGAGGAGCTTTTGAGGTCCCTTCCAGCCCCTAACATTCTGTGGTTCTGACTGGCATGCTCTACCTACTGGCCAAGCAGGGGTGAAGCACTACTCACTACAAGGACATTGAGGTCCTGAAGTGGGGCCCAGAGAAGGGTAGTGAAGCTGGGGAAGGGTCTGGAGAACAGGGCTGGTGGAGGAGCATCTGAGGGAGCTGGGGGAAAGAAGGCTGAGGGGAGACCTCGTTGGCCTCTACAGCTCCCTGAAAGGAGGTTGGAGTGAGCTGGGGTTGGTCTCAGGTGATAGAAGGAGAGGAAATGGCCTGGAGTTGTGCCAGGAGGGGGATTAGGTTGGACATTAAAAGAAACTTCTTCACTGAAAGGGTTCTCAGTGGACCAAGCTGCCCAGGGAGGTGGTTGAAACCCTATCCCTGGAGGTGTTTCAAGGAGTCAGAAGTGCAGTGCTGAGAGCCAGAGTTTAGCAGCAGCCTTGGTAGAGTTAGAGAATGGTTGGACTGGAGGAGCTTAAAGGTCATTTCCAACTGAAACAATCCTCTGAGTCTGTTTTTCACAGCACTGCAGGCATTAACACTGCACAGAGAGAATCTCTCTGCCTCTTGCTGAAGCACAGCAGAGGTCAGGCAGTGAAGTGCCTGAGTGGCCATGAAAAGGAGTAACATTGGTGCTGGGGATGCTGCTGCTGGTGTCTGCACCCAGCCCAGCTGCCTTGACTTGCCAGAACTTGGCTTCATGTGGTGCTGTAGGATCTGTCTGGGCACAGGGTGCTTCCCCATGTTGTGAATCAGCTGAGCTCCTTTTGTCTCTCTGATATTTTCCTTTATTCTCCTGGTGCCAGCAGGAGCAGGGAGGTCATTCTGCCCCTGTACTCAGCACTGGTTAGGCCACACCTTGAGTCCTGTGTACAGTTCTGGGCTCCTCAGTTTAAGAACGACATTGAGAGACTTGAGCCTGTCCAGAGAAGGGCAACGAGGCTGGGGAGGGGTCTGGAGCACAGCCCTGGGAGGAGAGGCTGAGGGAGCTGGGCTTGCTTAGCCTGCAGCAGAGGAGGCTCAGGGGAGACCTTCTTGCTCTCTCCAACTGCCTGCAGGGAGGTTGTAGCCAGGTGGGGGTTGGTCTCTTCTCCCAGGCAACAGCCCCAGAACAAGAGGACACAGTCTCAAGCTGCCCCAGGAGAGGTTCAAGCTGGAAGTGAGGAGAAAGCTCTTCCCAGAAAGAGGAATTGTCCATGGAATGTGCTGCCCAGGGAGGTGGTGGAGTCCCATCCCTGGAGGTGTTCAAGAAGGGACTGGATGTGGCACTTGGAGCCATGAGGTGTTAGGTACTGGGGTGATAGGTTGGACTGGATGAGCTCTGAGGTCTTTTCCAACCTGGTTGATTCTGTGATTCTCTGCACAGGGGAACCAGATGCTGGGGAAATCAGTTTCTCCCCAACCATTTGTCTGGCTCCCAGGCAGATTGATTTCAATAAGCAAGAGGCTTAGATGTGAATAATTTTGAGCCTTGCCTGAACACTCTAGTAATCTTTCCAGAGTTTTCCAGTCTGGTGACATTGTTGTGCAGCTAATTTTAGCTTTGCTATTGCCAAAGCTTGCTGTGTTTCCTGCCTCCATTGATAGGATCTGTAATTATTCCAGCTCTTGCCTCTCAGTGTTTCTATCTTCCCTTGGTGGTTTTTTTTTTTTCCTTTTGGTCCTCCTAACTTTTCCAAGTGGCAAGGCATCATCTGCTGAATTTCTTTGCCATGCCATCAGGCTGCTCTGGGCCAGGAATGGAAAGTTAATTAGAATGCAGCAGATTAGGGATTGGTAAAGCAAAGCTGAAATGCTGCTGAACCTTAAGTAGTGGATCAGAGCAGTTGTTTTACATAGGGGGAGGAAAAAAAGAACCTGGTTAATACATCAGAGGAGGTCTCCTGGTCCTTAGGAGCAGGAAAGAGACTTGAGAAGGGCAGGCTGAATTTTTTTTCCCCCCTCTTTTCCTCCCCCCCTCCCCCCCTTTCTAATGATTAGGAAAAAAAGCCCAAAATATCTTTTTTTAGATCATTTAGAATTGCAGGAAAGAATTAACAGCAGCTGCAGCACAGCCTCCCTGAATCTCAGCACAGTGGGGGTTGGAAAGGACCTACTGGAGATCATCCACTCCAAACCCCTCTGCTAAAGCAGGGCACCCACAGCAGCTTGCCCAGGAGCACAACATCCAGCTGGGCTTGGAAGCTCTCCACACCAGGAGACTCCACCACCTCTCTGAGCAGCCTGCTCCAGGCCTCCAGCAGCCTCACACCAAACAAGTCTCTTCTCATCTTCAGATGGAACCTCCTGGGGTTGCTTAGCCTGGAGCAGAGGAGGCTCAGGGGAGACCTTCTTGCTCTCTCCAACTCCCTGCAGGGAGGTTGTAGCCAGGTGGGGGTTGGTCTTTCTGCCAGGCCCCCAGCACCAGAACAAGAGGACACAGCCTCAAGCTGTGCCAGGAGAGGTTCAGGCTGGAGGTGAGGAAGAAGTTCTTCCCAGCAAGAGAGATTGGCCCTTGGGATGTGCTGCCCAGGGAGGTGGTGGAGTCCCCATCCCTGGAGGTGTTCAAGAGGGGATTGGATGTGGCACCTGGTGCCATGGTTTAGTTAGTCACAAGGTCTTGGGTGACCGGTTGGACTTGATGATCCCTGAGGTCTTTTCCAACCTTCTTGAGTCTATGAGGGAGGACTTTCAATACCTATCTGGATGCATTCCTGGGCAACCTGCCCAAGGTGATCCTGCTCTGGCAGGGGAATTGGATTCTGATCTCTAGAGGTCCCTTGCAACCCCTGCCATTCTGTGATGCTGTGACTCAGCTTCTGGCTGCTTGCACTGTTTTGAATCTCTTCTGTTTCTTGCTGACAGAAGCTGCTGGTGGGGGCTCCTGCATGACTAAGGCTTCGGTTGACTTCTCCTCACCAGGGTTTTTTGGCTGACCCAAGTTGTGTTTAAGCGTTATTGATGCTTCTGGGGAGAGCTGCAACACTCATAACTCAGGCTGCTTAATTGTGAGGTAAAAGGATGGAGAAGCCCTTCCTGGCCACCTGTAAGGTTTGTAGCTGATTAAGTGCCTTCTAATTCTTAAAGACATGAAGAGGAGGCTGAGAGGAAACCTCAGTGCTCTCTGCAGCTCCCTCAAAGGAGGTTGCAGTGAGGTTGGGGTTGGTCTCTTCTCCCTAGTCTCAGGTGATAGAAGGACAGGAAATGGCCTGAAATAGTGCCAGGGGAGGCTTAGGTTGGAGATGAGGCAAAATTTCTCTGCTGCAAGAGTGGTCAGGGATTGGCAGAGGCTGCCCAGGTTAGTGGTGGAGTCCCCAGGCATGGAGGTGTTCATGGAGGTGGCCATGGCACCTGGGGCATCCTGGCCTGCATCAGGAGCAGGGAGCTCATCCTGCCCTGTGCTCAGCACTGGTTAGGCCATACCTTGAGTCCTGTGTCCAGTTCTGAGCCCCTCAATTTAAGAAGGGACATTGAGCTGCTGGAAGGTGTCCAGAGAAGGGCAACAAAGCTGGGGAGGGGTCTGGAGCACAGCCCTGGGAGGAGAGGCTGAGGGAGCTGGGCTTGCTTAGCCTGGGGAAGAGGAGGCTCAGGGGAGACCTTCTTGCTCTCTCCAACTCTCTGAAGGGAGGTTGTAGCCAGGTGGGGGTTGGTCTCTTCTCCCAGGCCCCCAGCCCCAGAACAAGAGGACACAGTCTCAAGCTGTGCCAGGGGAGGTTCAGGCTGGAGGGGAGGAAGAAGTTCTTCCCAGAGAGAGTTGCTGGCCCTTGGGCTGTGCTGCCCAGGGGTGTGGTGGAGTCCCCATCCCTGGAGGTGTTTAGGAAGAGCCTGGATGAGGCCCTTGATGCCATGGTTGAGTTGATCAGATGGTGCTGGGTGATAGGTTGGACTTGATGATCTCAAAGGTCTTTTCCAACCTGGTTTGTTCTGTTCTGTTCTATTGTAATGGCTGTGGTGGTGGTGGGTTGCTGTTTGGACTGGATGATCTTGGAGGTCATTTCCAACCCAAACAATTCCATGATTCTATAGAACTGGTGGTAAGTTGTTGTTGGCTGTCCCTGGGAGGCTCAGTTCAGTGCTGCCTGCTGGGTGGCAGAGGGTGGCACAGGGAGCAGAGGTGCTGTTGGATGAGCATTCCATGGGCAGCCCTTCCCATCTGGCAGGGACTCCAAATGGAAGCAGGGCGCTGTGCTGCTTCTGGGTCTGCCTGAAAATCGCCTTCAGCCTTTTCCCTCTGACTTCAGTGGGTGATGGTGAGAATGCAGCAGGAGCAGATCTCATGGGGCAAACTCCTCCAGGGCTGGAGAGGTCTTCTGACCTGCTGAGGCATCCTCCTCCTCCTCCTCTGTGCAGGGTGGTGCTGCATGGTGGGCTGTGCTGGTGACCTTAACATGCATTAGTTAGCACTTTGTGCTGGTTGGCACCTGCTGCCACTGTGCACACAGGCAGAGCTGTCCCTCAAGGGAGCCTATTGCAGCCTCTCTCGGTGACTTTTGCTTCTCTGGTGCTGTTCTGAAGAGCCAGGAAGCTTTCAGCACAGAAGGTTCCCTGGGAGAATCTTGGAATCACAGTGTGCCAGGTGGGAAGCCACCCCAGGGATGGTGGGGGCCAAGCTCTCTAGGTGATGGGAGTTGAAATGAGCTGGCCCAGCACCCCTGGCAAGCTGAGTCTGAAAACTACCCAATGCAGGGGACTGCACTGCTTCCCCTGGGAGGTGATTCCAATGTGCTCCTGGGGAACCATTTCCTTCTGGAGCCCCATGGGAATCTCCCCAGAAGAAACTTGTCCCTGTCACCCCTTGCCTTTTCCATGGGACCCCTTGGAAAAAGGGAGTCTGCATCCTCCTGGTAGCCACCCTTTGTGTCCACGGTGAGAAGGTCTCCCCTAAGCCTTCTCTTCTCAAGGCTGGACAAACACAGCTCTCCCTTCCTATGCTGGGTCTGCCTGGTATGTGAATGTTGGTCAGTAAGGACAGGAGCAGAGTCCTGCATCTGGGAAGGAACAACATCAGGCACCAGAACAAGCTAGGGATCATCCTGCTGGAGGGCAGCTCCATGGAGAAGGATCTTGGAGTCCTAGCGGACAGCAAGTTCCCATGGGACAGCAATGTGCCCTTGTGGCCAAGAGAGCCAATGGTCTCCAGGGGGGCATCAAGCAAAGTGTGGCCAGCAGGGCTAAAGGAAGATGTTCTTCTGCCCCTCTACCCTGGTGAGACCACACTTGAAATACTGTGTCCAGTTCTGGGCTTCCCACTGCAAGAGAGACAGAGACCTGCTGGAGAGAGTCCCTGCCCATGGCAGGGGGGTTGGAAGTGGATGATCTTTCAAGTCCTTTCTAACCCAAACCATTCTACACCTCTATGATAGGACAAGAGGCAATGGATACAAACTGCAAGCCAGGAAGTTCCACCTCAATATGAGGAGAAACTTCTTTGCTGTGAGGGTGCTGGAGCACTGGAGCAGGCTGCCCAGGGAGACACAGACCTGTGGAGAGAGTTCAACAGAGGCTGTGAGGATGATGAAGGGGCTGGGGGGCTGGAACATCTCTCCTGTGAAGAAAGGCTGAGAGCCCTGGGGCTGTTTAGTCTGGAGAAAGGCTGAGGGGGGACCTGATCAATGCCTGTCAATATCTGGGGGGTGGGTGTCAGGGTGAAGGTGCCAGGCTCCTTTGGGTGGTGCCCAGGGATAGGACAGGGAGCAAAGGGTGCAAGCTGGAAGCCAGGAGGCTCCATCTGAACATGAGGAGAAAGTTGTTTGGTGCGAGGGTGCTGGAGGCCTGGAGCAGGCTGCCCAGAGAGGCTGTGGAGCCTCCTTCTCTGGAGACTTTCAAGCCCCACCTGGATGCATTCCTGTGTGCCCTGCCCTGGGTGACCCTGCTGTGGCAGGGAGGGGGTTGGGATGGATGATCTCTGGAGGTCCCTTCCAACCCCTACCATCTGTGCCTCTCTGAATGAGCACTGTGCCAAGTCCAGCTGGTTCAGCTGTCATCTGCTCTCTGAAAAGACTTTCAAAATCCAGCCTCCTGGCCCTTGGAAGTGCTGTCAAGCCCAGAGCTTGCATGCAGCAGGGTTCTCCTCAGCTCCTTAGGTGGGGAGGGCTCCTCATGGTGGTTTCTCTGCTGGGTCTCTGTTGGGGCTTTCCTCACAGCCGTCTGATACCTGCAGGTTTTGCTGTGAGTGGTGGCATGAAGAAAGAGAGGGTGGTGGCTGGGCAGGGCTGCAGAGCAGTTCTCCTTGGAGGTTTTTTTTTTTGCCTTCCTGTTCTGAATAGCAGTGAGGCAGAAGGGCCACCCCCAGGGGGCTGAGCGAGTCGGTGGTTGTGGCTGAGGCTGAAGAGCTGAAAGGGTCGATTTGAGCAGCAGGGGCTTGCCGAGCTCAGGGCCCTCATTCTGTGCCTGCCTCTCAGTGTGGGGAAGGAGTGAGTGATGTTTTGGGGGCCCTGCAGATCTTCTGAGGAAAATGTCAGTGTTTGAGTTCAACTCCAGCTGTTGGAAGTGGCTGAGTGCTGCTAAGACTGCTCTGGCTTTTGAGGGAGGCTCCCCCCCCCCCATCTCGTTTCATGCCTCAGGATGGCAGCTGGACTGACAGCCAAGGGCTGGGGGACTTGGTGCTTTCTAGAAATCCCTTGCAGGGTAACAGCAGTGCCAAGTTGGCATGTGAGGCTCCTTGGTATTCCATAGGATAGAGTAGAATAGGATAGAGTAGAATAGGATAGACCAGGTTGGAAGAGACCTTTGAGCTCATCAAGTCCAACCCATCACCCAGCACCATCTGATCAACTCAACCATGGCACCAAGGGCCTCATCCAGGCTCTTCCTAAACCCCTCCAGGGATGGGGACTCCACCACCTCCCTGGGCAGCACATCCCCAGGGCCAATCTTTCTCTCTAGGAAGAACTTCTTCCTCACCTCCAGCCTGAACCTCCCCTGGCACAGCTTGAGGCTGTGTCCTCTTGTTCTGGGGCTGGGGGCCTGGGAGAAGAGACCAACCCCCATCTGGCTACAACCTCCCTGCAGGCAGTTGGAGAGAGCAATGAGGTCTCCCCTGAGCCTCCTCTGCTGCAGGCTAAGCAAGCCCAGCTCCCTCAGCCTCTCCTCCCAGGGCTGTGCCCCAGACCCCTCCCCAGCTTTGTTGCCCTTCTCTGGACACCTTCCAGCAGCTCAGCAGCTTTCCTGACCTGAGGAGCCCAGAACTGGACACAGGACTCAAGGTGTGGCCTCAGCAGTGCTGAGCACAGGGCAGGATGAGCTCCCTGCTCCTGCTGGCCACACTGTTCCTGCTGCAGCCCAGGATGCCCTTGGCCTCTTGGCCCCCTGGGCACACTGCTGGCTCATGTTCAGCTGCTCTCCACCACTGCCCCCAGCTCCCTCTCTGCCTGGCTGCTCTCAGCCACTCTGCCCCCAGCCTGCAGCACTGCCTGGGGTTGCTGTGGCCAATGTGCAGCCCCTGGCACTTGGATGTGTTCAATCTCCTGCCCTTGGGCTCTGCCCATCTGCCCAGCCTGGCCAGGGCCCTCTGCAGAGCTCTGCTACCCTCTCACAGATCAACTCCTGCCCCCAGCTTGGTGTCCTCTGCAAACTCACTGCTGCTGGACTCCATCCCCTCCTCCAGATCATCTGTGAAGATACTGATCAGGCTGGGGCCCAGCACTGATCCCTGGGGGACACCACTGGTGCCTGGCTGCCAGCTGGCTGTGGCACCAGTGCCAGGAGAGGGAACACTCCAAATGTGTTTTGTCCCTATCCCTAATGCACTGGGGCAGTTGGGCTGGTGCAGGAGTATGATTCTCTCCCTCTTGCCCTGAAGGAAAGAGGGAAGGCTGCAAACTAACCTTGTTCTTGTGGTTTGTGGTTAAGGCTGGAGCAGCTCGTTGGAGGTGTTTGATGTGTGTGTGTGTGTGTTGCTCTAAATAGAATAGCTGGCAGGAGCTAAAAATAGCCCAGGCTGCTTCCCACCTGTTTGGATGTTCTGCTTTGGGCTGGGAGGTGGAACGTGGGAATGTAACATCAGCAGGACTGAAGCAGCGCTGCTGCTGCCCCTGGCTGTGCCTGGCTGAGGACAGGCACCCTGGTTGGTGTGCCACCTGTGCCATGGGGAGGGAGCAGCAGGGAAGGAGCTGTGGGAGGCCTGCCTGGCTTTCAGGGCGGAGGATTGGACTCCTGAGGCCGCAGGGTGAATAACACAGAGCAGTGTGGCTGCTGGCTGGCTGTTCAGAGCATTGTTCTCTGGTGATGCTGGATGAGGGGAGAGCCCTTGGTGGGGGAGCCTGGTTGTGATTAGAGATCCTATCTGTCACAGCAGCCCCGTGGAGCTGCCTGCAAGTGGGGAATGGTGGAGCTGGGTGGCTTTGCTTTGCAACATAACGCTTGAGGAAGTGGTGGGAGTGGGGAGATGAGTAAGGAGTGAGTGCTCTGAAACCTGTGCTTGAGGGATGAGCTTCTCCTGTGTCCTGGGACACAGAGCTTGGCAGGGAATCACAGAGTCTTTGAGGTTGGAAAAGACCCTGAAGGGCGTTGAGTCCAACCCTTAACCCAGCACTGCAAGGTCACCATTAAACCACATCCTTCAGCTCCACATCTGCACAGCTTTGAAACCACTCCAGCCATGGGGACTCCACCACTGCCCTGGGCAGCTGGGATAGGCCTTGACAACCCTTTTGGGGAAGAAATTGGTCCTCATTGACTCATGGAGTGGTAGGGCTGAAAGGGACCTCAGTGAGTACAAACCCCTTGCCAGAGCAGAATCACCCAGGGCAGGGCACACAGGACCACATCCAGGCAGGTTTTGAAAGTCTCCACACCAGGAGACTCCACAAGCTCTCTGGGCAGCCTGCTCCAGGCCTCCAGCACCCTCACACCAAGCAAGTTTCTCCTCCTGTTCACATGGAACCTCCTGGGTTCCAGCTTGTACCTGCTGTTCCTTTTCCTATCACTGGGCACCAGTGATAAGAGCCTGGTCCTGGCCACCCCTCAGATGTGTGCAGACACTGGTCAGATCCCTTCTCAGCCTTCTCTTCTCCAGACTAAACAGTCTCAGGGCTTTCAGTCTCTCTCCATAGCACAGCTGTTCCAGTCCCTTCATCACCCTCATAGCCTCCATTGGACTCTCCCTACCAGTTCTCTGTCTCTCTTGATTGGGGCAGCCCAGAACTGGACACAGTATTGCAGGTTTGGTCTCAGCAGAGCAGAGCAGAGAGGGAGGAGAAGCACTGCCAAAGTTCTGTGTCAAATACAGGATTCCAGGGGCTGTTTTGCTCCCCAAAACATCAGGACCAGCTGGAAAGCCTCCAAGAGGAGGAGGAGAGGGGACTAAGGGAGGAACAAACAGAAACATCTGGGGTACATTTGCTTTGATAGTGCCAGTGCTGTTAGAACATGCTCTGATGCATGGACCAGCACTGCAGTGAGGAAGGTCTCTGCTGAGAGGGCTTCAGGGCTTGGGAGTCCCCATGCAGGGACACAGCAGGAGCAGGGACAAACTCATGCAAGAGGGCTGTCTGGCTTGGACTGTGGAACTGCCATGCAGCCTCTGAACAGCCAGCTGGGAGACAGTGGCAAGGAATAGAATAGAATAAACCAGGTTGGAAGAGACCTTTGAGCTCATCAAGTCCAACCTATCACCCAACACCATCTGATCAACTCAGCCATGGCACCAAGCACCCCATCCAGGCTCTTCCTAAACACCTCCAGGGATGGGGACTCCACCACCTCCCTGGGCAGCACATCCCAAGGGCCAATCTCTCTTGCTGGGAAGAACTTCTTCCTCACCTCCAGCCTGAACCTCCCCTGGCACAGCTTGAGACTGTGGCCTCTTGTTTGGTGCTGCTTGCCTGGGAGAAGAGACCAACCCCCACCTGGCTACAACCTCCCTGCAGGGAGTTGGAGAGAGCAAGAAGGTCTCCCCTGAGCCTCCTCTTCTGCAGGCTAAGCAACCCCAGCTCCCTCAGCCTCTCCTCCCAGGGCTGTGCTCCAGACCCCTCCCCAGCTTTGTTGCCCTTCTCTGGACACCTTCCAGCAGCTCAACAGCTTTCCTGACCTGAGGAGCCCAGAACTGGACACAGGACTCAAGCTGTGGCCTCAGCAGTGCTGAGCACAGGGACAGAACACCCAGCAAGGACTCACATCCATAGAAAGGGTTGGGTTTGAAGGGCCCTTACAGATTATCCAGTTCCAACCCCCCTGCCATGGGCAGGGACATGTCTTGCTAGCCCAGGGTTGCTCAGGGTCCCATCCAGCTTGGCTTTGAACACCTCTAGGGTGGAGGCATGTTTGATGTTTGACTTGGTAGGTGAAGAGAGCCTGTGTGCTGCCTGCTCACCATCATCTGTGGGCACCTGGAATGCCTCAGAATGCAAACCTGGGTGCTTGCCTGGGCTGGTTGTGGCCTCACAAGTCTAGTTAGCTCAATTTATTGCTGCTGGTATATGCTCAGGGAGGGATCTCTGAGGGCTTCCTGCTCTTCCTCCACCGCAGAAGGCTTTGCTTAGCGTCAAACAGCTGTGAAGCAAGCCAGACATGACAGCTGCTGAAATTCTCTTGACTTCTTCTCTGAGCTCCATAGCAAAGGGCAAGACATGCTGAGCTGCCTTGGTGTTTGAAGCAGGTATTGAACACTGGAGTGGATGAGGCCTGCTTCATCCTGGGCTCCTTTTGCCTGGAGGTTGTTGATCCTGGAGAAAAGGAGGCCGAGGGAAGTGCTTCTGGCTCTGTCCAGCTCTCTGACAGGAGGCTGGAGCCAGTGAGGGCGAGGGTGCCCTTCTGGTCTACCAAGGAGCAAGAGGTAGGACAAAAGAAAACGGGCTCAAGTTGTGTCAGGGGAGGTTTGGGTTGGCCAGTTGCTCCCAGGCTGCCCAGGACAGTGGTGGAGTCCCCATGGCTGGAGGGGTTTCAAAGCCCCAGAGGTGTGATGCTGAGGGCCGTGGTTTAGGGGTGGCCTGGCAGTGCTAACAGCTGAACTTTCGATGCTCTTCAAGGAAGCAAAATAACTGAAAGCTGGGAGGGGGCTGACTGTGGAGCATGCTTCCAAGTGGCTTCTTCCAAAGCATGAATGCCAAGGGGAGGGTTGGTGGGTTGGGTGGGGTTGCTTTTTTGTGCTGAGCTGACCCCACTGGGTTTGCTTTTAATCCCGCTGGCACGGGGGAGCATTTCAAGCTCAGCTTAGCAGGTTTAACTTTGACTGCTAACTAAAGGGTAATTAAATGACAAAGCCTTCTCCTCTGTTTGGGGCCTCAACTCTCACTGCTTTTAAGGGTGGTTTTTTATCCCTCCTGACTCTTCCAGCACTGCAGGATGTGTGAAAACTCTTTCCTGTAGCCATCTGCTTGTTGGTGCAGAGCTGCAGGATGTTTCAGTGGCTTTGAAGCAGGAGTGCTTGGGTGAGGTGTGGTTTTCCCTTCTTCCCTTCTACAAAAGCTGTCTTGATTCTTGCCTAACCTGCTGGTATCTGCTCCTCCAGAGAGTATTCTGCCAGTGGTTGCTGCGGGAAGGGATCAGGTTTGCAGTAGGGTGGCTCCTCCAGATCTCTCCTTGGTTGCTGCCTTCCATCTAGCCTTGGGGTGGTTCTGGTGTCGCAGCTGTGGATTGAATCTCTTTGGTGGAAGTTTGCTGTCCCTGCTGGGTGTGTTCATAGAATGGTAGGGGCTTGGAAGGGACCTCCACACATCATCCAGTTCAACCCCCCTGCTAAAGCAGGGCAGATCACACAGGGACACATCCAGGTGGGTTTGGAAAGTCTCCAGGGAAGGAGGCTCCACAACCTCTCTGGGCAGCCTGCTCCAGGCCTCCAGCACTCTCACACCAAACAAGTTTCTCCTCCTGTTAAGGTGGAACTTCTTGGGTTCCAGCTCATCCCCTTTGTTCCCTGTCCTATTACTGGGCACCACTGAGAAGAGCCTAGCACGTTCATCTTGCCCCCCACCCCTCAGATATTGACAGACATGGATCAGGTTCCCCTCTCAGCCTTCTCCTCTGCAGACTAAACAGCCCCAGGGCTCTCAGCCTTTCTCCATAGCAGGGATGTTCCAGTCCCTTTAGCATCTTTGTAGCCTCCACTGGACTCTCTCCAGCAGGTCTCTGTCTCTCTGTTGAGCTGGGGAGCCCCAAACTGGCTGAGGTACTGCAGGTGTGGTCTCAGGTGTGTTCAGTGCCAAGGAATTGCTGTCAGCCCTGGGAAGCACACAGCTCACAAGTCCATTTGCCCTTCAGCAGCTTGATTACCTCCTCCTTGGCAGCTCTGGGGCCGTCAGGCCAGCTCTGCATTTTCTCTACAGATCTTGGTGAGAAAAGTTTGTGTTCAGGGCAGAGTGGAGCCCTTCAGAGTGCAGCTGGGATCCCTGAACCGCCTGTCCTGTCTGTGTGCTCTGTGCTGCATGGGATGTGTGACAGCGCAGTCGACCGGGCAGCTGCCCCACTCTGACTGGGCTTCTATCTGCCCACTCCACCACGGGCAGGTAGCTGCTCTCATTAACATCCTGTCCTAATTGACTTGTTTCATCTTTCTGGGATCTGTTCCTGAAGTTTGGAGCAAAGTTTATAAAGATATGGCCCTGTTGGAGTGGGGCCAAAAAGGAGCAATGCTGAGAGGGCTGGAAGCCCTCTGCTGTGAGGCCAGGCTGAGAGAGTTGGGGTTGTTCAAGCTGGAGAAGAGAAGGCTGCAGGAGACTCAAAGGGGCTGAGAAGAAAGCTAGAGCCAGACTTTTGAGCAGGGCCTGTTGTGACAGGACAAGGGATGATGGTTTGAACTCCAAGAAGGAGATTCCAACTAGAGAGAAGGAAGAAATGTTTGACACTGGGGGTGGTGAGACCCTGGCCCAGGTTGCCCAGGGAGTTCCTATCCCTGGGGCTGGGAGCAGCCTGCTCTAGTTGCAGATGTCCCTGCTGACTGCAGGGGGGTTGGACTGGCTGAGCTTTAAAGATCCCTTTCAAATCATCTGCTGGTTTATGATGTGGGAGGAGAACATCTACTGCATCCCTCCAACCCCCAAGTCAGTTGCCTTCTGAATTCACTGGTTTGCTCCATGCTGCTTCTTGATCAGCTCCAGATTCTGTTGTCTTCTTCTAACACCTGAAGTTTAGCCATAGTTAAGATTTGAGATCTGCCTGGTCTCTACTCTTCAGCCACTGCACTGCTGCTCTTACCTTAAAGGAGTGTTGGGAAGCTCTGCTGTCATCCCCAGTTCTGCTCCAAGGGATTGAAGCCTGGGGATAAAGGCAGTTGTGGGGTTGGCTTCAGACTCCTCTCTGCATGACAAGGTGAATAGAATAGAATTAACCAGGTTGGAAAAGACCTTTGAGCTCATCAAGTCCAACCTATCACCCAGCACCATCTGATCAACTCAACCATGGCACCAAGGGCCTCATCCAGGCTCTTCCTAAACACCTCCAGGGATGGGGACTCCACCACCTCCCTGGGCAGCACTGCCCAAGGGCCAATCTCTCTCTCTAGGAAGAAGATCCCAGCCTGAACCTCCCCTGGCACAGCTTGAGGCTGTGTCCTCTTGTTCTGGGGCTGGGTGCCTGGCAGAAGAGACCAACCCCCACCTGGCTACAGCCTCCCTGCAGGCAGTTGGAGAGAGCAAGAAGGTCTCCCCTGAGCCTCCTCTGCTCCAGGCTAAGCAAGCCCAGCTCCCTCAGCCTCTCCTCACAGGGCTGTGCTCCAGACCCCTCCCCAGCTTTGTTGCCCTTCTCTGGACACCTTCCAGCAGCTCAACAGCTTTCCTGACCTGAGGAGCCCAGAGCTGGACACAGGACTCAAGGTGTGGCCTCAGTAGTGCTGAGCACAGGGCAGGATGAGCTCCCTGCTCCTGCTGGCCACACTGCTCCTGCTGCAGGCCAGGATGCCCTTGGCCTTCTTGGCCCCCTGGGCACACTGCTGGCTCCTGTTCAGCTGCTCTCCACCACTGCCCCCAGCTCCCTCTCTGCCTGGCAGCTCTCAGCCACTCTGCCCCCAGCCTGTAGCACTGCCTGGGTCTGCTGTGGCCAATGTGCAGAACCTGGCACTTGGCTGTGTTCAATCTCCTGCCCTTGGGCTCTGCCCATCTGTCCAGCCTGGCAAGGCCCCTTTGCCAAGGAGCAAAGGAGAGGAAGGGTCAAACAGCTCCTGGTGATTGAAATAATCCCTGCAGAGACTTCTCCCAAGACCTCAGGTTTTGTCCACCGTAGTTGGTTAGGATCCTCACCTTGCTTCTCCAAATCCATTGGTGGGAACACAATGGATTTGAGCTCTGTTTGGGACACAGAGCTCAAAAGGGACTGTGACTCAAGCTGGGGTGACAGTCATTGCACCCCAGGCAGTGTGCTCTTCACTAGCTGGGGGTGCAGGGCACTGCTTGGTGACAGAGCTGCAGCTAGAGAGGTGTTGCTGGGAGCCAGCAGGAGGATGGTCCCGTTCTGAGGCTAAGCCACCAACACCTCCTGCCTCCTTGAGCCCGGGTAGTGCTGCTGCTGGGTTACTCATCTGCTGCATAGTTCTGACCTAGTTTCATGCTGCTGCTGAAGCAGAAAGCTTTAGGGGGGGCTGGCTGTCGTGGCTTGGCTCAGTGCAGCGAGATCTCACGGGTGAGCACAGGCACTTCTAAGCGCCCTGGGGTTGCTGACCCAAGAGTCTGAATGCTTCCCATCTGAACTTCTTTCCTCGAGCAGCTCTGTGAGGAGCAAAGGCTGAGAGCCCTGGTGCTGTTGAGCCTCGAGAAGAGCAGCCCCAGAGGGCATCTGAGCAATGCTCAGCAAGAGCTAAAGGAGCTGTGGGGGGCAAGAGGCTGGGGCCAGGCTCTTGTCAGTGGAGCCCAGGGAGAGGACAAGGGGCAGAGGGCACAAACTGGCAGCCAGAAGATTCCACCTGAACATGAGGAGAAAGTTGTTTGGTGTGAGGGTGCTGGAGGTCTGGAGCAGGCTGCCCAGAGAGGTTGTGGAGTCTCCTTGTCTGGAGAGATTTCAGCCCTACCTGGTCCCTGTGCCCCTGGGCAAGCAGCTGTGGGTGCCCTGCTTTAGCAGGGGAGTTGGGCTGGGTGATCACCAGAGGTCTCTTCCAAGCCTCACCACGCTGGGATTCTCTCTGGTGGTGACAGGACTCCATGCAAACCTTTGGAGTTCTCTGGAGAGCTGACAGTGGTAACCTGTCAGCTCTCCAGAGGGACTTGTGTCTGTGGTCTGGGGGTGAATGGAAGGACCCAGAGGATCACAGGTTGTTAGGGACTGGAAGGGACCTCTGGGGATCACTGAGTCCACCCTGCTGCCAGAGCAGGACCTTAGAATCTAGTGCAGGAAGGAAATGGTTGTTCTGTTCAGCTTTTTCTGCATCTGCTTTTTGTTCTACAGCCTGAGTTTCCTGGGAGGTAGGAAGTGGTGTTCATGCTCTGGAATGTGAATGTTGGTGTGGTGAAAGAGTTCTGGAGAGCTTTTTGGAGGACTGCACAGGGAGGCAATGTGTTCCCACCAAAGTGCTAAGCAGCAGAAGCTGCTGTGAGCCCAGAGGCAGATGTGCTTTCTGGAGGGTCTGCTTTTAATCCTCCACTTAGGAGATGCAAGAAGACTCCTTCTGCCTCACTCATCAGTGGAACATCCTCCTGGCCATCAGCTTCCTCTCCTGAAATGCCTCAACAAGTATGTGGTGCTAGTCTGGGCTGCTTTCCTCCTTCCACCTGCCCTTGGGGGGGCTGGGGGGGTTGAGCATCCCTGTTGCTTAAGCTCTCCGCCTGGGAATGACACAATGCAGCTTTTCTTGCTCCTCCACTCCCCTTAGCAGGAGGTGGAAATGCAGCCTTCTCCAGTGACTCTTCACTGCACAAGCTCAATTGTTCAGAGACTGCTCTGGCTTCGTGGGTGGGTGTGAAGGGTAGAGGGCCACAGGCTGGCTCCTCAGAAAGGCAGAACTGGCATGGCTTGCACTGGGGAGATTTTTCTTCCCCTTGCTCAAACTCAACCATTCCATTTATCAGACACAAAATGAGGAGGATTCATCTCCTCCTTTGGCTTCAATACAATACAATAATACAATAATCCAGGTTGGAAGAGACCTTCAAGATCATCGTGTCCAACCTATCAACCAATCCAACCCACCTAAACAACTAGATCATGGCACCCAGCACCCCATCAAGTCTCCTCCTGAACACCTCCAATGATGGTGACTCCACCACCTCCATGGGCAGCCCATTCCAATGGGCACTTACATTGGGAGCAGCAGCTCAGCATTGCCACTGAAGCCACCTCTCCTGCACTGGCAGTGGGAAGAGGGATCACAGCTTTTAGCTAGCAGGTGGTCATCTTGCTCCACACATGAAGGATTCCTGGCTAGATCATAGAATGGTCTGGATTGGAAGGGACCTCCAAAGGTCATCCAGTCCAACCCCCCTGCAGTTAGCAGGGACATCCTCCCCTAGAGCAGGTTGCTCAGAGCCTTGTTGAGCCTCACCTTGAAGATCTCCAGGGATGGGGCCTCCCTGGGCAACCTGTTCCAGTGTTCCACCAAGATCTTTGGCTCAACTGTCAACATAAGCTCTGATGAAGCTTCCTCAAGGTCCCACTGAACTTCCATAACTCCTCTCAGAAGAGGCAAATTTGATTTCCCAGAGCTGTGGGTTGCTGGAGAGCACAGGGGAAGGGCAGGATTTCCAAGTGTGGTATCTTCATGTTGTGTATTTCAAGAGAGGCTTGTTTCAGCTTGCCCAGGTTGGTGAGAACCAGTCTGTTATCTTCTTGGCCTCATCTGATCAGAAACACTGAGCTTTAAGCTTTAATCTGAAGCAAAGGTTACTGGGTTGGAGGATACAGAAATAGCTGAAGCAACCAAGAAGGGTTAGGTGGTTGTGGTGTGGTTTTTCACAGCTTCACAGTTTGCACTGGGTTGGAAAGGGACCTTCAAAGCTCATCTTGTCCAACCCCCCTGCAGGCAGCAGGGACAGCTCCATCCAGAGCAGGCTGCCCAGGGACACAGCAAGGCTGAGCTTGAAAGTCTCCAGGGATGGGCCTCGACCACCTCCCTGGACAACCTGTCTCCCCACCCTCACTTCCTCCTGGTGTCTAACCAAAATCTGCCCTGCTCCAGTTTCAAACCGTTGCCTCTTGTCCTAAGACTCCAAGCTCTTCCAAACTGTGCCAGGGGCAGTTCAGGTTGGAGAGGAGGCAAAATTTCTTTGCCGCAAGAGCGGTCAGGGCTTGGCAGAGGCTGCCTAGGGAGGTGGTGGAGTCCCCATGCCTGGAGGTGTTCCAGAGCTGCCTGGCCATGGCACTTGGGGATGCAGTTTGGTGGCCATGGAGGTGTTGAGCAGAGGGTTGATGATCTTTGAGGTCTTTTCCAGCCTTTAATGATGTCTCTGCTTCCATTCTAGTTTTGGTAGCTATGCTTACTTTGGGAGGTCTGGGTGCAGGTGGTGGCAGTCTGCCTAAGCTGCCCTTAATTACTGTGCTCCTCTAGGTACTGTGCTGGCTTTTATGTTGCAAGTGGAGAGGTAATTTCTGTCCCTCCCTGCTGCACAAACCCCAAGCGCTTTGGTCACTAATGGCTGTCATTAAGGACTGGGAACTGTTTGCTTTGCTCTTTCTCCCATCCAGTTCTGTTCACCCTCTCCAAACGCTGCTTCGGGTGTTGGTGGAACGCCTGGAGTGCAGCACAGCACCTGAAAACCTGCGGTTTGGGTTGGAAGACACCTCCAAAGGTCATCCAGTCCACCCCCCCTGCAGTCAGCAGGGACATCTTCCACTAGATGAGGTTGCTCAGAGCGTTGTTGAGCTTCACCTGGAATATCACTTTGGGCTGGAGGCTGCTTGCTTCCAGAACTGGTCCCATGCCACTTCTCTTGCGTCAAGTACCTGAGCTCTGATGTGTCTGTGCCCCTGATGTGCTTGAGCCTGGGCTGTGTTTGGGTGTCTGTGGCTCTGGGAGCAGCGTGTCTGCCAGCTGCAATGTCAGTGGAAGCAGAGGCTTCATGAGTCAGGGTTGGTTTTCCTGGGGGGAGGGTGTGGGGGTGATGGGCAGGTGAGGTTCGCCCTGCGTTCGCGCTGCTTTGCTATGGAGACGAGGTGCAGGTTTGTGTGACTAACCCTTTCCAAGGGCTTCCTCCCTTGGGAGAAGGCTGGGAGGAGGACAGGAGGCTTTGCAGCCACAGTTCTCTTTCCAAGCAGCTGCCAGCAGAGCGTGGGTGTTCCTCTCACAACACTCTGGGCTGGGCTGGGCTGGCAGAGGCTGCGTGTTAGGTGGATTGTCCGGAGGTCACAGCAGTGCCTTCTGCTGGGAGAGGGCAGACTGAGACTGGAGATGAGGAAGAAAGCCTTGCCAGTGAGGGTGGGGAGACACTGGCACAGGTTGCCCAGGGAGGCTGTGGCTGCCCCTTCCCTGGAGGTGTTGAAGGCCAGGCTGGATGAGGCCTTGAGCAAGCTGGGCTGGTGGGAGGTGTCCCTGCCCCTGGCAGGAGAGTTTGGACTATGTGATTTTTAAGGTCCCTTCCAACTCAAAGCATTCTGTGATTCATTCCTGTAAAATGAAGCCTGTTTTGAAGTGAGGTATGGATATCAGATGTCCCAGTTTCTCATGGTGTAAAGCTCTGCCTTGAACCAGCCCCTTTACATGCAGATGAAAGCAGAGATGTTGCTTCTCACGTTGCTTCCCGTACCTGAAGGAGCTCAGGAGAGCTGGGGAGGGACTTTTGGCAAGGGTTGGGAGTGACAGGACAGGGACAGTGGCTGTGAGCTGGGAGAGGGGAGACTGAGACTGGAGATGAGGAAGAAATTGTTGGCAGTAGGCTGAGGAGACTCTGGCACAGGTTGCCTAGGGAGGCTGTGGCTGCCCCCTCCCTGGAGGTGTTCCAGGCCAGGCTGGATGAGGCCTTGAGCCCCCTGGGCTGGTGGGAGGTGTCCCTGCCCATGGCAGGGGGGTTGGAACTGGAATGATCTTTAAGGTCCCTTCCAACCAACCCTTTCTATGAAATTTGCCCAGGGGGCCAAGGGGCCAAGGGCATCCTGGCCTGCAGCAGGAGCAGTGTGGCGAGCAGGAGCAGGGAGCTCATCCTGCCCTGTGCTCAGCACTGCTGAGGCCACCCCTTGAGTCCTGTGTCCAGTTCTGGCCCCTCAGTTTAAGAAGGACATTGAGACTCTTGAAGGTGTCCAGAGAAGGGCAACAAAGCTGGGGAGGGGTCTGGAGCACAGCCCTGTGAGGAGAGGCTGAGGGAGCTGGGCTTGCTTAGCCTGCAGCAGAGGAGGCTCAGGGGAGACCTTCTTGCTCTCTGCAACTCCCTGCAGGGAGGTTGTAGCCGGGTGGGGGTTGGTCATTTCTCCCAGGCAAGCAGCAGCAGAACAAGAGGCCACAGTCTCAAGCTGTGCCAGGGGAGGTTTAGGTTGGAGGTGAGGAGAAAGTATTTCCCAGAGAGAGTCATTCACCGTTGGAATGTGCTGCCCAGGGAGGTGGTGGAGTCCCCATCCCTGGAGGTGTTCAAGAGGGGATTGGATGTGGCACTTGGTGCCATGGTCTAGTCATGAGGTCTGTGGTGACAGGTTGGACTCGATGATCTTTGAGGTCTCTTCCAACCTCGGTGATACTGTGATCTCCAGTCCCCCCTAAGGCATCTCCAGTCCCCCTCTTGCTTTTTGTTTGGTGGGTGCTTAGAAATCATCACTCTCATGATGCAGCTGCTCAGACTTCCTCTTCCTTCTGTCAGATAGCTTCTCACAACGGGAAGGTGGTGACCATGTGCTACTTTCTCCCACGTTTCTCTCTCTTCTCTGTGTGTGGAATGCATCCCAGCAGCACTGAACTTGGCTCTTTTTTGTTTCTTTTCTCTTTTCAGCCAGACAATGAAATCTCTTCGGACTGCAACCATGTAAGTATGGCTTCCTGTTCTGTTTTCCTCTCCACCTGGGGCATTGACACCTCAGAGGGTATTTAGCATGGGTTTAGTAGCTTGCAAAAGGCAGCCTTTGTGAAAATCAGGACACCTTTAGGGATCTGCATGAGTCCTGCAGCTGGATTGGGGCAATCCCAGGCACTGCTGGGCAGGGGCTGGCTGGAGAGCAACCCTGGAGAAAAGGCCTTGGGGGTGCTGGGGGAGGAGAAGCTCAGCAGCAGCCAGCAGTGAGCACTGGCAGCCCAGAGAGCCAAGCAGAGCCTGGGCTGCAGCAGCAGCAGTGTGGCCAGCAGGGCCAGGGAGGGGATTCTGCCTCTCTGCTCCACTCTGCTGAGCCCACAGCTGCAGCTCTGTGCCCAGCTCTGCAGCCTCTGTGCCAGGAAGGCTGTGGAGGGGCTGGGAGGGGTCCAGAGCAGGGCCAGGAGGCTGAGCAGAGGGCTGGAGCTGCTCTGCTCTGAGCACAGCCTGAGAGTTGGGATTGTGCAGTCTGGAGAGGAGAAGGCTTCAAGGAGACCTTCTTGTGGCCTTCCAGGATCTGAATGGGGCTACAAGAAAGCTGAGGAGGGACTTTTTAGGGTGTTAGGACTGGGGATCCCAGCTAGAGGAGGAGAGATTATGGTTAGACCTTAGGAAGAAGTTCTCCCCCATGAGGGTGGTGAGACACTGGCACAGGTTGCCCAGGGGAGGTAGAAGCTCCATCCCTGGAATTTTTTAAGGCCAGGCTGGATGGGGCTGTGGGCAGCCTGATCTAGTGGAAAGTGTCCCTGCCCATGGCAGGGGGGTTGGAAGTGGATGATCTTTCAAGTCCTTTTCTAACCCAAACCATTCTACAACTCTATGATAGGACAAGAGGCAATGGATACAAACTGCAAGCCAGGAAGTTCCACCTCAATATGAGGAGAAACTTCTTTGCTGTGAGGGTGCTGGAGCACTGGAGCAGGCTGCCCAGGGAGACACAGACCTGTGGAGAGAGTCCAACAGAGGCTGTGAGGATGATGAAGGGGCTGGGGGGCTGGAACATCTCTCCTGTGAAGAAAGGCTGAGAGCCCTGGGGCTGTTTAGTCTGGAGAAGAGAAAGCTGAGGGGGGACCTGATCAATGCCTGTCAATATCTGGGGGGTGGGTGTCAGGGTGAAGGTGCCAGGCTCCTTTGGGTGGTGCCCAGGGATAGGACAGGGAACAAAGGGTGCAAGCTGGAAGCCAGGAGGCTCCATCTGAACGTGAGGAGAAAGTTGTTTGGTGTGAGGGTGCTGGAGGCCTGGAGCAGGCTGCCCAGAGAGGCTGTGGAGCCTCCTTCTCTGGAGACTTTCAAGCCCCACCTGGATGCATTCCTGGGTGAGCCTGCTGTGGCAGGGAGGGGGTTGGGCTGGATGATCTCTGGAGGTCCCTTCCAACCCCTACCATTCTGATTCTTCAACCCAGGAACTCCACTAAGGTCTTCCTGGAAGCTGCAGAGTGGAAGATGCAGAAGTGCAGTTTTCCCAGCTCCAGGAGGAGGAGGAGGAGGAGGAGGAGAGGAACCTGTTTGACACTTAGGGGGTGGTTCCCATGAGTTGCTGGGAGCAGAATGATGTGCTGAGTTTGGGAAGGATGTGAGCAGTGCTGAATTTTGCAGCCCCTCTAATTTCAGCTGTTGAAAGCCTTCTGCATTGCTTTCACAGCTGCTGGATTCTTCGACTGGCTCAGAAGATGCTGTGGGGGTGTGATATTTAGAGGCAGCTTTGAACCACTTTGGCTGCTTTTGGAACAGATTTCCTCTCAGCACTGTGTTTAACTGTGAGCAAACTGTTAGCCAGTTTTCAGGCTGTCAAGCTGACTCTTCAAATCCCAAGACTCTACACACACACACACACACACAAATCATCAGAGCTAAGGTTGGTCTTAGGTTTCCCTTGGCTTCTCTCCTTTGCATTCTGTTGCAGCAAACCATATCCACCTGCAGCACTGCCTCCAGTTCTGGTGCCTCCAGCATAAGAGGGACATGGAGCTGCTGGAGCAGGTCCAGAGGAGGCCACAGAGATGATCAGAGGGCTGGTGCCCCTCTGCTGTGGGGACAGGTTGAGAGAGTTGGGGTTGTTCACCCCATAGAAGAGAAGGCTCCAGGGAGACCTTAGAGCAGCCTTCCAGTACCTGAAGGGGCTCCAGGAGCACTGAGGAGAGGCTTTTGACAAGGGCTGGGGGTGACAGGAGGAGGGACAATGGCTTGGAGCTGGAAGAGGGGAGATTGAGAGTGGAGATGAGGAAGAAATTCTTTGCAGTGAGGGTGGGGAGTCACTGGCACAGGATCACAGCTCCCAGGATGTTAGGGGTGGAAAGGGACCTCTGGTGATCTTCCAGTCCACCCCCCCCTGCCAGAGCAGGACCTCAGAATCCAGCACAGGTCACACAGGACCACATCCAGATGGAGCTTGAAAGTCTGCAAGGAAGGAAACTCCACAGCCTCTGGGCAGCCTGCTCTGGGAGCCTCACAGTCAAGAAGTTCTTCCTCATGTGGAAGTGGAACCTCCTGTGCTGTAGTTTCCATCCCTTGCCTCTTGGCCTATCTCAGGGCACAGTGAGCAGAGGCTGTCCCTGTCCCTTCCTTCCTGACCCCCAGCACTCAGGTATTTATAGACATTGAATCAAGTTTGAACCTGTTGTTCCTTGTCTTATTACTGTGCACCACCAGAAAGAGCTTGGCCCCCTCCACTTGACACTCACCCCTCAAGATCTTTATAGATATTGATCAGATCCCCCCTCAGTCTTCTCCACTCCAGACTAAACACCCCCAGGGCTCTCAGCCTCTCCTCCCCAGGCAGTGCTGCAGTCCCTTCAGCAGCCTTGGAGCCCTCCCTTGGCCTCTCTCCAGCAGATCCCTGTCCCTCTGGAGCTGGGGAGCCCAGAGCTGGATGCAGTATTCCAGGTGAGGTCTCACTAAGGCAGAGTAGAGGGGGAAGGGAACCTCCCTGGACCTGCTGGACTCACTCTTCTGAATGCCCCTCAGGATCCCATTGGCCTTCTTGGCCTCCAGGGCACATTGCTGACCCATGGAGACCTTCCTGTCCACCAGCACTCCCAGGTCCCTCTCCACAGGGCTGCTCTCCAGCAGATCACCTCCTAACCTGTCCTGCTGGTGTTGATTATTCCTTCCCAGATGCAGATCTTGTTGAACCTCATTAGGTTGCTCTTTGCCCGGGGAGGCTGTGGCTGCCCCCTCCCTGGAGGTGTTCCAGGCCAGGCTGGATGAGGCTTTGAGCAGCCCGGGCTGGGGGGAGCTGTCCCTGCCCGTGGCAGGGGGGTTGGAAATGGGTGAGCTTTAAGGTCCCTTCCAACTCACATCATTCTATGATATTTACAGCTTAATGGCTCTGAAATCCCCTGCTTTCCCACCATCTCCTTGCTTTAGCTTCTCACCACTCCAGAGCCACGCCACAAGGTGTGGAAGACGGCGCAGTCCCTCCGTTTTCAGTCCTGTGTCTGTGTGTGCTTCCACCTCGTTGGAGGTGGTGGGGAAGCAGCTGTCCTTGTGTACCAGCATGGTTTTGCCTGCTCCCAGGGTTTCCTGTACGATGGGAACTCCAAAATGAGCTTTGGCCAAACCTTCTTTATCTTTTGCCATGCTTTGATTTGGGCACAAGGGCAGCTCGCTGGCTTCAAAGGGATTTTTAAGAGTCTTTAATCTCTTTTTAGTACTGAAAGATGTTGAAATGCAACTGAAGGTCCTGGAGAAAAGCAAATGAGCTAATAGAGCATTTCTTGGGGGAGATGTCAGCTAGGAATTGGCTGAGCTTTTACTCTCTCCCCTCCCCCCCCCCCGCTGTATTTTTCTCTTCAGGGTGCCTCAGGAGGACCTCTGGGCTCTGTATATATCTGCAGGATGGGACTTAACCCAAGATTGATTCTTTGCACAGTGACCCAGAGCATTGAGGCTCCTACATGAGCTCATCTCTGGCTCCTAGAAGAGCAGTCATCCTTCTTGTGAGGCATCTAATCTCTAATGCATCATTGTGTTTAGCTAGAGAGACACACACACACACACACACCCCCAGAGCTCTGAAGTCTCTCTGCATCCCAAACGTTGTCTGCTTGCAGCCCCTCACAGAAGGAAGTGACTGAAGGGCCACCTGCATTGTCTCCTGCCCTTTCTCACTGGGCTATTGTTAGCTTTTCAGCCTCAGATCTGCTCACATTGAGGGCTTGGTGGATAATTTGCATCAGGCAGACAAGACACAGTGCCGAAAGGTTGTGGTGGGCTTAAGCCCCTGCTGGCTGTGCAGCAGGTAGCAAGCTGCAGCTGGCAATTGTTTTATCCTTTCAGTTCTGAAATTGCCTTCATTAGACAGATTTCCTTTGAGTGAGTCAGCCCATGACCTTATGGAGAGACTTTTTTAACAGCCTGGATTTGTTCAGGAGGAGAGAATTATTGCAGAGATGAAGGGACAAAGTTGTTGTCAAGGAGACTTTGCATTGATAGTTACAGATGATACAGATGGGGGGGGTGGGGGGTGGGAAATGATCTTTCATTCTCTTCTGAAGCAAAATATTTGTCATTCTCCATGAGAAGTTCTTAAACCTCCTGTCTACAATCTCTGTCTCTCTCTGTCTCTCTAGCTCTTGTGGAACTACAAGCTGAACCTGACAACAGATCCTAAGTTTGAATCCGTGGCCAGAGAAGTCTGCAAGTCCACCATTGCAGAGGTAAGAGAGAGCAAAGCCATGACTGCAGCTGCAGCACTAAGGCCTCCTGCTTTCCTGTATGACACTGCATTAGTGTGCAGAGAGTTAGATGAGTTGAGTTGAGTTGAATTGAATTGCATTGACCAGGTGGGAAGAGACCTCAAAGATCATCAAATCCAACCTGTCACCCAACACCATCTGATCAACCAAACCATGGCACCAAGCACCCCAGCCAGTCTCTTCCTAAACACCTCCAGGGATGGGGACTCCACCACCTCCCTGGGCAGCACATCCCAAGGGCCAACAACTCTCTCTGGGAAGAACTTTCTCTTCCCCTCCAGCCTAAACCTCCCCTGGCACAGCTTGAGACTGTGTCCTCTTGTTCTGGGGCTGGGTGCCTGGGAGAAGAGACCAACCCCCACCTGGCTACAACCTCCCTGCAGGGAGTTGGAGAGAGCAAGAAGGTCTCCCCTGAGCCTGCTCTTCTCCAGGAAGCTCTGGTCTTACATGGCAAATGACTGGATGGAATTAATTTGATATACATCTGGGTTGGGCCAATCCCAGGCACAAATCCAGGCTGGCTGCAGAGTGGGTTAAGAGCAGCCCTGAAGAAAAGGCCTGGGGGGTGTTGGTTGCTGAGAAGCTCTCCATGAGCCAGCAGTGCCCTGCTGCAGCCCTGCAGGCAGCTGTGTGCTGGGCTGCAGCCAGAGGAGTGTGGGCAGCAGGCAGGAGTGGGATTCTGCCCCTTGATTCTGCTCTGCTGAGACCTCACCTGCAATCCTGCCTCCAGGTCTGGTGTCCCCAGCAGGAGAAGGACACAGAGCAGCTGGAGCGAGGCCAGAGGAGGCCACAAAGGTCATCCAAGGGCTGGAGCAGCTCTGCTGTGAGGCCAGGCTGAGGGAGCTGGGGGTGTTCAGCCTGGAGAGGAGAAGTCTCTGGGAGGACCTTAGAGCTGCTTTTCAAGACCTGAAGGGATCCTGCAGGAAGGGTGCAGGGAGACCTTTTCTGAGGGTGTCTAGAGGGACCAAGGGGGAAGGGTTTGAAGCTGAGGCAGAGCAGGGTTAGAGTGGAGCTGAGGAAGAAGTTCTTGAGTAGGAGGGTAGTGAGACTCTGGCACAGGCTGCCCAGGGAGGCTGTGGGTCAGCTGGGCCTTTTTTCTTTGAGGCTTAATGTTTAATTACTCCAAGCAGACTGTTAGGAGCATTCTCTTTTGAGGTTGCAGTAGAAGTTAGTCCTCTGAATCTGTCATCAATACAGAATCACAAAATGTTAGGGGTTGGAAGGGAGCTGTGGAGATCATCCAGTCCAACCCCCCCTGCCAAAGCAGGGTCACCCAGGAACACATCCAGGCAGGTTTTAAAGGTCTCCAGAGAAGGAGATTCCACAACCTCTCTGGGCAGCTCAGTCCAGCTTCAAAGATTACTTGATGAATCATTTCTTTCCTTGTGCTCATGCTGTAGCTCTTGAGGCTGTCTGCTCAGCTGTGCAGGAGCTGAGCTGAGGCTTCTTCCTCTTGGTTTGGGGTAGTTTTCAGCTGGGCTTGAGGGCAAGCAGTGGGTGCAAAGCTCTTCCTAGCAGCACAGCCTTCAACTGACTTAATTCAGTCATTAAACCATGCTCTGAAAAACATCCTCTGGGGATCCAACCACAGCAACCTCACTTAAGCAGAAACTTGCTTAGAAAACAATGATCAGGTTGCAATAACCAGGTTGCTCTAACTGCTGGGCCCCCTGTGGCTTTGGAGGTTGGGCCTCTTGAAGGCAAGGATCAGTGGCATGAAGAGCAGATTGTTTTCCCAAACCCAGTTCTGCTGCCACTTTCTTTACCCTAAGTGCCAAGGGTCAGGGCTGGGCCTGCCGCTGAATGAGTGTCAGATGCTGTCTGTGAAGCCTTCTGCTCTCCCAAAGGGAGAGAAAGGGAATAAAGGAGAGAGACTGATGGGCTGGGAAAGCAACTGAACCAGCTGGGATGGAAATAAGAACAATGAAATGAAATGGATGCAAACCACTCTGGAACACAACCCCTGGTGGCAATGATGTCACCACTGATGCTGTAGCAGGCCCTGGGGAAGTCTCACACTGGACACAGCAGCAGGCAGGAACTGGCTTCAGTAGCTGCCCTGAGGCCAGCCTGGAGAAGTCTCCAGGGAGACCTGGTGGCCTTTCAGGACTTCAAGGGGCTGAGGAGAAAGCTGGGGACAGACTTCTGAGCAGGGCCTGTTGTGCCACGATAAGGGGTGATGGTTTGAACTGAGAGAGGGAGATTGAGAGTGGAGAGAAGGAAGAAATGTTTGACACTGAGGGTGGGGAGAGCCTGGCCCAGCCTGCCCAGAGAGGTGGGAGATGCCTCATGGCTGGAACCATTGCAGGTCAGGTTGTTTGGGGCTGTGAGCAGCCTGTAGTTGCAGATGTCCCTGGTGACTGCAGAGGGGTTGGACTAGATGAACTCTAAAGGTTTAAAGGCAGGCAGCAGGGACACTTCCAACGAGAGCAGGCTGCCCAGACATTCAAGGCTCATCTTGAATGTCTCCATGGATGGGGCCTCAACCACCTCCCTGGGCAACCTGTTCCTGTGTCTCCCCACTTCTGTTGTGCAGAACTTCCTCCTGATGTCCAGGTTTAGAATAGAATAGAATTAACCAGGTTGGAAAAGACCTTTGAGATCATCCAGTCCAACCTATCCCCAGCACCATCTGATCAACTCAACCATGGCACCAAGGGCCTCATCCAGGCTCTTCCTAAACACCTCCAGGGATGGGGACTCCACCACCTCCCTGGGCAGCATAGCCCAAAGGCCGATCTCTCTTTCTGTGAGGAACTTCTTCTTAACATCCAGCCTAAGCCTCCCCTGGCACAGCTTGAGACTGTGGCCTCTTGTTCTGGGGCTGGAGGCCTGGGAGAAGAGACCAACCCCCACCTGGCTACAGCCTCCCTGCAGGCAGTTGGAGAGAGCAATGAGGTCTCCCCTGAGCCTCCTCTTCTGCAGACTAAGCAAGCCCAGCTCCCTCAGCCTCTCCTCCCAGGGCTGTGCCCCAGACCCCTCCCCAGCTTTGTTGCCCTTCTCTGGACACCTTCCAGCAGCTCAACAGCTTTCCTGACCTGTGGAGCCCAGAACTGGACACAGGACTCAAGGTGTGGCCTAACCAGTGCTTAGCACAGGGCAGGATGAGCTCCCTGCTCCTGCTGGCCACACTGTTCCTGCTGCAGGCCAGGATGCCCTTGGCCTTCTTGGCCCCCTGGGCACACTGCTGGCTGGATGTTAGGAAGAAGTTCTTCACAGGAAGAGAGATTTGCCATTGGGATGTGCTGCCCAGGGAGGTGCTGGAGTCACCATCTCTGGGGCTGCTCTTCTCCAGGCTCACCTGCCCCAGGGCTCTCAGCCTTTGCTCCTCACAGAGATGCTCCAGGCCCCTCAGCATCTTTGGAGCCCTTGCTGGGCTCTCAGCAGGGCCCTCTATTCCCAGCATTAGGATTCCAGGTTGTCATTTGAGAAGTGATGAGAGGGCTCCCTTAGCGCTGCCCTTGCTCGGTGTCTGAACCTGCCTGTCCTATCGATCGCCACGGAGCTCGCTGGGGATGGATGAGCCCTTCAGTGCTTGATCAGGAGCACAGCTCTGGTGTAATCAACTCAAGCCATGTACCTGCTGCTTGGAGAACTGGCACTGCTGAGCTCTTCTGTCTGCCTGTCACACATGCTTTCAGCATCAGGGTGCCTGAGATGTTCAGCTGACTCCTGAGCAGGGGATGCCGAAGCTGGGCCAGAATTTCACCTTGGGCTCCTCAGGGTGAAAATCATGGAATCCTAGATTGGCTTAGGCTGGAAGAGATCATCTGCTCCAACCTCCCTGCCATGGACAGGGCCACCTCTCAACTAGACTCCTCTGTTTGGGGCCTCATCCAACCTGGCCTTGAACACCCCCAGGGAGGAGGCATCCACAGCCTCCCTGGGCAAGCCTATTCCAGAGTCTCACTACACTTGTACAGAAGAACTTCTTCCTGAGCTCCAGCCTAACCCTCAGCTTCAAACCACTCCCCTTTGTCCTGTCTCTAGGCACCCTGAGGGAAAGTCCCACAGCAGCCTCCCTGCAGGATCCCTTCAGGTCTTGAAAAGCAGCTCTAAGGTCCTCCCAGAGACTTCTCCTCTCCAGGCTGAACACCCCCAGCTCCCTCAGCCTGTGCAGGGCTGCTCCAGCCCTGGGATCATCTTTGTGGCCTCCTCTGGCCTCACTCCAGCAGGAATTGTGTTGTTAGTGAGTGCAATCTCAGTACTCCATGGAGCAAGACATTGCACTGCCCCTGCTGTAGGATTCCTCAGGGCACATCACAGTATCACCAAGGTTGGAAGAGACCTCAAAGATCATCAAGTCCAACCTGTCACCACAGACCCCATGACTGAACCATGGCACCAAGGGCCACATCCAGTCCCCTCTTGAACATCTCCAGGGATGGGGACTCCACCCTGGGCAGTACATCCCAAGGGCAAATCACCCATTCCATGAAAAACTTCTTCTTCACCTCCAGCCCAAACCTCCCCTGGCACAGCTTGAGACTGTGGCCTCTTGCTCTGGGGCTGGGTGCCTGGGAGAAGAGACCAACCCCCACCTGGCTACAACCTCCCTGCAGGCAGTTGGAGAGAACAGTGAGGTCTCCTCCTCTGCTGCAGGCTAAGCAAGCCCAGCTCCCTCAGCCTCTCCTCACAGGGCTGTGCCCCAGACCCCTCCCCAGCTTTGTTGCCCTTCTCTGGACACCTTCCAGCAGCTCAACATCTTTCCTGACCTGAGGGGCCCAGAACTGGACACAGGACTCAAGGTGTGGCCTAACCAAAGCAGAGCACAGGGGCACAATGACCTCCCTGCTCCTGCTGGCCACACTGCTCCTGCTGCAGGCCAGGATGCCCTTGGCCTTCTTGGCCCCCTGGGCACACTGCAGGCTCCTGTTCAGCTGCTCTCCACCACTACCCCCAGGTCCCTCTCTGTTTGGCAGCTCTCAGCCACTCTGCCCCCAGCCTGTAGCTCTGCCTGGGGTTGTTGTGGCCAAAGTGCAGCCCCTGGCACTTGGCTGTGTTCAATCTCATGCCCTTAGATTTGGACTTGTTGAATGCCATCCTGTTGGCCTCTGCCCATCTGCCCAGTTGGTCAAGGTCCCTCTGCAGAGCCCTTCTGCCCTCTAACAGATCAACATCAGCTCCCAACTTGGTGTCACAACACCAAGTCCTTAACCATGTTTTCCCCTTCCTTTGGACAGAGGCTCTCAGAGCCACCAGCATCTTTTCCTTCCAGAGGTGACATTTTGCCTTTCCCTGTCTGCTCCCCTGAGCAGCTGAGGCTGTGATTTGTATTGGGGACCTGTCTGTTCATGTCCACTGCTCTTCAAATCCCTGCCCCAGCCCTCAGCTTTTTGTTAGCCCTGGCTTTGGAGTTATTTTAGACCAGCCAGTAAAATGCTTTGCTGCCAGCAATCAGTTCCTGATAAGAGCCCTGATAAAAATGAATTTGATGAGGATTTTCCCTTTTGGAGTAATCTTCAGCTTCCAGCAAGTTAATAAACAGTTCAATAAATATTGTGTTGCCTTTTGAAATCAGTCTTGCTTTGAGCCAAAACTGTTCTGGTTGAGGAGGTCAGGTGGCCAATGGAGATTGGGGGGGGGGGGGTTAGGGGGGGGGGGTCCAAGTGTGATTTAGGGCTGTGGTAATCCAGCTGGCAGCCAGTCACTAGTGGTATTCCCCAGGGATCAGTGCTGGGCCCCAGCCTGTTCAATATCTCCTTGATGATCTGGAGGAGGGGATGGAGTCCAGCAGCAGTGAGTTTGCAGAGGACAGCAAGCTGGGGGCAGGAGTTGAGCTGTGAGAGGGTAGCAGAGCTCTGCAGAGGGCCCTTGCCAGGCTGGGCAGATGGGCAGAGCCCAAGGGCAGGAGATTGAAGACAGCCAAGTGCCAGGGGCTGCACTTTGGCCACAGCAACCCCAGGCAGTGCTGCAGGCTGGGGGCAGAGTGGCTGAGAGCAGCCAGGCAGAGAGGGACCTGGGGGCAGTGGTGGAGAGCAGCTGAACAGGAGCCAGCAGTGTGCCCAGGGGGCCAAGGAGGCCAAGGGCATCCTGGCCTGCAGCAGGAGCAGTGTGGCCAGCAGGAGCAGGGAGCTCATCCTGCCCTGTGCTCAGCACTGCTTAGGCCACAGCTTGAGCCCTGTGTCCAGTTCTGGGCTCCTCAGGTCAGGAAAGCTGTTGAGCTGCTGGAAGGTGTCCAGAGAAGGGCAACAAAGCTGGGGAGGGGTCTGGGGCACAGCCCTGTGAGGAGAGGCTGAGGGAGCCTGGGTTGCTTAGCCTGCAGCAGAGGAGGCTCAGGGGAGACCTTCTTGCTCTCTCCAACTCCCTGAATGGAGGTTGTAGCCAGGTGGGGGTTGGTCTCTTCTCCCAGGCCTCCAGCCCCAGAACAAGAGGACACAGTCTCAAGTTGTGCCAGGGGAGGTTCAGGCTGGAGGTGAGGAAGAAGTTCTTCCCAGCAAGAGAGATTGGCCCTTGGGCTGTGCTGCCCAGGGAGGTGGTGGAGTCCCCATCCCTGGAGGTGTTTAGGAAGAGCCTGGATGAGGCCCTTGGTGCCATGGTTGAGTTGATCAGCTGGTGCTGGGGGATAGGTTGGACTGGATGATCTCAAAGGTCTCTTCCAACCTGGTTTATTCTATTCTATTCTATTCTATTTTAATATGCTCAGCTTTCTAAATACAGATTTATCAAAGGAGCATTCCCCACACCCCCAAATCCACTTGATTGCAGAGGTTTCAATGTGATTATTATGAAAGATGATTATTGAGCAAGAGAGTTTCTAATCCTTAAGGTCACTGCATTGCCTTTCTTCAGATACAGAGACACACACTCAGAGCAGCTGATTCTCATTTCTTGTAAGGTTTTCAAGTGTTCTGTGACTTCAAATCAAACTGAAGCCTGGAGCTTTCTTTGCCAGCAGCTTTGGAAGCTACAGGTGCAAGTTTCTTGGAGCTTCCATAGAATCAGTGAGGTTGGAAAAGACCTCAAAGATCATCAAGTCCAACCTGCCACCCAAGACCTCATGACTACTAAACCATGGCACCAAGTGCCACATCCAATCCCCTCTTCCTAAACACCTCCAGGGATGGTGACTCCACCACCTCCTGTGTGGGCAGCACATCCCAATGGCCAACAACAAGAGATGTCATTTGTCTCTCAGCCTCTCCTCACAGGGCTGTGCTCCAGACCCCTCCCCAGCTTTGTTGCCCTTCTCTGGACACCTTCAAGAGTCTCAATGTCCTTCTTAAACTGAGGGGCCCAGAACTGTACACAGGACTCAAGGTGTGGCCTCAGCAGTGCTGAGCACAGGGCATGATGAGCTCCCTGCTCCTGCTGGCCACACTGCTCCTGCTGCAGGCCAGGATGCCCTTGGCCCCCTGGGCACACTGCTGGCTGGCGTTCGGTTTCGAGCTGGTTTGGCTTCGGGCTTGTGCTTTGGGTTGCCTTTTACCAAGGAAGGTTAAACTCAGCAACTGCTTTTCCTGTTGTTGTTCTCCTTTGAAAACAGATCAAGGAATGTGCAGAGGAGCCAGTGGGGAAAGGCTTCTTGGTGTCCTGCTTGGTGGATCACAGGGGGAACATCACAGTACCAGTGCCACCAGTACATCACCAAGATGACAGCCATCGTCTTCAGCGACTACCGCCTGATCTGCGGCTTCATGGACGACTGCAAGGCCGACATCAACCTCCTCAAGTGCGGCAGCATTCGACCTGGGGAAAAGGTACCCTGAGAGCCTCCAGGCGGGCAGCAGCAGGCTGCTGCAAGTCCTTTGCTGCTCTGCAGTTAGGCTTTTGCCTCGCCTGGCCCTCCCCCCGGCCCGCCCAGGGAAGGCGTGGCTCGGCTCGGCTCGGCTCGGCTCGGCTCGGCTCGGCTCGGCTCGGCTCGGCTCGGCTCGGCCCGGCCCGGCTCGGCCCGGCCCGGCCCGGCTCGGCCCGGCTCGGCTCGGCTCGGCTCCGCCGTCTGCAGAGGGTTTAGTGGCTCTGGGGCCTTGGCAGCAGTGGGGGGTGGGGAGGGGGTGGAGTCTCCATCCCTGGAAGTGTTTAGGAAGAGCCTGGATGGGGTCCTTAGTGCCATGGTTTAGTTGATCAGATGGTGCTGGGTGGTAGGTTGGACTCCATGATCTCAGAGGTCTCTTCCAACCTGGTTAATTCTGTTCTGTTCTATTCCTTGCCACTCTCTCCCAGCTGGGAGGCTGCATGGCAGTTCCACAGTCCAAGCCAGACAGCCCTCCTGCATGAGTTGTCTCTGCTCCTGCTGTGTCCTTAGTGCCATGGTTGAGTTGATTAGATGGTGCTGGGTGGTAGGTTGGACTCCATGATCTCAGAGGTCTCTTCCAACCTGGTTAATTCTGTTCTGGTCTATTCCTTGCCACTGTCTCCCAGCTGGGAGGCTGCATGACAGTTCCACAGTCCAAGCAAGACAGCCCTCCTGCATGAGTTGTCCCTGCTCCTGCTGTGTCCTTAGTGCCATGGTTGAGTTGATTAGATGGTGCTGGATGATGGGTTGGAATCCATGATCTCAGAGGTCTCTTCCAACCTGGTTAATTCTGTTCTGGTCTATTCCTTGCCACTGTCTCCCAGCTGGGAGGCTGCATGGCAGTTCCACAGTCCAAGCCAGACAGCCCTCCTGCATGAGTTGTCCCTGCTCCTGCTGTGTCCTTAGTGCCATGGTTGAGTTGATTAGATGGTGCTGGGTGGTAGGTTGGACTCCATGATCTCAGAGGTCTCTTCCAACCTGGTTCGTTCTATTCCTTGCCACTGTCTTCCAGCTGGGAGGCTGCATGGCAGTTCCACAGTCCAAGCCAGACAGCCCTCCTGCATGAGTTGTCCCTGCTCCTGCTGTGTCCCTGCATGGGGACTCCCAAGCCCTGAAGCCCTCTCAGCAGAGACCTTCCTCACTGCAGTGCTGGTCCATGCATCAGAGCATGTTCTAACAGCACTGGCACTATCAAAGCAAATGTACCCCAGATGTTTCTGTTCCTCCCTTAGTCCCCTCTCCTCCTCCTCTTGGAGGCTTTCCAGCTGGTCCTGATGTTTTGGGAAGCAAAACAGCCCCTGGGATCCTGTGTCTGATAGGTTGGACTCAATGATCTCAAAGGCCTCTTCCAACCTGGTTAATTCTCCCCCATCCTGCTGAGGGGTTGGACTGGATGCTTCTTAGATTCAGAGAGTGGGTTGGCTTGAAAGGGACCTTAAAGATCATCCCAGTTCCAAGCCCCCTGCCATGGGCAGGGACACACACACACCCCCAGCCAAGCTTGCTCAGGGGCTCATCCAGCCTGGCCTGGAACACCTCCAGGCAGGGACAGCCACAGCCTCCCTGGGCAACCTGTGCCAGTGTCTCCCCACCCTCACTGCCAACAATTTCTTCCTCATCTCCAGTATCAGTCTCCCCTCTTCCAGCTCCAAGCCATTGCCTCTCATCCTGGCACTCCCAGCCCTTGTCCAAAGTCCCTCCCCAGCTCTCCTGGAGCCCCTTCAGGTTCTGGAAGGCTGCTCTGAGGTCTCCCTGGAGCCTTCTCATCTCCAGGCTGAGCAGCCCCAACTCTCCCATATGGGAGGTTCTGCAGCCTTCTGATCATCTCTGTGGCCTCCTCTGGCCCCTCTCCAGCAGCTCCATACCCCTCTTATGCAAGGACATGCAGTGCTCCCTGGGGGGGTGTCTCAGAAGAGCAAATGGAGTGAATCACCTCCCTCATCCTGCTGATCTCAAAGGTCTCTTCCAACCTTAACCACTCTGTCTCACTCCCTGTATTTCCTGTTTAACACACACACACATTCATTCCTCTCTGAGGGGCTGCCCTTCAGAGCTGCCTTTCCTTTGTCTTCCTTTAGCCCACAGCAGGTGAGCTGATAGGGAGTTACCTTTTTGCTCAGGCTCCAGCAGGCCTCACTGTTCCAGTGACTCCAAACAAGATTTAAGCAGAGCTCTTGCTGGGCTGATTGCACAGTCCATGTCAGGAAGGCTCTCAGGGTGATCTGACCTGTGCTAGAGCCTTTGCTGCTTTCTCAGGCTCTAGTTGATGGAATGATTAAGTTGGAAAAGACCTTCAAGATCCTCGAGACAGATCTCACTGTTCTCTACAGCTACCTGAAAAGAGGTTGGAGTGAGGCTGGTGTTGGCCTCTTCTCCCAAGTAACTGATGACAGGACAAGAGAAAATGGCCTGAATAGAATAGAATTCACCAGATTGGAAAAGACCTTTGAGATCATCAAGTCCAACCTATCCCCAGCACCATCTGATCAACTCAGCCATGGCACCAAGGGCCTCATCCAGGCTCTTCCTCAACACCTCCAGGGATGGGACTCCACCACCTCCTGCGGCACACATCCCAAGGGCCAATCTCTCTTGCTGGGAAGAACTCCTCACCTCCAGCAAACCTCCCCTGGCACAGCTTGAGACTGTGTCCTCTTGTTCTGCTGCTGGGTGCCTGGCAGAAGAGACCAACCCCCACCTGGCTACAACCTCCCTGCAGGCAGTTGGAGAGAGCAAGAAGGTCTCCCCTGAGCCTCCTCTGCTGCAGGCTAAGCAAGCCCAGCTCCCTCAGCCTCTCCTCCCAGGGCTGTGCCCCAGACCCCTCCCCAGCTTTGTTGCCCTTCTCTGGACACCTTCCAGCAGCTCAACAGCTTTCCTGACCTGAGGAGCCCAGAAGCTGGACACAGGGCTCAAGGTGTGGCCTCAGCAGTGCTGAGCACAGGGGCAGAATGACCTCCCTGCTCCTGCTGAAGCTGCATCAGGGAAAGTTTAGGTTGGATATTAGGAAAGAATTCTCTTGCAGTAGCGGTCAGGGATTGGCACAGACTGCCCAAGGAGGTGGTGGAGTCATCCTCCCTGGAGAGGTGTTCAAGAGATGGGTGGCACTTGGGGACATGGTTTAATGTTCACTTCCTTTTTCTCCTGCCCACCCACAAGCAGCTGAAGGATGTGTGTTAACCCAGTGCCCTATTTTAGTAGCACAGCCTTGCTGGGACTGAGCCTGGGTTTACTAAACCAAGGCTCTTCTGCTATGTGAGACTTCAGTGGAGATGGATGCAACTAGGTGCTGCAGCACCTCTCCTCCCCTTTTGAGGAGGCCACCAAAATGATTCAAAGGCTGGAAGCCCTCTGCTTCTGAGAGTCTGTTTACAAAGGCCTGCAGTGACAGGAGCAGGAGAAGAGCAGATTTAGATTGGATCATAGAATAAATCAGGCTCTGGCCAGCCTGATCTAGTGTGGGGTATCCCTGCCCATGGCAGGAGGGTTGGAACTAGATGATCCTTGTGGTCCCTTCCAACCCTAACTGAAACTATGAAACTATAAATATCATAGAATGGCTCAGGTTGGAAGGGACCTTAGAGATCAGCTCCTCTAACCTCCCCACCATGGGCAGGGACACCTCTCAACTACACTCAGCAGCTCAAGGCCTCATCTCAGCCTGGCCCTGCACACCCCGAGGGAGGAGGCATCCACAACTTCCCTGGGAAGCCTATTCCAGAGTCTCACCACCCTCATACTGAAGAGCTTCTTCCTAAGATCCAGTCCAAACCTATTCTCCCTCAGCTCCAAACCATTCCCCCTTGTCTCCAGACACCCTGATGAAAAGTCCCTCTGCAGCCTTCCTGTACAATCCCTTCAGGTATTGGAAGGCAGCAAGAAGGTCCCCCCCAGAGCCTTTTCTTCTCCAGGCTGAACAGCCCCAGCTCCCTCAGCCTATCCTCACAGCAGAGGTGTTCCAACCCTTGGATCATCTTTGTGGCCCTCCTCTGGGCTAAATGTTGGGATGGATGTTAAGAACAAGTTCTTTACTGTGAAGATAGTGGAACAGGCTGCCCAGGGAGGTGGTTGAGGCTTGACAGGGCTCTGGGCAGCCTGACCTAGTTGAGGATGTCCCTGCTGACTGCAGGGAGGTTTGACTGGGTGACCTTTGGGGGTCCCTCCCAGCCCAGCCCATCCTATGATTCTGTGAGGACAGGTTGAGAGAGTTAGGGTTGTTCAGCCTGGAGAAGAGGAGGCTCCAGGGAGACCTCAGAGCAGCCTTCCAGTACTTGAAGGGACAGCAGGAGAGCTGGAGAGGGACTTTGTCAAAAGGCATGGAGTGACAGGATGAGGGGTGATGGCTTCAGACTGGAGGAAGCTGGATTTAGGTTACACTTCAGGAAGAAATTCTTCCCCCTGAGGGTGCTGAGGCACTGGAACAGGTTGCCCAGAGAAGCTCTGGGCTCTTAAGCCTGGATGTATTCAAAGCAGGTAGGATGGAGTCTGGTAGGAGGTGTTGGCAGAGGGGGTGGGGGTTGGGAACTGGATGATTTTTAAGGTGTCTTCCAACCCAAGCCAAGCCATTTTCTGATGCTGTGAGTTTTCAAGGCACTCTCTTGCCCTGTCTGTGAAGCTGGGAGGGGCTGCAGGAGGGAGGGGCTGCTTCCCCAAGAAGTTTCCCTGTTTAGGGTTAAAGTGCAAATGAGCTCAGCGACTTCTGCCACTGCTCTTTTACATTTGCCACCTGAAAATGGGCCTGGCCGCTTTTATGTAGTTGGTTTTTCCTTCATTGCAGCTCTTCAGCTTTTCAGGTTTAGCCTCTCCACTCAGCTCTTAATGAGGGGGGGGATAAGATGTAACCAAAAAATAGGTACTTTTTGCTTTAAAACCCCCAAGCTCTCCTGCTTGTTTGAGAGGTTGGCTGCTGTAAGCAGCTTCTCATCCACAGTGTGTGAAAGTGAAGTGTTAATGCATTCCAGAAGCCTTGGTGAGCAACAGAGACCTCCAAAAGGAGTCCTTGCTGCTTTCAAGAACAAAAGCAGCCACAGAAGAGGGAGAGATTTGCAGGCACCACAAGTTCAGCCTAGGAAGAGCTGAGTAACTCGATAGGAGGCATTAAGGATAGGTTCTCTCTAATCCTGGCCTGAAGGGCCTCATGAAATGAGAAATTGCTTTTACCCATCAGTATGGAATCAGAAGTGTAATAGGGGCAGTCTTGGGTGTTAGGTCTGCATTAATACCCATGGCCTGACCAAATTAAAGCACTCTGGGGAGCCCTGAAGGGTCCAGTAGCATGGACTTGATGGTGCAAAGGCAAATCTCATCTGGTGCTGTGCACAGAACTGCACAACCTCCTGTGTTGGCTGCTGGAGTGAAGGTGAGTGAAAGGGTGAGGGTGGTCGTGGGGGATCAAGGTCCCAAGGTACCTGGGAGAGGCAAGCACACATCCAGGATGGGTGAGGAGTGGCTTGAAAG
>CM026891.1:22608838-22704525 GCA_015227895.2 Colaptes auratus
GCTTGAATTCATTGAAGTGAAAAGATTGAAATAAATCCAAGTGTTCAGGTGGGTAATTTGGGAAGGTAGATGTGGAGCTCAAGTGGTGGAGTGTTGAAAGTGGAAGTGGCACCATGATGGGGTAAGCTTTGGATAAGTGTTGGCGTAAGGTGCTGAGGAGAGCCAAAACAGCTGCCTCTGGTTCACCTTCTCTTCTCGGGGCTTTGAGTGTCTGACTCTGAAGCAGCAGATTCTGCACAGATCTGTTACTGACATAAGAATGATTAAGGTTGGAAAAGACCTCCAGGATGGTTGAATCCAGCCAGGGAATTGTAGAATTGTTTGGGTTGGAAAAGACTTCCAAGATCAAGACCAACCAGCGGCCCAACCCCACCGTGGCCACCAAACCATAGCCCGCCCTGCCGTGGCCACAGGGTTCTGGAGCACTTCCAGGCATGGGGACTTCACCACCTCCCTGGGGCAGCCTGTGCCAATCACTGACCACTCTTGCAGCAAAGAAATCTTTCCTCATCTCCAGCCTAACCCTCCCCTGGCACAAATTGAGGCTGTTTGCCCACATCCTCTTGCTTGTTACTTGGCAGAAGAGGCCCTACAGCATTTTCCTGGTGTTGTTCCTCAAGATGTGGTTTTTAACAGCAAGGTGGGGGAGAAAAGTTGTTCTGGGAAGCCAGTCCTGGAAGAAGTTTGGATGGGTGGAGGTGTGTTTTGGGAAGGCAGCAAGGCCTTCAGTCATTTCAGAAGCAGCATTGTGGTGTTTGGGATTGTGTGGAATTAAAAACCTTCCTCAGAAAAGCTTTGCTGAAGGAGCCTGGTACAGAGGCCTGGAGGGATGGGACTCATTTTTCTCTCCCTTAAATGCATTAGCTATCCAAAAGCTTAGTTCCAGTTAAATTCCAAACTGAGAGAGTGATCCCTGGAGGCTTGAAACAAAGCTTCATTTTGTACAAGCACAGCACTGAAAGGGATTGCTTGGGTTTGCTTAACCTGAGCTTGGTTGTACAGGGATGGGGCAGGATGGGCTTTGAAGGGTCTCTCCCATGCTCTGAGACATGACTATAAGAGAGGTCAGACAGAGCTGTAAATGATCACAGAATCAGCAAGGTTGGAAGAGACCTCAAAGATCATCAAGTCCAGCCTGTTCACCCAACACCTCATGACTAAACCATGGCACCAAGTGCCACGTCCAGTCCCCTCTTGAACACCTCCAGGGATGGGGACTCCACCACCTCCCTGGGCAGCACAGCCCAAGGGCCAACAGCTCTCTCAGTGAAGAACTTTCTCCTCACCTCCAGCCTAAACTTCCCCTGGCACAGCTTGAGACTGTGTCCTCTTGTTCTGGTGCTGGGGCCTGGCATGCAGAAGACCACCCCACCTGGCTACAACCTCCCTTTGGTAGTTGGAGAGAGCAAGAAGGTCTCCCCTGAGCCTCCTCTTCTGCAGGCTAAGCAAGCCCAGCTCCCTCAGCCTCTCCTCACAGGGCTGTGCTCTGAGTGGAGCACCACTTGAGCTCCTGCCCCATCAATCAATTGTCCCAGGGCCTTGAATTCCTTTTTAATCATCCTGGTGCCCTTTCTTATCAATTTCATTGCTTCCACCTTGGATCACCAGCAATGGGTAATAGTCAGAGGGCTGGAGTAGCTTAGGGAGTCTCCTGGTGATCTCCATTATCCAGGCCCCAGGTAGGGAGCAGACCTCCCTGTGGGATGGGTTGGGATGACCTATGGGTCCCTCAGTCCCCCTCAGGAGAGAGTCCCCACCAACTATAACCCTTCTCTTTTGCTTTGTGGAGCTGGTCCTTATAATTGGTGGGGACTGCTTGGCCTTAGGCATCTCCCATGGCTGCTCCTCAGCCCTCTCATCCCCACTGCCCTCAGCCTGCAGGGCCTCCTACTTATTAGGCAAGGGCTTATTATACTCATTATGGTGACCTGGGAGAAACTGGTGAGGGGCTCAGGTCTTGTGAGGAGCAGCTGAGAGACCTGAGGCTGATTAGCCTGGAGAAAGGGAGGCCGAGGGGAGACCTCATTGCTCTCTACAACTCCCTGAAGGGAAGCTGCAGTGAGGGAGGGGCTTGGTCTCCAAGGAACAGGCAACAGAATGAGAGGAAACAGTCTCAAGTTGCACCAGGGGAGGTTTAGGTTGGGTATGAGGAACATTTTCTTCCCTGGAACAGCTGTCAAGGCCTGGCCCAGGCTGTCTGGGGCAGTGATGGAGTCCCCATCCCTGGAAGGACTGCAAAGCCCTGAAGATGTGGAGCTGAGGGCCGTGGTGCAGTGCTGACCTGGCAGTGCTGGGGTAAGGGTTGGACACCATGGTCTCAAAGGCCTTTTTCCTACAAGTCAAACCCCTAATGGAAGGAAGGGGAGAAGGCTACAGGGCTTCTCTGGTCCTTTTGCTGAGATTGCTCCCTGGTCTCCCCACCCACCACCACCACCCTACCAGCTTTCCTTCCTTTCCAACAGGCTGAGAATGGCCCAAATTTCCCTGAGCTCCTCTGAATGATCTGCAGCCCTCAGATTCAATTTTCATCTAATTGAACCCAAAAGCTCTGAAGCGTAGCAGTGTTTTACAGACCCTTTCTTTGCCTGGCATTTAGAGGGCTGCTCTTGCAGCTGCTGAGTAGCAGTTTGGCCACAGCTCATCCACCAGTTGTGGAAAATAGGCTCCAAATTCCCCTGGCCAGGCTGCTCTCCTTGCTTTCATCTGCTCAGCACATTGCAGAAGAGATGCATTCCGGGTGGGGGGGGTGGAATTGTTTCTGGAGGGCACAGGGTGAGCATGTAACACAGCTGGGATAAATGTCAGCAACTGATCCTGGTTAGCCAGAATGAGTCACACAAAGCTGGATGAATGTGCAGTTTTAAGGAGGGCTCTGCAGAGAGCTGCTGCCTCTCAAACCCTTGATCTGTTGACCTCGGTCTGCGTTGTTAACTGTGTCGGTTCTCTGAGACCAGTGAAATTGGACTGCAGTCCAGCTTGAGCCACATGGATTGGAAAGCATCAGTGGTCTCAGCACAGCAGAGACAGGGACCTGTTGGAGAAGGTTCAGAGAAAGCTACAGCAATGCTGGGAGGGCTGGAAGCTCTCTGCTGTGAGGCCAGGCTGAGAGTGTTGGGTCTGTTCAGCCTGGAGGAAAAAAGGCTTCAGGGAGACCTTCTGGTGGCCTTCTGTACTTCAAGGGGCCTGTAGGAAAGCTGGGGACAGACTTCTGGGCAGGGCCTCTCGTGACAGGACAGGGGGTGGTGGTTTGAACTGAAAGAGGGAGGTTGAGAGTGGAGAGAAGGGAGAAATGTTTGACACTGAGGGTGGGGAGAGCCTGGCCCAGGTTGCCCAGATTGGTGGGAGATGGCCCCATGGCTGGCACCGTTGCAGGTGACGTCGGTTGGTGCTAGGGGGGTGGTTCCACCACCTCCGTGGGCAGCACATCCCAATGGCAAATCTCTCTTCCTGTGAAGAACTTCTCCCTAACATCTAGCCAGCAGTGTGCCCAGGTGGCCAAGAAGGCCAAGGGCATCCTGGCCTGCAGCAGGAGCAGTGTGGCCAACAGGAGCAGGGAGCTCATCCTGCCCTGTGCTCAGCACTGCTGAGGCCACACCTTGAGTCCTGCGTCCAGTTCTGGGCTCCCCAGGTCAGGAAAGCTGTTGAGCTGCTGGAAGGTGTCCAGAGAAGGGCAACAAAGCTGGGGAGGGGTCTGGGGCACAGCCCTGTGAGGAGAGGCTGAGGGAGCTGGGCTTGCTTAGCCTGCAGAAGAGGAGGCTCTCTCCCAACTGCCTGCAGGGAGGTTGTAGCCAGGTGGGGGTTGGTCTCTTCTCCCAGGCACCCAGCACCAGAAGAAGAGGACACAGTCTCAAGCTGTGCCAGGGGAGGTTCAGGCTGGATGTTAGGAAGAAGTTCTTCCCAGCAAGAGAGATTTGCCCTTGGGATGTGCTGCCCAGGGAGGTGGTGGAGTTGTTGATTGGTTGATAGGTTGGACACGATGATCTTGAAGGTCTCTTCCAACCTGGATTTATTGTATTGTATTATTGTATTATCCTTTGAAAGACAACTTGAAACCCTAGCAGCAGGTCTAGCTTGGTGCCAGCAGCCTGCTGAAGCTCATTCTCCGCCCCCCTGTGTCTCCTGCAGTGCCGTGATGCTCTGACAACCCGCCAGAAGCTGATCGCCCAGGACTACAAAGTCAGCTACTCGCTGGCCAAGTCGTGCAAGAGTGACCTGAAGAAGTACCGCTGCAACGTGGAGAACCTGCCCCGCTCCCGCGAGGCCAGGCTGTCCTACCTCCTCATGTGCCTGGAGTCTGCTGTGCACAGAGGTAAGGGCATGGAACCAGGCATGGCTGACTTGGTGGGACCTTGGTTTTAAAGGGCTTCTCCTGGATCTTCAGCTTCAATGCGTTTCCAAAGCCGTTCTCCAAGTAACCTTCTCGCCTTCAACCACTGCGTGGAGACATCTGAAGAGACTGTGGTGAGGCTGAGGGGAGAGCATAGCACAAATAAGCCACCACCCCACCACCTTTTGGTTATAAAAACCAAACCCCAAACTGTCTACACAGGGACTTGGAACCGTTCCAGGTCAGGTTGGACCAGGCTTTTCGCAGCCTCATCCTGGTTGTCCCTGCTCACTGTAGCCAGGTTGGACTAGATGGTTTTGAAAGGTCCCTTCCAACCCCATCCCATTCTGTGATTCACTGAAAGCTGCTAGCAGATGTGAGGCTGTGTTACAGCTCAGATTCAGTGCAGCTGTTTGGCTTGGTGGACACTCTTGGGTGACATCTTCCGTGCCAGGCTTTGACTCCCTAAGCAAGGATGTGCTGTTGCTCTAGAAAACCTTTTCCTCAGAGCAAATCTTCAAGCTGCTGTCCAGATAAATTCCTCCTTCAGTTCTGTATCGAGCTGGTAAATTACCAGAGGTGAATTTTCTCTCTGCAGTAGAAAAAGGACCCCTTGAGCAGACAGGGAAAAGCTGATCTGGGCTACACAAGTGCAGCGCCGCTGTTGGCAGCTGTTCCTCCCAAGCAGCTCCTGTGATGGGAAGCCCAAAATAAGATTCCTCAGGAATCCTTTTGGCAAAGCTATGCATGAAGCCATGGAGTGGTTCTTTCACAGGCCCAGAGCTACCACAACAACTGCTTTAATTCCCAGCAGCATGCCTGCTCTTGCACGCTTGCTGTGATCTGATGTGGTCCAGGGCCTGGGCCTCGTCCCTGTTCTTCCTGCATAATGGTAGCATAGGTCAAGAAGGGTTCCCCAGACAGGTGGTAGAGGCTTCACCCCTGAAACCATTCCAGGTCAGGTTATAGAGGACTCTGAGGAACCTGCTGTAGCTGGGATTCACAGCTTCACAGACTGCATTGGGTTGAAAGGGACCCTCAAAAGTTGTCTTGTCCAACCCCTCTACAGTCAGCAGGGACACCTCCAGCTAGAGCAGGCTGCCCAGGGATACATCAGTCTTGAATGTCTTCAGGGATGGGACCTCAACCACCTCCCTAGGCAACCTGTTCCAGTGTCTCCCCACCCTCGCTGTGCAGAACTTCCTCCTGATGTCCAACCCAAATCACCCCTGCTCCAGTTTCAAACCATTGTCCTCGTCCTATCACTCCAAGCCCTTCTGAACAGTCCTTCCTGTAGATCCCCTTCAGACATTGCAAAGCAGCTGTAAGATCTCCCTGGAGCTTTCTCTTCCCTCAGCTGAACAGTCCCAACTCTCCTAGCCTGCCTCCACAGCAGAGGCACTTCAGCCCTCCAACCATCTTGGCACTTCAGCCATCCTCGTGGCCCTCCCTGCTGGCTGCAGGGGGGTTGGATTATAGTTTCATAGTTTCAGTTAGGGTTGGAAGGGACCACAAGGATCATCTAGTTGCAACCCCCCTGCCATGGGCAGGGACACCCCACACTAGAGCAGCCTGGCCAGAGCCTCATCCAGCCTGGGCTTAAACCCCTCCAGGGACGGGGCCTCAACCACCTCCCTGGACAACCCATTCCAGGGCCTCACCACCCTCACGGTGAAGAACTTCCTCCTCACATCTAGCCTGAATCTCCCCACCTCCAGCTTCATTCCATTCCCCCTAGTCCTATCACTACTAGATGAGCTCTGCAGGTCCCTTCCACACCAAACCCTTCAATGGCTGTATGAAGGGCTCTGCTGAGCGTGAATTTCTTTGCTGTGAGAGTGGTCAGGGATTGGCACAGGCTGCCCAGGGAGGTGGTGGGGTCACCACCCCTGGAGGCGCTCGGGGAAGGTGTGGCCATGGGAGCCTGGGGCCACGGTGGGGTTGGGCTGCTGGTTGGACTTGATCCCGGAGGTCTTTTCCAACCCAAACAATTCTGCAGTTACCTGGTGGAACGGTGGGTTGGATTCGATGCCCCCCTTGGAGGCTTTTTCCAGGCTGAACAGCCGTGCAGTCGTGTGCCTAACCCCGGGTCCCACCCATCCCCTTCCCCTCTGCTCAGGTCGGCAGGTGAGCAGCGAGTGCCAGGGGGAGATGCTGGATTACCGCCGCATGCTGATGGAGGACTTCTCCCTGAGCCCCGAGATCATCCTGAGCTGCCGCGGCGAGATCGAGCACCACTGCTCCGGCCTGCACCGCAAGGGCCGCACCCTGCACTGCCTGATGAAGGTGGTGCGGGGCGAGAAGGGCAACGTGGGCCTCAACTGTCAGCAGGCAGTAAGATCCTCTTCCGTCGTCACCCTCTCCTGCCGGCCTGCTGGTTGGCAGCAGCAATGGTTTTGGTGATGCTTGGCCTTCAGCGGAGGCGCCTGGGTCGTTGTTGTCTCGTCTGAGGGACCTGGGGCGTTCAGGCTGGAGAAGAGGAGGTTGAGGGGAGGCGTTTTTGCTCTCTACAGCTCCCTGAAGGGGAGCAGGGGGCAGCCTCTTCTTGGTGTCAAGTAACAGGAGCAGAGTATCATAGTAGTATCATAGTATCAGTTAGGGTTGGAAGGGACCACAAGGATCATCTAGTTCCAACCCCCCTGCCATGGGCAGGGACACCCTGCACTAGATCAGGCTGGCCAGAGCCTCATCCAGCCTGGGCTTAAACCCTTCCAGGGATGGGGCCTCAACCACCTCCCTGCACAACCCATTCCAGGGCTTCACCACTCTCCTGGGGAAGAACTTCCTCCTCACCTCCAGCCTGAATCTCCCCACCTCCAGCTTCATTCCATTCCCCCTAGTCCTATCACTGCCTGATACCCTGAGCAGTCCCTCCCCAGCCTTCTTGTAGGCCCCCTTCAGATACTGGAAGGTATCAGAGGAAATGGTTTCAAGCTGTGCCAGGGAAAGTTCAGGCTGGATGTTAGGAAATACTTCCTCCCTGAAAGGGTTCTCAGACACTGGGATGGTCTGCCCAGGGCAGGGCTGGACTCATCATCCCTGGAGGTATTCAAGCAGACTGTGGACCTGGTGCTTAGGGACATGGTGTAGTGGTGACCTGTCAGTGTTGGGTTGAGGGTTGGACTGGATGAGCTTAGAGGTCTCTTCTAACTGGGTGATGCTGGGTTGGAGGTGTAACTTGCTGTCAAGCAGCACATTACTAATGGTGGTTGTGTTTGCTTTTTTTCCCCCTCAAAAACTGGCTGCCCCCTGCCTGGAGGTATTCAAGGCCAGGCTGGATGAGGCCTTGAGTAACCTGGGCTGGTGGGAGGTGTCCCTGCCTGCAGCAGGAGGGGTTGGAACTGGGTGGTCTTTAAGGTCTATTCCAGTCTAAACCATTCTGTGAATCTACAAATGCCTGTTTTTAATGACTGATGAGCCAAGAAAAGTGACATCAGTGCTCAAAAAAAAAGGCTGAGGAGAGTGTTAGAGCTGCTGTAGGAGTTGGAGAAGAGGTGACCCTTCACCTCCTGCAGCTCACACAACCACTGCAGTCCCTTTTCAACCAGGAGGCAGCTTAAAGTCCGAGCCCAAAGTGTCACTGGTGCCTGTGTGTTTTCAAAGGTAAAGGAATATTTGTTAATGTGCTGTCAGGCACAGGCTGCTGTTGTGCTGCAGCTTCTCTCTGCAGCAGCAGCAGCAGCAGCACCAGGTGTAGTGGTGCAGCAGCTGTAGAGTTTGAGTCATTTCTGCGGGGAGCTGCAGTGCAGGACTTGAGCTTTGTGTGAAAAGCCAAATCCTTCTTTCCTGCCTCAGTGTGAAATCACAATCTGCTGCCTCAGAACTTGATTCTTTGCAAATGTGCTGGAAGGTCAAGTCCAGCTCAGGAATGACTTCCAGATCGTGAAGTGCACCTTCAGAACAAGTCAGAAGTCAAGGCAGGGAGGACCACCAGAAGTGGTTCAGCTTTCAGGCTTGGAGAAGAAGAATGTCTGCACAAATCTGCAGGGGGGGGTGGAGGGGTGTTTAACCAGTTCTTTTATACTGAAGCTACTGCCTCCAGTTCTGGTGCCCCCAGCATAAAAGGGACATGGAACTGTTGGAGCAGGTCCAGAGGACTCCATGAAGATGGCTCTCAAGAGGACTGGAGAACCTCTCCTATGGGGACAGGCTGGGAGTGTTGAGTTGTTCAGCCTGGAGAGGTGAACGCTCTGGAGAGACTTAAGAGAAGCCTTCCAGTACCTGAAGGAGCTACAGGAGAGCTGGGGAGAGACTTTTGACAAGGGCTTGCAGTGACAGGATGAGGGATAATGGCTTTGAGCTGGAAAAGGGCAGATTGAGACTGGAGATGAGGAAGAAATTGTTAGCAGTGAGGGAGGGTAGACACAGGCACAGGTTGCCCAGGGAGGTCGTGGTTGCGCTCTCCCTGGAGGTGTCAAATGCCAGGTTGGATGAGGCCTTGATCAGCCTGGACTGGTAGGAGCTGTCCATGCCCATGGCAGGGGATTTAGAGCTGGATGATCTTTAAGGTCTGTTCCAACCCAAACCTTTTTGTGATTCTGAGGTCTGGCATGGTGCTGTTCTATAGATGTCCCTTCTCACTTCAGGGCAGTTGGACTAGATGACTTTTAAGGGTCCTTTCCAACCCAACCCATTCCATGATTTTGTGGCAGCACAGCACAAATACTGACCTGACCTGAGCCCTGAGGAGGAGTCCTGCCCACATGATGCTGTGGCCAGTTTCTTGGACCTGCACACCTAAGAAGGTGCCAGGTTTGAGCTTTTATTTAACCCTTTGTCCTTGAGGGAGGAGCTCCACTCCTCCTACATGTGTAGATGTGTAGGGCTCTACACGAGCTGATACCAGCACAATCCTGTTCTTCCCCTTTGATTGTCTCTTTGCAAGGTTTGCAGAGGACATTACCATTTCTCATTTCTCCTGCTGATGAAGGTGCAGCCCCCTGTTATGAACTGCATCCTCTACAGGCTTCTGTTTGATGACTCTCGGAGTCCTATAGAATCATGGAATGGTTTGGCTTGGAAGAGCTCATTGAGCTCATTGAGTCCAACCCTCCTGCACTCAGCAGGGACATCTGCAGCTGCAGCAGGTTGCTCAGAGCCCCAAACAACCTGACCTGGAGTGATTCCAGCCATGGGGCATCTCCCACCTCTCAGGGTGGCAACCTGGGCCAGGCTCTCCCCACCTTCCTGCTCTCCACGCTCAGTCTCCCTCTTTCAGTTCAAACCATCACCCCTTGTCCTGTCACAGCAGGCCCTGCTCCAAAGTCTGTCCCCAGCTTTCTTAGAAGACACTTTAAGCACTGAAAAGCCACCAGCAGCAGGTCTCCCTAGAGCCTTCTGTTCTCCAGCCTCAACAACCCCAACTCTCTCAGCACAGACCCCCAGCCCTCTTTAGGATAAAATGCTTCATTCTTAGTATTATGTTCTGGTGAATCTCTGAATCAGCAGCTTGTGGCCTACCAGGCAGCATCCCTCCCAGCTGCCTGTGTCCCCTAGATCCTTCTCCCACTGATTTTGGCCAAGAGCAAGCTGTGGGAAATCCTGCATTCTTCCCAGGCACTCTGGGCCCTGGTGGATAAATGACTCCAGCTTGTCTTTGCTCCAGTTCTCTGATGCTTTTTGAATTCTCTGTGATCTTAGAGGCTTTGCCCCTGAAAGGCTCCTGGATGGTGTTTAGGTGAAGGGGGAGGATGAAACTGTAACTATGCTTTTGATTCAGATGGGCTGGGGGCCAGTAGCTAAAATCATTAAGGAAGTGTCAAGATGTTAACAGGGTAAACTGTTTGATGTTGCTGAGCACTTGCCTTCTAAGCAAAACTCTCCTTTTTTCCCCCCTTCTGCTCCAGATTTGTCAGCTACAGTTGTTTGATTGTCAGAATATGATCCCAGTCTGCCCTTTGGCAGCCTCTGGGTATTCACATCTCGGTAGGAAATGATGTGGGACATGGAGGTCTTGGGCTGAGTGCTGGTCCAGAATCACAGAAACTCAGCAGAGTGAGGCTTGGAAGGGACCTCTGCAGATCATCCACTCCAACCCCCCCTGCTAAAAGCAGGCCACCCACAGCAGCTTGCCCAGGATCACAATGGCCAGGGGAGTTTGGAAGCTCTGCAGAGAAGGAGACTCCACAACTTCTCTGGGCAGCCTGCTCCAGGCCTCCAGCACGCTCACACCATGGAGGAAATGGCCTCAGTTCTACCAGGGGGGAGGTTCAGGTTGGATGTTAGGGAAATTTTCTTCCCAGACAGGGTTCTCAGGCCCAGGGCAAGGGAGGTGGTGGAGTCACCATCCCTGGGGATGTTTAAAAGCTGTGTGGAAGTGGTGCTGAGGGAGGTGGTTTAGTGGTGGTGGCTTAGCAGTAGTGGTGGCATTGTGAGCTCTGAACGAGTGGTTGGACTGGATCTCAAGGTCTCTTCCAAGCTCAACAATTGTATGATTCTGTATTTCAGTGAAACTTTTGTGTCCTCTCCAGGCAAGTGAAAAGCAATTGTAAGCTCTGATTGTAGTCAGGCAGCTGGTCTTTACACCTTGATTTGGGTTCCAGGTTAGAACAGGGGATGAGATTCGTGTTAAGTGTGACAAATAATAGCTGAGGGGTGAGCAACTGATGTCGTTTACCTGGACCTGAGCAAAGCCTTTGACACTGTCCCACACCACATCCTGGTCTCCAGGCTGGTGACACATGGGTTTGATGGGTGACCACCAGATGGATACAGAACTGGCTTGATGGCTGCACCCAGAGAGTGGCTGTCCATGGGTCCATGTCCCAGGGGAGGCCAGGGACAAGCGGAGTCCCTCAGGGATCAGGCCTGGGACCAGGCTTGTTCAACATCTCTGTGGGTGCCATGGGCAGTGGCACTGAGTGCACCCTCAGCAAGGTTGCTGATGACACCAAGCTGTGTGGTGCAGCAGACAGCTGGAGGGAAAGATCCATCCAGAGGGACCTGGACAGGCTGGAGAGGTGGGCACAAGCCAACCTCAGGAGCTTCAACAAGACCAAGGGCAGGGTCCTGCAGCTGGGTCGAGGCAATCCCAGGCACAAATCCAGGCTGGGCAGGGACTGGCTGGGGAGCAGCCCAGAGGAGAGAGCCTTGGGGGTGCCGGGGGAGGAGAAGCTCAACAGGAGCTCTCAGGGTGCACTTGCAGCCCGGAAAGCCAAGCAGAGCCTGGGCTGCAGCAGGAGAAGTGTGGCCAGCAGGGCAAGGGAGGGGATTCTCCCCCTCTGCTCAGCCCTGCTGACACCCCACCTGCAGTACTGCCTCCAGTTCTGGAGCCCCTATTACAAGAGGGATCTGGAGGGGCTGGAAGGTGTCCAGAGCAGGGCCAGGAGGAGGAGCAGAGGGCTGGAGCACCTCTCCTGTGAGGACAGACTGAAGGAGTTGGGGCTGTTCAGGCTGGAGAAGAGAAGGCTCCGAGATGACCTCATTGTGGCCTTCCAGTATCTGAAGGGGGCTACAGGAAGGCTGAGAAGGGACTTTTCAGGCTCTCAGGTAGTGATAGGACTAGGGGGAATGGGATGAAGCTGGAGGTGGGGAGATTCAGGCTGGAGGTGAGGAGGAGGTTCTTCCCCATGAGGGTGGTGAGGCCCTGGAATGGGTTGTCCAGGGAGGTGGTTGAGGCCCCAGCCCTGGAGGGGTTTAAGCCCAGGCTGGATGAGGCTCTGACCAGCCTGCTCTAGTGTGGGGTGTCCCTGCCCATGGCAGGGGGGTTGGAACTAGCTGATCCTTGTGGTCCCTTCCAACCCTAACTGAAAGTATGAAACTATGAAATTTGCATGTTTGAGATCATCATCCTGAGGCAAGGAGGATGGGTTAGAGATACAGTACTCAAATCTTGGCAGTTCCGTGTTGTAAATTGATGTGTGAGGGGCCCAGGTAGCCACTTCACAGAGGAGGTTCCACCCCAACACAAGGAGAAACTTCTTTGCTGTGAGGGTGCTGGAGCCACAGAACAGGCTGCCCAGAGAGGTTGTGGAGTCTCCTTCTCTGAAGACTTTCCAAACCTGCCTAGATGTGGTCCTGTGTGGCCTGGCCTCTGGGTTGTTCAGCCTGGGGAAGAGGAGGCTCCCAGAAGACCTAATAGCAGCCTTCCAGTACCTGAAGGGGGCTACAAGAAGGATGGCGAGACTGTTCCCAAAGTCCTGCAGTGACAGGACCAGGGGAATGGCTTCAAACTAGAGAAGGGCAGGTTTAGATTGGATGTGAGGAACAAGCCCTTTACTATGAGGGTGGTGGAACACTGGAGCAGGCTGCCCAGGGAGGTGGTTGAGGCCTCAGCCCTGGAGATAGGCAAGGTGAGGCTCGATGAGGCCCTGAGCAACCTGATCTAGTTGGGGATGTCCCTGCTGACTGCAGGGAGGTCAGACTGGATTACCTTGGGAGGTCCCTGCCAGCCTGGACCATTCTATGATTCTCTGATCCTGCTTTGGCCAGAGGGGTCAGACTAGATGATCTCCAGAGGGCCCTTCCAACCCTCCCCACGCTGCGGCTCGGTGAGGGTTCAGCAGCGCCCGGTAACCGCGCTGGCAGCGCAAACACTTGAAATGAGCAACTGCAGAGCAGAGCTCCTGCCTGGTGGTGGTGCTTTTTTGGCATGGCATTGCCACTCTGACAAGCTGTGGGTGCTCTCAGTTGCCTTTGCTCTCATTTGTTGTCCTCTCCCCAATTTCTTTCTTGCAGCTTCAAACCCTGATCCAGGAAACGGACCCCGGCGCCGATTACCGCATCGACCGGGCGCTGAACGAGGCCTGCGAGTCGGTCATCCAGACTGCCTGCAAGCACATCCGCTCAGGAGACCCCATGTAGGTGCCTCTGGCCTGCCACAGGCCTCTCCTCCTCTGGAGGCTTCCATCGAGCTTCTCTGGTTGACCTGAAGAGATGACTAAAACCCTACGACAGGCTCCAGCCCTTCTTGGGCTGCTCTTCCCCATGCTCAACAGCCCCAGGGCTCTCAGCCTTCCTCCTCACAGAGATCCTCCAGGCCCCTCAGCAGCTTTGGAGACTCTGCTGCACTCTCTCCAGTAGTTTCTTGCCTCTCCTGAGCTTGGGAGCCCAGAACTGAGCCCAGGACTCCAGATGTGGCCACAGTAGGGCAGAGCGGAGGGGGAAGAAGAACCTCGCTCAGCCTGCTGGTCACACTCTTCTTGTGTGACCTCCTTTGTCTTCACCATGTCTCCTTTATCAGGAGGTCTCATGTAGATTGTTTCTTGAGCCAGATTTTATATACAGTATTCCTTATGGGTTTGCCATGTGCTGCTGAGCAAGGCAATGGAGGTGAAGAGGGTTGCTGGTTTAGATGTCATCTCTCTGAAGGAAGAGAAAGAGCCTTCACGGATTGGATTGGATTGGATTGGATTGGATTGGATTGGATTGGATTGGATTGGATTGGATTGGATTGGATTGGAAGGGACCCTCAAAGATCACCTTGTCCAACACCCCTGCACGCAGCAGGGATGGCTCCAGTTAGATCAGGCTGCCCAGGGCCATATCAAGTCTGATCTTGAATGTCTTCAGGGACAGGGCCTCAACCACATCTTCACTTTGTTGAACATCTTGCTGAGCTTTCCAGTGAGCCACAGCTATGGCAACCCCACCTGTTAGGAGGAAGCTCTGCATGATTCTGACAGTCCCTGACCTAACTCATTTTTTTCCTTCTGTTTGCAGGATTCTGTCTTGCCTGATGGAGCATTTGTACACTGAGAAGATGGTAGAGGACTGTGAGCATAGGCTCCTGGAGCTCCAGTACTTTATATCTCGTGACTGGAAGTGAGTGCCAAGATTTAAGATTCATTTCATGCTTCCCTTTAGTGTTGTTCTGCATTAGTGGCTCCTTGTAAAACAGAATAGCTCATGCTTGTGTCAATGGGAGTTCAAAGCAGGCCTGCTCTTTAGGGCACAAGCTGCTGAGGAAAATCAGTGTGGTGGCCACTTGGATCAGATATTTGCTTAGAAAGGATGCAGCCCTAAACAGCATCTCAGGTTTGTGCTCTAAAATTCAATACAGCTGTAACTAAAAGCATTCTCAGTGGCCATACTGAAGTTGTGTCAAGGGGCAGGGCAGGGCTGGCCACTAGGTGAGGGCCTATGAAGCCCTCTACCTTCCCAAAGGGAAGAGAAGGGGAATAAGGGAGGGAGCCTGATGGGTTGGGAGAGAAGCTGAACTAGCTGGGATGGAAAAAAAAGGACAAGAAAATGAAATAGATGCAAAGCAATAGGGAACCCAACCTCTGGTGGCAGTGACATCACCACTGGTGCTGGCTGTGAGCCCTCAGGAAGTCCCAGACTGGACTCAACAGCAGATGGGAACAGGATTCAGCAGCTGTACTGCAGCTGGATCTTTGAACACATATGTCAGGACTGAAGGCAGAATGGCCAGTGAAGAAGAGATTGAACCCTGGTGATCCCTTAGCTTCCTCCTGGAGATGCCATCCCCAGGATACAATCCCTTGTTGGTCAGTTGAGGGTCACCTGTCCTGTCCACTCCTCCCCATAGGTGCCACCTCTGACTTCCTGCACCCCAGCATAGGGAAGAAGATGTAGCAGTGCCCTTGGTCTGCAGAGGAGCAAGTCCAAGGCAGAGCCATCTGCATCCCAACCCTTGGCAGGAGCTCTCCCCATCAGCTTCTCGCTGCTAGGAGCAGCCCCTGGCTGTGCAAACCTGCCCTAAACTTCAGGAGGTGCCTCACAGAGCAGAGACTGAGATGGGAAGTCAAATCCCTGTCCAGAATTAGTTCTGGTCTAGCTCAAAGCAGAAGTTGGAGGTCATGTTCTGTGAGGGTGGCAGCCAGTTTTAGCTGCTCTGAGTGCTACAATATGAGAAGTAAGAAACCCAAGCTTCCAAGACTAACAAAGCAGCACAGTGTGAGGATCGCCCTGCTTCCATTTCTGCCTCTCCTCAGGTTCTCTAGGTGTGATGACAGCCTGTAGAACAGATCTGATTCCCTCTGGAGAGCTGTTTGTCTGACTTCCTCACCCAAAGGTGGCAGTGCTTTGTTTTCAGTACACACAGAGCCCCCCTGTCTGTGTGGCTTAAGATGGGGAGAGTCTAAATTTGATAAGCATTGCCAGTGAAGGAAGAGGTAGTGTTGGGTTTTCCTTCTGAAGAAGATGGAGAGTGAGGAAGTGGAGTACATCAGATGGGGTTAGTGCCAGGAATGGGATGGTTGTTGTCAGTGACCACAAGGAAGGAAGACATCACAGGCTGAGATTGCTGCCAAGGGCATTCAGACAGAACCTGAAGGAGATCTGACTCATGGCTGGGTCTGCAGGCAGCAGTGCCAGTAGCTAAGAGCTCTGTGAACCTTCCTCTTGTAAATTACCCAGGGCTTCATGGACCAGAGAGTTTAGGGCTCTGTGCCTCTTTGTTTAGTCATCTCCATAACTGTTTGCACAACAAGACAAGAATAGAATCCTAGAATGGCTCAGGTTGGAAGGGGCCTCGGAGAACATCTGCTCCAACTGCCCCTCCCGTGGGCAGGGACTCCTCTCAACTAGACTTGGTTGCTCAAGGCCTCATCCAGTCAGGTCTTGAACACCTCCAGGGAGGAGGCATTCACAACCTCCTTGGGCAACCCATTCCAGAGTCTCACCACCCTTGTACTCAAGAACTTCTTCCTCAGCTCCAGTCTAACCCTGCTCTCCCTCAGCTTCAAACCATTCCCCCTTGGCCTGGCGCTAGGCACCCTCAGCAAAACTCCCTCTGCAGCCTTCCTGTAGGATCCCTTCAGGTACTGGAAGGCAGCTCTAAGGTCCTCCCAGGAGTCTTCTCCTCTCCAGCTCCCTCAGCCTGTCAGAGCTGCTCCAGCCCTTGGATCACCTTTGTGGCCCAGGCAACTTTCCCCCCCTCTTCTTTATTTTTCCCTTCCTTGCTGGTTCCCCTGTCTGTGCCTCCTCCCCAGCATGTAACTCATTGCTTGAGCCAAACTTAAGATGAAGGAAGCTGAGTATTTGCAACATCCTGACCCCAAAAGATGCATTAGGAAAGTTCTTCCCCATGAAGGTGGTGAGGCACTGGAACAGGTTGCCTAGAGAAGTTGTGGAGTCTCCAAGCCAGGAAGTATTCAAAGCCAAGTTGGATATGGCCTTGGAGCAACTTAGTTTCATAGGAGGTGTCCCTGCCCATGGCAGGGGGGTTGGAGTAGATGATTTCTGAGGTCCCTTCCAACCTAATCCATTCTCTGTTGATTCAGTCATTCCACAGGCAAAACATGGTGTGTCCCTGCCATCCTGCTGCCTTAGGGCATCAGGGAGGTGATTTCTTTGCTCCTCTGTCAGCACTTGGCTGCAGATGAGAGTGGGAGGCACTTCAGGAAGCACTGAAGATTGAGTTTGTAATTAAAGCTCTTCAGTAGGTTTCCTGCAAGATGAGGGAGGTGATTCCAAACTGAGTGACAGGCATTTGGCCACCTGTTGGTTTGGTTGGGCAGTCACTGCTGTTGAATGATGTGGTGATGTGTGAGGAGCTGGAGGGGAGGGGTTTGGCCTCAGAAGCCTTAAAGGTTTGAATGAAGTGCTGGTGATGCCTTCCCTGTCTGCAGGTATGGGTGGATCACAGTGTCACAGAATTGTCACAGTTGGCAGGGACCTCAGGAATCATCCAGTTCCAACCCCCCTGCCATGAGCAGGGACACTTCACACTAGAGCAGGCTGCTCACAGCCACATCCAGCCTGGCCTTAGAAACCTCCAGGGATGAGGCTTCCACCACCTCCCTGGGCAACCTGTGCCAGGCTCTCACCACCCTCATGAGGAAGAACTTCTTCCTAATGTCTGATCTAAATCTTCCTCCCTCTAGCTTGGATCCATCCCCCCCAGTCCTATCACTCCTTGACACCCTAGAAGTCCCTCCCCAGCTTTCCTGTAGGCTCCTTCAGATGCTGGAAGGCCACAAGAAGGTCTGCTTTGAGCCTTCTCTTCTCCAAATGAACAACCCCAACTCCCTCAGTCTGTCCTCATAGGAGAGGAACTCCATCCCTCTGCCCATCCTCATGGCCCTTCTCTGGACATGCTCCAGGATGTTCAGATCCTTCCTGGCACAGAGGCTGCAGAGCTGGGCATAGAGCTGCAGCTGTGGGCTCAGCAGAGTGGAACAGAGAGGCAGAATCCCCTCCCTGGCCCTGCTGGCCACACTGCTGCTGCTGCAGCCCAGGCTCTGCTTGGCTCTCTGGGCTGCAAGTGCTCACTGCTGGCTCCTGTTGAGCTTCTCCTCTCCTAGCACCCCCAAGGCCTTTTCCTCAGGGCTGCTCTCCAGACAGTCCCTGTCCAGCCTGTATCAGTGCTTGGGATTGCCCTAAACCACATCAAGTTGCAGTGATGCCTTCTGTGTTTGCAGGTCTGGGTGAAGCTGTAGTGATGCCTTCTGTGTTTGGAGGTCTGGGTGAAGCTGTAGTGATGCCTTCTGTGTTTGCAGGTCTGGGTGAAGCTGTAGTGATGCCTTCTGTGTTTGGAGGTCTGGGTGAAGCTGTGGTGATGCCTTCTGTGTTTGGAGGTCTGGGTGAAGCTGTAGTGATGCCTTCTGTGTTTGGAGGTCTGGGTGAAGCTGTAGTGATGCCTTCTGTGTTTGGAGGTCTGGGTGAAGCTATGGTGATGCCTTCTGTGTTTGGAGGTCTGGGTGAGGCTGTAGTGATGCCTTCTGTGTTTGGAGGTCTGGGTGAGGCTGTAGTGATGCCTTCTGTGTTTGGAGGTCTGGGTGAAGCTGTAGTGATGCCTTCTGTGTTTGGAGGTCTGGGTGAAGCTGTAGTGATGCCTTCTGTGTTTGCAGGTCTGGGTGAAGCTGTAGTGATGCCTTCTGTGTTTGCAGGTCTGGGTGAAGCTGTGGTGATGCCTTCTGTGTTTGGAGGTCTGGGTGAAGCTGTGGTGATGCCTTCTGTGTTTGGAGGTCTGGGTGAGGCTGTGGTGATGCCTTCTGTGTTTGGAGGTCTGGGTGAAGCTGTGGTGATGCCTTCTGTGTTTGGAGGTCTGGGTGAAGCTGTAGTGATGCCTTCTGTGTTTGGAGGTCTGGGTGAAGCTGTAGTGATGCCTTCTGTGTTTGGAGGTCTGGGTGAAGCTGTGGTGATGCTTTCTGTGTTTGCAGGCTGGACACTGTCCTTTACCGCAAGTGTCAAGGAGATGCCTCCCGCCTCTGCCATACCCATGGCTGGAATGAGACCAGTGAGCTGATGCCTCCAGGGGCTGTTTTCTCCTGCTTGTACAGGCATGCCTACCGAACAGAGGAGCAAGGAAGGAGGGTAAGTGCTGGAGTGCAGCCTACTGCTTTTTGATCTGTGATGAGGAGGGTTGGAGGGACGTCTGGAAGCAGCTAAAACTGCAGGAGCTCACAAAAGCTACTTAAAAGCTACTTGCACTGCTGCTCAGCTGTGCCTTGAAGGTCTGTGGTGCTCTTGTGGTACAGTAAAACGGCCCCAGCGAGCTATGAGAAGGGGAAATGAGTCCTGAAAGTCCTGAGAGCAGCTTGGCTCTGTCTGTTTAGACACAGTGCAGGCCCTCCCCCCTTGTGCTGCCCAAAGAGGAATGTGACTCCTTGTAGAGAGGTCACACAGCTGCAAAATTGGTTTGATGCAGGAAGGAATTATTCAGTCATTCTATGATTATTCTGTGATTCTATGAAGGATTGTATGGAGGCCAATCACATCCTGGGTTGCATCAAAAGATATGTGGCCAGCAGAGCCAGAGAGGTGATTCTGCCACTTTGCTCTGCTCTGCTGAGACCTCACCTGCAGTACTGTGTGCAGGTCTGGAGCCCTCAGTGTAGGAAGGATGTGGACCCGATGGAGAGGGTCCAGAGGAGGGCCACAAAAATGATCAGGGGGTTGGAGCAGCTCTGCTACAAGGGCAGGCTGAGGGAGCTGGGGCTGGGGAGACCTTAGAGCAGCCTGCTAGGACCTGTAGAGAAGGCTGCAGAGAGACTGTTTACAATAGCCTGTGGTGACAGGACGAGGGGCAATGGCTTCAAACTAGAGCAGAGCAGATTTAGATTGGCTATCAGGAACAAGCTCTTTACTATGAGGGTAATGGAACATTGGCACAGGTTGCCCAGGGAGGTGGTTGAGGCCTCATCCCTGGAGATATTCAAGGTGAGGCTCTGGGAGGCCTCCTCTAGTTGAGGATGTCCCTGCTGAGTGCAGGGAGGTTGGACTGGATGACCTTTGGAGGGCCCTTCCAAGCCAGACCATTCTATGGTTCTATGAAAAGAGTTCCAATCCCAGCTTTCCTGGGCTGCTTCTGATGAAGTTTTGAGTAGAGCTGAGATTACACTCCCATGAAATTCTTCCTCTTCATGTAAAGCAGCAGCACTGGGCTCTGCTAAGCGTGCTTGTAGTGTCTTTGAAGAAGACAGAAGGGATCTGACTGGCTGCCCTGCACTCTGCAGTCCACCACAACCACGTTTGTTTGGTTCAGAGCTGCTCTTTTCAAGTTTGCTTGCAAAGCACTCCCTTGAAAGCTGCTGGCTGCTTGGTTCCCTTTCTTCTGGCCCTGGAGTGTGCACAGCCTCCAGGAATTGGTGGATTTACACAATGGCCTGGCTTAAAAATTCATTTCCTCAGCTTGATTTCAAAGGCCTTTTCGTGGCAGAGGTCAAGTATTGACTGCAAACATCTCTCTTTTTAGGCATAACATTGGAATTTCTTCTTCCTTTTAAAGCAGTTTTCTTAGTCTGCTGAGCTGAGACTTTTTTCTTTTGTACCTCCATTTTCTATTAGTGCTGACCAAGGCAATCAATAGCCACCCTGCAAAGAATCTATCAGGGAGGGAAAAGGCTTTTTTATATGTCTCTTTTTTTGTCCCCCCCCGCCCGTGGAAAGCAGGCTAAGGGAACAGCTGGCCCTTGGCAGTTTGAAAGCAAGCTCCTCACAGCTCAGAGCTGTACTTGGTTTTGGTGGGTTGGTTGGTTGGTTGGTTTTTCTGCCCCCCCCCCCCCCAGTCCTTCCAGCAGTTTGGATTTTTAAATGTCTGAAGGGTTAAGTTTTGAGCAGGACATCTGAGGTCTGACCAGCACCATCCCAGCCTCTCTGGATGGGTGGTTGCTTTTTTCCCTACCATTTGGTTTTCCCTCAGTCATGGCAAATGAGGTACTGCAGTGGGAATTGCTGAGAAGAAATTGCAGCAGTGGGGACTGAATTGGGCTTGCCTTTTGGTATTGAGGGCCTGAGCTGCTTTGACTTCCTTCTCCAGAAGGCTACTTTGGGCTTTCTTCTCTTTCTCTGTAGCTTTCAAAGAAGGGGGTGGAGCAGCGGATGATCTAGGGGCCCACTTTGACCTCTCATTTCAAAAGCAAAGTGAAGGTTTAAGAGTCTGAAGTTTGCTGTAGTGGAATGGAAGGAGCCTCCATCCAAAAATAAAATGACAGAGCTGCAAACTCGTTTGGATGCAGCCAGCAGGCTCCTGCTGAGGCAGCCCAGGGCTTGTCGTGTGCGTCCTGGGGTTGCTGCTGGCGCCTGGGGTCACTCTCGGTGCTTTACCTGACAGCACCTTGCTTGCACTGGCTGGATTTAGAGATTCCATCTGCTGAACTGCTGTGGGTGCCCCTGCTTTAGCAGGAGGTTTGGACTAGATGACCTCCAGAGGTCCCTTCCAACCCCCTCCCTGCTGGGATTCTGAAAAGCCTCTTTGCCCTCCTTGCAGCTATCTCGAGAGTGCAGAGCAGAGGTGCAGAGGATCCTCCACCAGCGTGCCATGGACGTGAAGCTGGACCCAGCCCTTCAGGACAAGTGCATGATTGATTTGGGGAAGTGGTGCAGTGAGAAAACGGAGACAGGACAGGTACTGCATGCAGGAACACTACTAATTGATTTGCAAAGCTGGAGGGGTGGGAAGGGGAAGGCAAAAAGGAGGATAAAGAGACATCTTGTCTTGAGCTGTCTCCCTCTAGCTGAGAACAGATTAACAGTGAGTGCAGTTTGAAATGTCATCTGTGTGAGACAGGGATGAAGGTGATAGCAAGAAGCTTTGCACCTCCTGCATGGCTTCAGTAGGTTCAAAAGTGGCATAAGAGAGGGGAAGAGGGTAGTTAAGAAGGAGGACTTAAATGAAGCCACCCCACCCTGCCTTGTATTTGTAATGCTCTGTTAGAAGCTTGACATTTCCCACATAAACTTTATCCCCTTTCCATTTGGCAAATGCTGACATGCTTCCTGTGTTTATACAGAGCTCAACTCACATCTGCTGCTGCTTAACAAACTTTCAACAAAGGCTTTCATGTTCAATTGCTGTGTCCTAGCAGAGCTGGAGGGGAGGAGCATCCCGCTGCAGATGCAGCAGAGCACACACCATTGTCTTTTTGAAGTGCCCACTGTAGGTTGTCCTTTGGGTAATGAAATCTCCTCCACAAGGGGCAAATTCGATGTGATATCCCAGAAGTGAAACAGCAGCAGCTTTGAGGACAATCAGTAACATCCCAGAGCAGCACTCACAATCACTACTGTGGGCTTGTAGTGATAGGATGAGGGGCAATGGCTTTGAGCTGGAAGAGGGGAGGTTGAGACTGGAGTCTGGAGGAGGAGAGATTGAGACCTGAGATTAGAAAGAAATGCTTTACAGTGAAGGTAGTGAGACACTGGAGTAGGTTGCCCAGGGAGGTTGTGGCTGCCCCCTGCCTGGAGGTGTTCAAAGCCAAGTTGAATGAGACCTTGAGCAACCTGGGCTGGTGGGAGGTGTCCCTGCCCATGGCAGGGGTTGGAACTGTGTGATCTTGAAGGTCCCTTTCAACCCAAACCATTCTATGGTATATGTGTTCTGGGAGTGGGATTAAGACTTTGCCAGGAGCAGAGCAGCTTGACATGTGTTACAGGTTTTTCAAGTTGGGTTCTTGGGTGACACACTGAAATGTCTGATTTTCTAGGAGCTGGAATGCCTTCAGGACCATCTTGATGACTTGGTCTCCGAATGCAGAGACATAGTGGGAAACCTCACTGAGCTGGAGTCTGAGGGTGAGCAGAGTTCAGCCTGGGATCAAGGGAATCTTTGAGCATGTCTGCTCAAAATCATTTGGATAGTGATGGAAGACAGGGAGGTTAGAGTAGCTGCAGAAATGCAGCTCTCTGGGATCAAGCAGAGACCATCCATTCTACCCTCTACTGTGTAAGTTTTCGTATGGGATTCTTGAGGAAGGGAATTGAATTCAGTGTCCAGGTTTGGAGCCCTCAACACAGGCAGGACCTGAACCTGATGGAGCAGGTCCAGAGGAGGGCCACAAAAATGATTAGGGGGCTGGAGCACCTCTGCTACAGGGACAGGCTGAGGGAGCTGGGGGTGTTCAGCCTGGAAAAGACTCCAGGGAGACCTAATAGCAGCCTTCCAGTACCCGAAGGGGGCTACAACAAGGATAGACAGAGGCTGTATTTACAAAGGCCTGCAGAGATAGGATGAGGGGTGGCTAGAGAAGGGGAGATTTAGATTGAATGTTAGAAACAAGTTCTGCACCATGAGGGTGGTGGAATACTGGAGCAGGTTGCCCAGGGAGGTGGTTGAGGCCCCAGCCCTGGAGATATTCAAGCTGAGGCTCAACAGAACTCTGGGCAACCTGATCAGGGTTGAGGATGCTCCTGCTGAATTCAGAGGGAGTTGGCCTGGATAACCTTTGGAGGTCCTTTCCAACCCCAACCATTCTGTGATTTTAGGCTGTTGAGGACATTTCCTGTGCTTAAAATCACTTATGGCACTGAAGCTAAGGCTTCTTGCAGAGGTAACCCAGTTACCTTTAGCACAAGTCAAGATATGTCATGGGATTGCATTTTGTGATCTTGCTTGCAGGTAGTTTTGAATGCCATACAGCAACTTCCTTCCCCCTGTCCCTCAAAACATGCACCACATGCATCATTGGAGGGTTTCAGTGAGGTCAGCAGCTTAACTGTCTGTGAAATTTCATCTTCTGTCTATCTTGCCCCAGATCATCTTCCCTGGATCTCTTGACATTTACATTGTGCCCCAGAGAAGGCTTCCTTCTGGTGGTTCCAAAATGGTTTGCTCAGAACTATCATCACTCTTTCAACTCCTGCCTAGGTTTAAGCTGATGGCAAACTGGGTGCTGCACCAGTGAGGGTGGGGAGACACTGGAACAGGTTGCCCAGGGAGGCCGTGGCTGCCCCCTCTCCAGAGGTGTTCAAGGCCAGGTTGGATGAGGCCTTGAGCAACCTGGGCTGGTGGAAGGTGCCCCTGTCCATGGCAGAGGGGTTGGAACTGGATGATGTAAAGATCATTGAAGTCAGGGTTCTTGAAGTTAATTCTCTTCCAACCCACCCCAATCTATGAATTGAATTATCTGATCTGTGGGGGCCAGGCTCTGCCCTTAAGCTGGAAAGCTTCTCTTGCATTTGCCATGTTGTTGGAAGAGTGAACCCTAGGATTTGCAGAAGTGTAGGTCAAGGCTGTCTGGATGACATCTTTCCAAGCCTGCACACTGGGTTGAGTTTAAGTTGTTGTCAGAGATGAAATGAAATGTTGCATCTTCCCTGCAGGACATTCAAATTGAAGCCTTGCTGATGAGAGCCTGTGAGCCCATTATCCAGACCTTCTGTCATGTGAGTGCTCTGTAGCAGTGTGAATGTTTGGGGGGCAGAAATCACTCTGTGGGAAAGGAGGGAGAGGGCTTTAGGATTAGTTCTCGGTGCAGTTGCTCAAAAGTAAGATTGGAGGTAAGCAGTTAAAAAAACCCCTTTGATGAAACCACTTGCATCCCAGGAAGCCAACCATATCCTGGGCTGCATGGGGAGAAGAGTGGCCAGCAGGTCAAGGGAGGTCATTCTCCCCCTCTACTCCACTCTGGTGAAACCCTACCTGGAGCACTGTGTCTATTTCTGGAGCCCCTATTACAAGGAGGATCTGGAGGTGCTGGAAGGTGTCCAGTGAAGGACCACGAGGGTGAGCAGAGGGCTGGAGCTGCTCTCCTGTGAGGACAGACAGAGAGAGTTAGGGTTGTTCAGACTGGAGAAGAGAAGGCTCCAAGGAGACCATATGATGGCCTTCCAGTATCTGAAGAGGGCTACAAGAAAGCTGGGGCAGGGACTTTTTAAGGTGTCAGGGAGTGATAGGACTGGGGGGGATGGAGCAAAACTGGAAGTGGGTAGGTTCAGATTGGCTGTTAGGAAGAAGTTCTTCCCCAGGAGGGTGGTGAGAGCCTGGCCCAGGTTGCCCAGGGAGGTGGTGGAAGCCTCACCCCTTGAGGTTTTTAAGGCCAGGCTGGATGTGGCTGTGAGCAGCCTGCTCTAGTGTGAGGTGTCCCTGCCCATGGCAGGGGGAGTTGGAACTGGCTGATCCTTGAGGTCCCTTCCAAGCCTGACGATTCTGTGATTCCTAACCCAAATGTTCTTAGCTCCACCTGCTACTGCTGTTGTCAGAGCTCTAGTACAAAAAACCAGAGGTTTAGGGTGACAACTGCCCTCTAATTGGGAAAATCACAGGTTTTGTGACTTAAAAACTAAGCTTTTCCTTCTCCCTTACCCACAAGTGGTGCTTTCAGCCACTGGGCTCTGTACAACTGCTCAGCATTACTGAAATAACTGCTTCAGTTGCTCTGGGACTGAGTAGCAGCCACACAGCAGTGAGGGCACTTAGCTGTAGTACTTCATGGAAGCACTGAGGCTCTGCAGCATGTTCTCCTGAGTCCAAAGTGTGTCTGTGTGCCTGAAATGACTTTTGTGGGCTATACCTTTAAATACTTGTGTGGTACCACTCATGGGTGGCGAGTTAATGGCGAGTGTAAGCTCCCAGTTGAGTGGAACTGGAAATTGCATTATTTCCTTGTCACAGTGGGCCAAAGGTGCATGAAGATCAAAAAAAAAAACCATGTCTCAAGCCTTTCATCTCTTTTTTCAGGAGGTTGCAGATAACCAGATTGATTCTGGGGACCTGATGGAGTGTCTGATACAGAACAAACACCAGAAGGAAATGAATGAGAAATGTGCAATTGGAGTTACTCATTTCCAGCTGGTAAGCAGCCCTCTCCCTCCCTTAGCAGGGGGAGCCTGGGCCTTGCTGACAGGAATCAGCTCCTTCTGAAACCCCTCCTTCTCTCAGATTGATTTCCTCTCTGTTTAAAGTGCTCTTGTGAATTTCAGCTACTTGTCTGCCTGGTCACCAATGGTCGTTTCTGGAGTTCTCTCTACAACTCCTTGCAGTGAGGTTGGGGTTGGTCTCTTCACCCCAGTCTCAGGTGATAGGAGGAGAGGAGATGGCCTGAAATTGTGCCAGGGGAGGGTTAGGCTGGAGAGGAGGGCAAATTTCTTTGCTGCAAGAGTGGTCAGGGATTGGCACAGGCTGCCCAGGGAGGTGGTGGAGTCCCCATGCCTGGAGGTGTTCAAGAAGCCTGTGGCCATGGCACTTGGGGGCATGGTTTGATGGCCATGGTGGGGTTGGGTTGCTGGTTGGACTGGATGATCTCAGAGGGCTTTCCCAACCCAAACAATTCTGTGATTCTCTGATTTATTTCTCCTTCCTTCCTGGTGCATGGTAGCTGGAGTCTCAGCTTCTTCAGCAGCCCAGTGTTCCCTTTGCTTACAGAATCATGGAATCATTTGGGTTGGAAATGACTTTTAAGGTCATCCAGTCCAGTCATTCTCTAATTCTACCAAGGCTGCTGCTAAACCATGGCCCTCAGCTCCACATCTCTGCATCCTGTAAACACCTCCAGCGTTGGGCATTGAACCACCTCCCTGGGCAGCTTGTTTCAGTGTTTGAGAATCCTTTCAGTGAAGAAGTTTCTTCTAATGTCCAGCCTAAACCTCCCCTGGGGCTACTTGAGGCCATTTCCTCTTGTCCTGTCATTTGTTACTAGGGAGAAGAGACCAACCCCTACCTTCCAGCAGCCTCCTCTGAGGTAGCTGGAGATAATAAATACAGTAATAAGTTGTGGACAAAAGCATTTGGTGATTGTAGGATTCAACAAAGGTTCTCTTGGGCAGCATTTTTTTTCCTTTTATTGTTTTTTTTCTGAGTTTGGTGTTTTTTCCCCTGCTATTGGTTTTTTCTTTTGGGTTTTTTTCCCTGTTCCTTAGGGTTTTTTCCCCTGTTCTTTGGGTTTTTTTTTCCCCTGTTCTTTTGGGGTTTTTTTCCTGTTCTTTTGGGGTTTTTTTCCCTGTTCTTTGTTTTTTGTTTTCCCCTCTTCTTTTGGGTTTTTTTTCCCCATTCTTCTCTTTTTTCCCTTTCCTGTTCTTTTTAGTTCTTTTTTCCCTTGCTCTTTTCTTCCCCCCCCTAGTTTTTTTTTCTTTGTTTTTTTCTTCCCTGATATTTTCTTTCTCTTTATTCCCCCTCAGTCTTTTTTTCCGCTTTTTCCCTCCTGTTTTTTTCTTTCTCTTTTTCCCTCCTTTTGTTCCTTTCTCTTTTTCCCTCCTGTTTTTTCTTTCTCTTTTTCCCTCCTTTTTTTTCCTTTCTCTTTTCCCCTCCTTTTGTTCCTTTCTCTTTTTCCCTCCTGTTTTTTCCTTTCTCTTTTGCCTCCTTTTGTTCCTTTCTCTTTTTCCCTCCTGTTTTTTTTTTTTTCTCTTTTCCCTCCTTTTTTTTTCCTTTCTCTTTTTCCCTCCATTTTTCCTTTCCCTTTTTCCCTCCTGTTTTTTCTTTCTCTTTTTTCCTCCTTTTTTCCTTTCCTCTTTTTCCCTCCTGTTTTTTTCCTTTCTCTTTTTCCCTCCTGTTTTTTTTCCTTTCTCTTTTTCCCTCCTGTTTTTTTTTTTTCTCTTTTTTTCCCTCCTTTTTTTCCTTTCTCTTTTTCCCTCCTGTTTTTTCCTTTCTCCTTTTTTCCCCCCTGTCCTTTTTGGGCTTTTGACCTGGTTTGGTTTGGTTTGGTTTGGTTTGGTTTGGTTTGGTTTGGTTTGGTTTGGTTTGGTTTGGTTTGGTTGGTTAGCATGTTTTCCTGGTTGCTTGTCTTCTTTCTCCAGGTGACCAAAATAATTCTCCTGTCTCTCTTGCAGGTTCAAATGAAAGATTTTCGGTTCTCCTACAAGTTCAAGATGGCCTGCAAGGAGGATGTGCTGAAACTGTGCCCCAACATCAAAAAAAAGTAGGCAGCCCCTGAGCAAACAGCAATTTGATGATATAAATACACATATAAATGTGTAACAAGCTAGAGACATTTTCCATGGTAGGACAGCAAGCCCTGGAGCTCCTCTAAAGGCTGATTCTCTGGAGCCTTTGCTCTTGGGTGACTGCAGGCACTGAAGGGTAGAGGCATTGCCTGCCTCTTTAAAGTGACTTCTGCTTTACTCTTGCACTCCAAGCTGTCCTCTTTTCTTTTTCTTCTCTCTGGCATAACTAATGATTACAATTAGTGGACTGCATGTCCCAGGGATGTTTTGTATCCTTGCTAGATTCATCAGCTTTAGATGCAGGCTGCTGTTCCAGTTGCTGATCTGGGAAGGGAAAACATCCTGCTTGTTTAAGCTGGTTTCTTCCCTTCAGTATAAAGGGGAGGAGGGGAGTTTAATGGCCTGCTGCAATGATGTAAGGCTGAATTACACCCAGGTCAATCCTCCTCCTGGCTAGCGAGGCCATTTGCATTTTATGAGAGGAATGCCCTTCCCATCATGCAGAAGGATTGCTTGCAATGCCACCTGAGCTATTCACCTTCATCTGCTTCTGAGAGCAAGGAAAGCTTTGCTCAAGTGCTGATGTGACTTGAGAGCAGAGGCCTTGCCAGGCAGGCTTGAGGTGGGATTTTTGGATACCTTCCTGCCTGCTGATTTAGGCACTAAATTCAGATTTAGGCTGTAGTTCAGGGTTAGAGACTAAGATTTAGGATCTACTTCCCCCTGCTCTGGGCGCCTGATTGCCCCTGCTCTGGGCGCTCGACTGCCCCTTGCTCTGGGCGCTCGACTGCCCCTTGCTCTGGGCACCCGACTGCCCCTTGCTCTGGGCGCCCAGCTGCCCCTTGCTCTGGGCGCCCAGCTGCCCCTGCTCTGGGCGCCCGACTGCCCCTGCTCTGGGCGCCCGACTGCCCCTGCTCTGGGTGCCCGACTGCCCCTGCTCTGGGCGCCCGACTGCCCCCTGCTCTGGGCGCTCGACTGCCCCTGCTCTGGGCGCTCAGCTGCCCCTTGCTCTGGGCGCCCAGCTGCCCCTTGCTCTGGGCGCCCAGCTGCCCCTTGCTCTGGGCGCTCGACTGCCCCTTGCTCTGGGCGCCCAGCTGCCCCTGCTCTGGGCGCGTAACTGCCCCTGCTCTGGGCGCGTAACTGCCCCTTGCTCTGGGCGTGTAACTGCCCCTTGCTCTGGGCGTGTAACTGCCCCTTGCTCTGGGCGCGTAACTGCCCCTTGCTCTGGGCGCGTAACTGCCCCTTGCTCTGGGCGCTTAGCTGCCCCTTGCTCTGGGCGCGTAACTGCCCCCTGCTCTGGGCGCGTAACTGCCCCTTGCTCTGGGCGCTCAGCTGCCCCTTGCTCTGGGCGCTCAACTGCCCCTGCTCTGGGCGCTCAGCTGCCCCTTGCTCTGGGCGCCCGACTGCCCCTGCTCTGGGCGCTCAGCTGCCCCTTGCTCTGGGCGCTTAACTCCCCCTGCTCTGGGCTCCCCCTGCTCTGGGCTCTCAACTGCCCCTGCTCTGGGCTCTCCCTCCCCCTTCCCTGGGCTCTAATTGTGATGCAGATCCTCAGAGGAGAGCTGTAGCCAGGCTGGGAAGAAGCAGCGACTCAGGAGGACTTTGTGTCTGGGTTCTGGGGGTGTGTTTCTGTGCCCTGGTGGATCTGCCAGTGCTCTGAGTTGCAGGCTAGAAGAGTGAAAAGCTGTCGTGTGTCCTGCAGGGTGGATGTGGTGATCTGTCTGAGCACAACTGTGCGCAACGACACTTTGCAGGACGCCAAGGAGCACAGAGTCTCTCTGAAGTGCCGCAAACAGCTGCGTGTCGAGGAGCTGGAGATGGTAAACATGCATGAAACTCCTTATCTGCCTCCCTGCCCTTCTAGCAAGGTCCTTCAGTTAAAGCTTCCTGGTTTTGTCCATCCTGCAAAGTCAAAGGAAACTCATCAATCTGATGTAGTTTTTCCCCACTCCACTGACAGCATGAGATGCACTTGCCCTTCATGGCCTAAGGGAGGTTGTCTGCTTCAGTGCCTTAACAGAGTCTCCTGAAGGCTAAGGCAAGCCTAGGGTCATTGGAACCTCAGCTAGAAGTCATTATGACTGCAGAGTGGTCAGACTAGATGACCTATAAAGGTCCCTTCCAATCCACACCATTATTCCATGATTGTATGATTCCACATTCAGTGGTGGATAGCAGCTGGCCACACGTGCTGGTGCTCTCCAAGTCCTTCAGGAGAGAGGAGAAGGCTTAAAATTACAGGCTGAGGAACAAACAGAAATGAAGAAACTTGACTCCAGCTGCTCCAAGTGGATGCACAGGAGTAGTATTTATCCTGGGGGCAAGGCTGCCTCTCAGCTTCCTGCTGTAGCAAGAAACTCTTAGGTCTTCATCCAACAATGTTTGTTACAGCTTCACTTACAGCAGGTCCATATCAGAAGAGGCAGCACTCTTGCCTCTGTGTGGAGGATTTCAACTGCTGGGGCATCACCAAAAGCAGGCAGCTTCATTCCCAGCCTCTAGATCACCCAACAGATGGGTGGCTGTTGATACCTCCTTTAGCTTTCATATTTTAGTGGTCCTGCATATTTGTGTTGATGCCCTGTTAGGAGGAGCCATGGAAAGAAGTCACCTGCTCCAAAATTCACTTGCAACCCTTTCTGCAGTGTAAAAATCCACTGATCCACTGGGACCCTTAATTCAGAGGAACTGCCCTGCCTGTTTGGAGAGTTACTTGGGGCTTGTGGACAGAGGACTCTGGGTATTAGACCAACAAAGCAGAAGTGATGCCCATAAGCCAGCAAGGTGCACTTGTGGCCCAGAAGGCCAATGACATCCTGGGTGGATTAGAAGGGCTCTGGTTATTAGGTCAGAAAGGTTCTCCTCCCCCTCTCCTCTGCCCTGGTGAGGCCACATCTAGAATATTGTGTTCTGGGCCCCTCAGTTCAAGAAGGACCTCGGGGAACCGCTTGAGAGAATCCAGTGCAGAGCCACAACAATGCTGAAGGCATCTCCCTGCTGAGGCAGACGGAGGGAGCTTGGAGCAGAGGAGTCTGAGGGGAGCCCTCATTCATGTTGATAGAGATGTGAAGGGATGGAGCCAGGTTCTGGTCAGGGATGTCCAATGACAGGGCAAGGGGCAATGCTGGAGCAGAGGAGATTCCACAGGAACAGAAGGAAAACTTTTTCACTGTGAGAGTGTTGGAGCCCTGGAGCAGGCTGCCCAGAGAGGTTGTGTGGAGTCTCCTTCTCTGGAGACATTCAAAACCCACCTGGATGCATTTCTGTGTGGCTCCCCTGGCTGATCCTGCTCTGGCAGGGGGCTCGGACTGGGCGAGCTTTCGAGGTCCCTTCCAACCCCTAACATTCTTCTGTGATTCTGTGCAAGTAAACTGCTTCCAGTTCTTACTGCCATTTTATCCTGCAGACTGAGGATATCAGGCTTGAACCAGAGCTTGTATGAGGCCTGCAAAAGTGACATCAAGAATTACTGCCAAAACGTGCCCTATGGCAATGCTCAGGTAATGGCTTCTGCTCACATTTACAATTCCATTTCCACCTTCACTTCAGAAATACTTTGAAGAACACTTTGCCCCTGCAGGTGCAGCTTTAGACTCTCATTATTTTTTTTGTGTTATCACCCCAAATCTTTCAGCAGAGTTTTGGAGCACTGTATTTATTTTTAGCTCCCTTCACCAAGCTGGGTGAGTGCAGTGTTGTGAGCACTTAATTCTGTTGCAGTTAATGCTGGGTTTAAGCTACTAGCAGCTGGCTACTGCAGAGGCTGCTAAAGGTTTCTGCAAGATGAAGTTTGGGGGTCAGCAGTTAAGTGCAAGTGACCCTTTTCATCTCATCTCATTAAATCTTTGGGAGAGAAGATAAGCTTAAAGCATTAAAGTGAGTTTTAATCAGCTCTAGGGGTTGGGGACTTGACTGCACAAACCAGGGGAAGAGAACCATTAAGGCAACACAGAGCTCTGCCTTTGAGCTCTGCATTTTTGGCAGCATGTGACAGAATCACATCAGAGTGTCCATTACAGGTGTAACAAACAAGGTGTTAGGTCATAGCAACCCCAAAGACACAAACAGTCAATCTGTTCCTCCAAGTAACAAGTGACAGGGCAAGAGGAAACAGCTTCAGGTTGTGCCAGGAGAGATTTAGGTTGGACAGGAGGAACAGTTTGTTCCCTGAAAGAATTGACCATTGAACAGGCTGGACAGGGCAGTGGTGGAGTTCCATCCCTCAAGGGATTCAAAAGCTGTGTAGATGTGGTGCTGAGGGACAAGCTGGACAGGAGCAGCAGTGTGAGCTTGCAGCCCAGAAGGGAAATCGCATTCTGGGCTGCATCCAAAGCAGTGCTGCCGGCAGAACCAGAGAGGTGATTCTGCCGCTCTGCTCTGCTCTGCTGAGACCTCACCTGGAGTACTCTCTGCAGCTCTGGAGTCCTCAGTATAGGAAGGACCTGGACCTGATGGAGAGGGTCCAGAGGAGGGCCGCAAAAATGATCAGGGAGTTGGAGCACCTCAGCTATGAGGACAGGCTGAGGGAGCTGGGGGTATTCAGCCGGAGAAGAGAAGGCTCTGGGGACACCTAATAGCAGCCTGCCAGTGCCTGAAGAGGGCTGCAAAGAGATTGTTCCCAAAGGCCTGCAGGGACAGGACCAGGGGCAATGGCTTCGAACTAGAGCAGAGCATATTGAGATTGGATGTTAGGAGCAAGTTTCTTTACTATGAGGGTGGGTGGAGCACTGGAACAGGTTGCCCAGGCAGGTGGTTGAGGTCCCTTCCTGGAGATATCCAAGGTGAGGCTCACAAGGTCCTGAGCAATCTGATCTAGCTGGGGATGTCCTGCTGACTGCGGAGAGGTTGACTGGATGACCTTTGGAGGTCCTTCCAGCCCAGCCATTCTACGACTCTGTATTATGGTTCTGTGGTAGAGTGATGATGTGCAGTGCTTTGTTAACAGTTGGTGATCAGAAAAGGTCTTTCCCACCCCAAGCAGTCCTGTGATGCTGTGACTCTGATACTGGTTGTAGATTATTGATGCTGAAAGAGATCAAGAAGCAGTTGAGTACCCGCTGCCACCAGAAGGTGTTCAAACTGCAGGAGACAGAGATGATGGACCCAGAACTGGACTACACACTCATGAGAGTCTGCAAGCAGATGATCAAGGTAATGGTAGCATGTCCTTTTAAGAGGGTGAGGTTGGGCTGTCAGAGCTCTGTCTGCTCACAGCTTCCCATAAGGCTTGTACAGGGCTGCCGTGTTGTTTGGGATGTCACTTCTGACTCAGGCTGAGGGTTCTTCAGGGCCCCGTCTCTTTCAACTTTGCCTGATCAAAGAACTAAGATTGTCTCTTCCCAGCTGCCAGTAGAATTGTGGAGGAGGTCTGTGGTGAGGCTTCCAACACAGTTTTCATCAGGTTGGTTTGGATTTGAATTGGCTTTCAGCAAAGATTGCAGAGAGGAGAAGCGTCTTGGGTTCGCCTGCTGACCCGTTGCGCGCAGGCTGTCGGCAAACTGATCAAGAGGCAAGTCAAGCAGAGCTTGAAATCAGAAATGCTGGCCTGAAGTGGTACCATGTGGAAAGGATCAGCCCTTGCCAGCCCTGAAACTCCAGTGTGTGTGGGCTGTGGGCTGTACCCTGCCTCCTTGTTGTTCCCAAGGCTCAGCCTCTTGAGAATGTGTTTACTGCTCTCCAGCAAAGGCTCCTGCTCTGTAAAAACAAAAAGGCAATCTCCCTTAAATGATAAGGACTGGAAGATGCCACAGCCTTATCTTACACCCACAGGATGACTTGGTGACAAGAATAAGCACATTAGCGAATTTTGGGTAAGCTGGCTCGCTTTGGGCTATCTAATCAGGACAGGAGTGGGCAAATGAGTATCGGTGAGGTGTGTTCCCTGCTTAAAAGATCCTCTTAGTTTCTAAAGCAAAAGGAATGAAAGAAGTTGGGTGGGAGACCTAAACTGGTGGCTGTTTCATGCAGCTTGGGCTGTAACTTAAGACAGCAATAAAGGCAAATTGGTTTTGGTGCTGCCAACACAAAGCGGAGCCCAGAAGCCAATCAAGGCTGCGTGGCTTAGTGCTTGCTCTCTAGCAGAGGTACTCACAGCCGTGGTCCATTTGGAGAGGCCTCTTTAATAGATGTTGTGCTGGGGATGTGTCTGAATACCTCTGGGCTGGGCAGGTCGTTAATCCTCTCTTTTGTGTCTGCAGCTGGGACTTTGTTTCCCAATTGCTTCGTGATGAAACGTGGGGGTTTGGGGTTCTTTTTTCCAGCGGTTTTGTCCGGAGGCAGACTCCAAAAATATGCTGCAGTGTTTGAAACAAAACAAGAACAGCGAAGTGATGGATCCCAAATGCAAGCAGATGATCACCAAGCGCCAGATCACGCAGAACACAGGTAGCCGCTTCTCAAACGGTGCTTCAGGTGCCTCAGCTGCTGAGGGGTTTGCATCACTGGAAGGATATTTCATAGAATGGTTTGGCTAAAAGGATTTTAAGATCATCCAGTTCCAACCCTCCTGTCATGGGCAGGGACACCTTCCCCAACCAGGCAGCTCAGGCCCCATCCAACCTGGCTTTGGCGCCTCCACGGCTGCTGCTTTGGAGCCTCCACGGCTGCTGCTTTGGCGCCTCCACGGCTGCTGCTTTGGAGCCTCCACAGCTTCTCTGGGCAACCTGTTCCAGGGCCTCACCACGCTCACTGCAAAGGATTTCTTCCTAATGCCTACTCTAAATCCAGCCTCTTCCAGTTTAAAGGCATTGCCCCTCACTCCTCCTGTCACCACAAGCCCCTGTCAAAAGTCCCTTCCCCACTCTCCTGTAGCCCCTTTCAGGTACTGGAAGGCTGCTCTAAGGTCTCCCTGGAGATCTCTCCTTTTCTTCAGGCTGAACAGTCCCAGCTCTCCCAGCCTGTCCTCACAGGAGAGGTTATCCAGCCCTCTGATTGTCTTCATGGTCTTCTCTGGACCTGCACCAACAGCTCCATGTCTTTCTTGTGTTGGGGGCTCCAGAACTGAGCACAGTACTCCAGGTTGGGGTCTCAGCAGGGCAGAACAGAGGTGCAGAATCCCCTCCCTCAACTTTGCTATGGTTTAATCTTCCTGGTTGTCAGTGCAGACACTGACTTGATTCACTGAGGTCCTCGATGGTCAGTGGATGGAATCAATCAGGTTGGAAAAGATCTCAGAGATCATCAAGTCCAACCTGTCACCCAAGACCTCAGGGCTACTAAACCATGGCTCCAAGTGCCACATCCAGTCCCTTCTTGAACACCTCCAGGGACTGCGACTCCACCACCTCCCTGGGCAGCACATTCCAATGGCCAGTTACTCTTTCTGGGAAGAACTTTCTTCTCACCTCCAACCTAAACCTCCCCTGGCACAGCTTGAGACTGTGTCCTCTTCTTCTGGTGCTGGTTGCCTGGGTGAAGAGACCAACCCCCACCTGGCTCCAACCTCCCTTCAGGGAGTTGTAGAGAGCAAGAAGGTCTCCCCTGAGCCTCCTCTTCTGCAGGCTAAGCAAGCCCAGCTCCCTCAGCCTCTGCTCATAGGGCTTTGTGCTCGAGGCCTCTCCCCAGCCTCATCATTGGATCCACTTTGTTCCTGAAGCTTCTGCCTCCCAAGTCAATGTTTTTTTTCCCAACAGCATTTAATTTTTACCCCTCAAATGAAATTGCTTGGTGGCACAGTGTCCTCCAGAAAACTCCTGTCAGCTCTTGGGATTTTCTGGGGAGGGGAGGGGGGGTGGAGGAGAGTGTCAAGCTGTGTCACCTGAGGGGATGTCTGCTCTCACCAAGTGCTTGCTTTCCTCCTCCCCTCTTAGATTACCGCTTAAACCCGGTGCTCAGGAAGGCCTGCAAAGCAGACATCCCAAAATTCTGCCAGAACATCCTCAACAGGGCCAAGGATGACACAGAGTTGGAAGGCCAAGTCATCTCCTGCCTGAAGCTGAAGTATGCAGACCAGGTGAGGCGAGCAGAGCTGCTGCATCCGGAGGAGAGGAGAGGGGAGGCTGCGCGGGGCGGCGCCGAGCGCCAGACGGAGCCGGCGGGGCCGGCGGCGTGCTCAGGCTGGGTAACAGGGCTGCACAGAAAGGAGGTTTGGTGCTCCTTGCAGAAGGTGTACCAAAGGGCAGGCCAGGGTGAAGTGCAAGGGGTTTTGATGGATGGCAACGCAGGTCCTCGAGTGGGTTAATGACTTTCTCCGCTTAATAGCGTCTCTCTCCAGACTGCGAGGACCAAATCCGAGTCATCATCCAGGAGTCAGCTCTGGACTATCGGCTGGACCCCCAGCTTCAGATGCACTGTTCAGAGGAGGTAAGAGAAGTAGCTCCTCAGTTCCCTTTTAGGGGATGAAAACTCCCTTCTTGGTTATAGGAGCATAGAATTGGTTTGGTTGGAAAAGACTTCGAAGGTCATCGAGTCCAAGCACTGACCCAACCCTGCCATGGCCGTTAAACCACAGCCCCAAGTGCCATGGCCACAGGCTTCTTGAACACCTCCAGGATGGGGACTCCACCACCACCCTGGGCAGCCTGTTCCAAGCCCTGGCCACTCTTGCAGCAAAGAAATTTTGCCTCATCCTCAACCTAACCCTCCCCTGGCACAATTCCAGTCCATTTTCTCTCCTTCTATTACCTGATGCTAGGGAGAAGAGACCTTCCTCAACCTCACTGCAACCTCTTTTCAGGGAACTGCAGAGAGCAATGAGGTCTCCCCTCAGCCTCCTTTTTTCCACACTAAACACTTCCAGCTCCCTCAGCTGCTCCTCAACAGCCCTCTTCTCCAGACTCTTCCCCAGCTTCATTTCCTTCTGTGGACACACTCCAGCAACTCAGTTTCTTATCCATGGAATACTTCAGGTTGGAAGGAACCCTTGAAGTCATCTTGTCCAACCCCCCTTGCAGTCAACAGAGACATCTCCAACTAGAGCAGGTTGCTCAGAGCCCCATCAAGCTTGACCTGATTGTCTTCAGGGATGGAGCCTCCAGCACATCCCTGGGCAGCCTGTTCCAGTATTCCTCCACCCTCATTGTGAATAATTTCTGCCTAATATCCAACCTGTATCTACTCTGCTCTGGTTCATGAATCTACCCTGCTCTGGTTCATGCAGTGTGCACTTGCAGCCCAGAAAGCAATCATATCCTGGGCTGCCTCAAGAGAAGTGTGCCAGCAGGTCAAGGGATGTGATTCTCCCCTCTACTCCACTCTGGTGAGAACCCACCTGCAGCACTGCTTCCAGTTCTGGAGCCTCTGTTCCAGGAAGGATCTGGAGGTGCTGGAAGGTGTCCAGAGAAGGACCATGAGGATGAGCAAGGGCTGGAGCTGCTCTCCTGTGAGGACAGACTGAGAGAGTTGAGGTTGTCACTTTGGAGAAGAGAAGGCTCCGAGGAGACCTTCTGGTGGCCTTCCAGTATCTGAAGGATACTGAAGGATCTGAAGGAGGCTAGCAGAAAGCTGGGGAGGGACTTTTTAAGGTGTCAGTGAGTGATAGGACTGGGGGGGATGGAGCAAAACTAGAAGTGGATAGGTTCAGATTGGCTGTTAGGAAGAAGTTCTTCCCCAGGAGGGTGGTGAGAGCCTGGCACAGGTTGCCCAGGGAGGTGGTGAAAGCCTCATCCCTGGAGGCTTTTAAAGCCAGGCTGGAGGTAGCTCTGAGCAACCTGCTGTAGTGTGAGGTGTCCTGCTCATGGCAGGGGGTGGAACTGCTGATCCTTGAGGTCCCTTCCAACCCTGACAGTTCTGTGATCCTATAAAGCCCCTTCATGTAGGAGATTTTTTGTTTCTTTAAAACACCCTTGTTGATTAAAACCAAATCCCATCCCCACCCTTTGGAACTGGGATGGCATTTAATAAGTCCAAGTGCCGGGTGCTGCACTTTGGCCACGGCAACCCCATGCAGAGCTACAGGCTGGGGTCAGAGTGGCTGGAGAGCTGCCAAACAGAGAGGGACCTGGGGGTGCTGATTGACACCCACCTAAACATGAGCCAACAGTGTGCCCAGGTGGCCAAGAAGGCCAATGGCATCCTGCCTGTATTGGGAAAGTGTGGCCAGCAGGAGCAGGGAGTCATTCTGCCCCTGTACTCTGCATTGGTTAGGCCACACCTTGAGTACTGTGTCCAGTTCTGGGCCCCTCAGTTTAAGAAGGACATCGAGATACTTGACGTGTCCAGAAAAGGGCAACAAGGCTGGTGAAGGCCTTGAGCACAAGCCCTATGAGGAGAGGCTGAGGAGCTGGGATTGTTTAGCCTGGAGAAGAGAAGGATCAGAGGTGACCTCATTGCCCTCTACAACTACCTGAAGGGTGGTTGTAGACAGGAGGGGGTTGGTCTCTTCTCCCAGGCAACCAGCACCAGAACAAGGGGACACAGTCTCAAGCTGTGCCAGGGGAGGTTTAGACTCGAGTGAGGAGGAAGTTCTTCACTGAGCGAGTCATTCGTCATTGGAATGGGCTGCCCAGGGAGGTGGTGGAGTCGCCGTCCCTGGAGGTGTTCAAGGGAGATTGGACGTGGCACTTGGTGCCATGGTCTAGTTGTGAGGTCTGTTGGGACAGGTTGGACTTGATGATCCTTGGGGTCTCTTCCAACCTTGGTTATACTGTGATACTGTGATAACTGCTTCCAGCTGGCCAGATCCTCTGCCTGTGACTTGCTCATGTGCAAGAATTGCAATTTACTGTGCCGTGCTGATAAAAGTTATTTCTTGTCATCTGGGACCTCATCAGGCACTCATGACCATGGATGATAAATGATAAGAAACCCATGTGTGCTGCTTGTCTGCTTTTGCCATCTTGACCTGCAGCAGTCAGATTCTTGAGGCTTCCACTTTTGATGGCCCAATCAGCCATGCCTCAAGTACTGCTTATTTCATGTCTTCTTTCTGTGCTGTTGTCCTCCCTGCCTTCCTCCTCAGCACAGCAATATTGACTCCTTGCTGTTGGCAATGCATATTGCATGAGCCAGGCTGCCTCAGCTCTGAGGGAGGGGGGGGGGAAAAAGGGATCTCATTATGTGTTCTCTAGCTGCACCCTCTGATGAACTGATGCATCGAGGGAGAGATGTGCTAAAAAAGGCAGGATGATTGCTGTGAGCTGCTTAGGTTAAAATTCCCTTTCTCCAAATAGATTGCCAACTTGTGTGCAGAAGAAGCAGCAGCTCAGGAGCAGACCGGGCAGGTGGAAGAATGCCTGAAAGTCAACCTGCTGAAAATCAAAACTGAAATGTGCAAAAAGGTAAAGGAAATGAAATGGTTTGTGCTCCAAAAGGCATTCCTGTCCCTGCAGGAGGCTGTGATTTCCCCAGATCACACACCCAGGCCCTGCTCTAGCTGTGTGAGGCCAAGCTCTGCACGTTTTCTTACACATCTCAGTTCTGGCCCTGCAGCAATTCAATTCCATTTCAATTTGCCAGTGAAAATTTGTGCTGATGGTGCCCTCCTTTACAATTCCACACTTGGAGCCTTCTTTGATTATGGCTGCCAGAGTTTCTGATCCTAATCTGTTTCCATTGCTGTCTCCACTGCAGGCTTCCTGAGGCGGGTATGGCCCAGCTCCTAGCTAAGGTCAAAGGCTCTATGAATTGCCCCATGGCTGTGGTACCTTTATTTGGTTCTGAAGTAACCCTGCCACATTGACTTGTGCTTCAGATTAATCTGAGTGTTTTAATGAACACAACTGTGGTAACCTGTATAAAGCAGGGCATTTAACCCAGCCTGAACCACCATCCCTAGCCTCATCCACAGACAGTTTCCTCCTGAGCTTGGGTTTAAAACACTTGAGCAGCAGGAATTTTCTTCTCTCTCTCCCTTCTTCTTTTGTGATGTGCTTGCCATTTCTCCCTCCCCAGGAAGTGCTCAACATGCTGAAGGAAAGCAAAGCAGATATATTGTGGACCCAGTGCTCCACACAGCCTGTGCCCTAGACATCAAACACCACTGTGCTGCCATTCCACCAGGGAGAGGACGCCGTAAGTGCAGCTGCTTTGCTTCTGTAACCTCGCAGTCTTGAGGGCCTTCAGCAGCATTTTCTTACCAACATCACCTTTTGTGGAAGCTATTTCCACCAGAACCTGGTGGGCAATAAAATGGAAGAGCTACAGAGGTGGTAGATGCCATTAGAAGATGGGATCAAGAGGTCCTTCCCGGATCCTGTATTTGCAGCCTTATCTGCAGATGCCCAACCTAAAGCTCCCCTGGGGCAACTTGAGGCTGTTGCTTCTCATCCTTGTTGCTTGGGAGAAGAGACCAGCCCCTACCTGGCTCCAAGCTCCTTTCAAGGAGTTAGAGCAAAGAAGTTTCCCCTCAGCCTTCTCTTAACCTTGGGCAGGTTAAGAGAGAGGAGGACCATGAGCTGCAGAAACTGGACAGGACATGGCCCAGCTGCACTTACACATCAATACATATCAAAGAGCAGGGACTCTTTACTACACCAAGCCCATAGAATGTATCTGGTTAGCAGAGACCTCCAAGCTTATCCAGTCCAACCCTCTACCCAGGACTGAAAGGGTCAACACTAAACCATGTCCCTAAGTGCCAGGTGATGGTGACTCCAGCACTGCCCTGGGCAGAACATTCCAATGTTTGAGAACTCTTTCAGTGAAGAAATATTTCCTAACATCTAGTCCTGTGTCCAGTTCTGGGCTCCTCAGGTCAGGAAAGATGTTGAGCTGCTGGAAGGTGTCCAGAGAAGGGCAACAAAGCTGGGGAGGGGTCTGGAGCACAGCCCTGTGAGGAGAGGCTGGGGGAGCTGGGCTTGCTTAGTCTGCAGCAGAGGAGGCTGAGGGGAGACCTTCTTGCTCTCTCCAACTGCCTGCAGGGAGGTTGTAGCCAGGTGGGGTTGGTCTCTTCTGCCAGGCAACCAGCACCAGAACAAGAGGCCACAGTCTCAAGCTGTGCCAGGGGAGGTTTAGGCTGGATGTTAGGAAGAAGTTCTTCATAGAATGGGTGATTTGCCCTTGGGCTGTGCTGCCCAGGGGGGTGGTGGAGTCCCCATCCCTGGAGGTGTTTAGGAAGAGCCTGGATGAGGCACTTAGTGCCATGGTTGAGTTGATCAGATGGTGTTGGGTGATAGGTTGGACTTGATGACCTCAGAGGTCTCTTCCAACCTGGTTAATTCCTTCTATTCTGAATCTCCCCTGGCACAACTTGAAACCATTTCCTCTTGTCTTGCCCCTTGACACCAAGGAGAAGAGGCTGCCCCCTCCTCGCTCCAACCTCTCTTCAGGGCTGCTCATAGCAGCTAAAGGCTTTGACATGGTTCCATGTCCTCCAAGTCTGAGTTCAGCAGGTTCAGCCCACTTGAAACATCATTTCTTTTAAGTGCTTCCTTCCCCAATTCTTCTCTTGTTTTGAGGTCATGCTCCTGCACTTTGTTACTTCTAGCTGCACAGCAACGTATGGCTGCTGAGGAAGCCAGCAGGGAAGAGAGTTCTGAGCATTCCCATCTGTCCTGGGTTTATCTGGCATTAAAAATAGCAGCCAAGGATTTCCCTGGGGGTTGGGTTTTGGTTTGGTTTGGGTTTTTTTTTTTTTGCTTTTCTTATATTCTGGATATCCTTTGTGTCCTCCTGTTTGGTCAGGATTCTTTTGCTAGTGTGTTCTGATCTGAAGGTGTGCAGAGGGATTCCCCCCCTGGGTGTTTTTGAGCTAACCCTTGGGTTGAAATAGTCTGGAGATCAAGTGTGCAAACTCTTCAGTGCAAAGCAGAAAGCATCCAATTAGGGATAATGAGGGGATCTTATCAATACCTGTAAATATCTGAGGGGTGGGTGTCAAGGTGAAGGTGCCAGGCTCTTGGTGGTGGTGCCTGGATACAGGACAAGGAACAACAGATATAAGCTGGAACCCAGGAAGTTCCACCTCAACCTGAGAAGAAAATTCATTGCTGTGAGGGTGCTGGAGCCCTGGAACAAGCTGCCCAGAGAGGTTGTGGAGTCTCCTTTTCTGCAGAGATTCCAGCCCCAGCTGGCCATTGTGATCCTGGGCAAGCTGCTGTGGGTGCCCTGCTTTAGCTGGATGATCTCCAGGGGTCCCTTCCAACCCCTAACTTTCTATGACCCTATAATTGAAGTAAGGCAGCAAAAGTTATCAACCAGACCATTTTATCTGAGTGTCTCATGTGAGCATGTAAAAGAGCTTATGGACCACACAGGAACACATCCAGGAGGGGTTTGAATCTCTCTGGAGAAGGAGACTGCACCACCTCTCTGGGCAGCCTGCTGCAGGGCTCTGCCACCCTCAGGTTTAAGCAGCTCCTTCTCCTGCTGCTGAGGTGGAACTTGTGATGCCAGCTCTGTGCCCATCACCCCTTGTCCTCTCTCTGGGCAGCCTGCTGCAGGGCTCTGCCACCCTCAGGTTCAAGCAGCTCCTCCTGCTGCTGAGGTGGATCTGGTGATGCTCAGCCCTGTGCCCATCACCCCTTGCCCTCTCTCTGGGCAGCCTGCTGCAGGGCTCTGCCACCCTCAGGTTCAAGCAGCTCCTCCTGCTGCTGAGGTGGAACTGGAGATGCTCAGCCCTGTGCCCATCACCCCTTGCCCTCTCTCTGGGCACCACTGCTACAAGCCTGTTGCCACCCTCCTGGCAGCCACCCTTGAGCACTGCTGAGCTCCCCCTCAGGCTGCTCTTCTCCAGGCTGAAAGCCCCAATTCTCTCAGCCTTTGCTCCCAGCAGAGCTGTTCCAGGCCCCTCAGCAGCTTTGCAGCCCTCTGCTGTCCCCTCTCCAGCAAGTCTCTGCCCTTCTTGAACTGGGGAGCCCAGAACTGGCCACAGTAGTTCCAGGTGTGGCCTCACCAGGGCAGAGTACAATACAATACAATACAATACAATACAATAAATCCAGGTTGGAAGAGACCTTCAAGATCATCGTGTCGAACCTATCAACCAATCCAACCCACCTAAACAACTAGACCATGGCACCAAGCACCCCATCAAGTCTCCTCCTGAACACCTCCAATGATGGTGACTCCACCACCTCCCTGGGCAGCCCATTCCAATGGGCAATCACTCTCTCTGTATAGAACTTCCTCCTAACATCCAGTCTAAACCTCCCCTGGCGCAGCCTGAGACTGTGTCCTCTTGTTTTGGTGTTGCCTGCCTGGGAAAAGAGACCAACCTCTGCCTGTCCACAAGTAGAGAGGGAGGAGAACCTCCCTTGACCTGCTGGCCACATTTGGATCCTCACAAGTCCATGGGACTGGAGGGGATCCATCCTAGGGTGCTGAGAGAGCTGGCAGATGAGCTGGCCAAGCTTGCTCTCCATCAGTTTTCAGCAGTCCTGGCTCACTGGAGAGGTGCCAGATGACTGGAAGCTGCCAACATAGTGCCCATCCACAAGAAGGGCCGGAAGGGGGACCAGGGAATTCCAGCCTGATCTCAGTGCCAGGCAAGGTTATGGAACAGCTCATCTTGAGTGCGATCACACAGCACTTACAGGATGGCCAAGGGCTCAGGCCCAGCCAGCATGGATTTAGGAAGGGCAGATCCTGCCTCACCAACCTGATCTCCTTCCATGCCCAGCTGACTGCCTGGTGGATGTGGGGCAGGCTGTGGATGTTGTCTGCCTGGACTCCAGCAAGGCCTTTGACACCATCCCCCCACAGCAAACTGCTGGCCAAGCTGTCAGCCCCTGGCTTGGGCAGCAGCACTCTGAGCTGGGGTAGGAACTGGCTGGAGGGTTGAGTCAGAGGGTGGTGGTGAATGGTGCCCCAGCCAGCTGGCAGCCAGGCACCAGTGGTGTGCCCCAGGGATCAGTGCTGGGCCCCAGCCTATTCAATATCTTCCTTGATGATCTGGAGGAGGGGATGGAGTCCAGCAGCAGTAAATTTGCAGATGACAGCAAGCTGGGGGCAGGAGTTGAGCTGTGAGAGGGTAGCAGAGCTCTGCAGAGGGCCCTTGCCAGGCTGGGCAGATGGGCAGAGGCCAAGGGCAGGAGATTGAACACAGCCAAGTGCCAGGGGCTGCACTTTGGCCACAGCAACCCCAGGCAGTGCTGCAGGCTGGGGGCAGAGTGGCTGAGAGCAGCCAGGCAGAGAGGGAGCTGGGGGCAGTGGTGGAGAGCAGCTGAACAGGAGCCAGCAGTGTGCCCAGGGGGCCAAGAAGGCCAAGGGCATCCTGGCCTGCAGCAGGAGCAGTGTGGCCAGCAGGAGCAGGGAGCTCATCCTGCCCTGTGCTCAGCACTGCTGAGGCCACCCCTTGAGTCCTGTGTCCAGCTCTGGGCTCCTCAGGTCAGGAAAGCTGTTGAGCTGCTGGAAGGTGTCCAGAGAAGGGCAACAAAGCTGGGGAGGGGTCTGGGGCACAGCCCTGTGAGGAGAGGCTGAGGGAGCTGGGCTTGCTTAGCCTGCAGCAGAGGAGGCTCAGGGGAGACCTTCTTGCTCCCTACAACTACCTAAAGGGAGGTTGTAGCCAGGTGGGGGTTGGTCTCTTCTCCCCAAACAAGCAGTCCCAGAACAAGAGGACACAGTCTCAAGCTGTGCCAGGGTAGGTTTGGGCTGGAGGTTAGGAAGAAGTTCTTCCCAGCAAGAGAGATTGGCCCTTGGGCTGTGCTGCCCAGGGAGGTGGTGGAGTCCCCATCCCTGGAGGTGTTTAGGAAGAGCCTGAATGAGGCCCTTGGTGCCATGGTTGAGTTGATCAGATGGTGCTGGGTGATAGGTTGGACTGGATGACCTCTGAGGCCTTTCCCAACCTGGTTTAGTCTAGTCTAGTCTATTCTTGATGCCCCCCAGGATGCCAAGAGGCCACAAGGGCACATTGCTGGCTCACAGCCCTCCTGTTGCTCACCAGGACTCCTAGGTCCTTTTTCCCAGAGCTGCTCTCCACCAGCTCAGCTCCCAAGCTGGACTGATCCATGGGGTGGTTGTTTCCCAGCTGCAGGACTTCCACTTGCCCTTGCTGGTTTCTGAAGTCAGAATCCTCCAAATGCAATCAGCGTTACATTGAATCTTGCTCTGTCAGGCCGGCCGCTCTGCTCAAGAGGTGATGGAAGCCTCCAGCCTTCAGGAGAAGGAAGTGTCCCTTTCCACAGCATGGTGTGGAGGCTCCTGGTTCTGTTTTGTGACAGCCTCTCCTGTGCCTTGCAGAAATGTCCTGCCTGATGGAAGCTCTGGAAGATAAGCGCGTGCGGTTGCAGCCCGAGTGCAAGAAACGCCTTAACGACCGCATTGAGATGTGGAGCTACGCTGCCAAGGTGAGCAGCGCTCCCGTGGGGGGTCCTTCTTGTTGCAAGGTCTGCCTGAATCACAGAATGGGTTGGGTGGGGAAGGGACCTTCAAAGCTCAGCCTGTCCAACTCCCCTGCAGTCAGCAGGGACATCTCCAACTAGAGCAGGTTGCTTAGAGCCCCAAATAACCTGACCCGCTGTGGTTCCAGAGATGGGGCATCCACCACCTGGGCCAGCGTCAAACATTTCTTCCTCTCTCCACCTCTGAATCTCCTTCTTTGAGTTGAAATCCATCACCCCTTGTCCTGTCACAACAGGCCCTGCTCAAGAGTCTGTCCCCAGCTTTCTCAGAGGCCTCTTTAAACACTGAGAGGCCACCAGAAGGTCTCCCTGGAGCCTTCTCCAGGCTGAATCAACCCCAGCTCTCGCAGCCTGGCCTCTTAGGATGAACAACTTGAACTGTAATGGAACTGCTGTCTCTGAATGAAGTTTAGCATTTTGAGTTTGGTCCCTAACAGTTGAAATCAGGTCTCCTGGTTTTCAGCTTGTGTGTTTTACTCTCCCAGTCTCTTGGGTGCCTCCTCAACAGTGCAGAATTAAACTGTCCTTTGTGCACACAGGGCACGGTCTCCTCTGGAGCAGGTTTGGAGCAATGGGGCAAAACTAGAAATGGGTGGATTCAGATTGGATGTGAGGAAGAAATTCTTCCCTGTGAGGGTGGTGAGACACTGGAAGAGGTTGCCCAGGGCTGGGGTAGAAACCCCATCCCTGGGGGATTTTAAGGCCAGGCCAGATGTGGCTGTGAGGAACCTGCTTTAGTGTGAGGTGTCCCTGCCCATGGCAGGGGGGGTTGGAACTGGCTGATCCTCGAGGTCCTTTCCAACCCTGACAATTCTATGGATCTATGAAATGGGCTCAGCAGAACCTTCTGCTCCATAGCTGTCTCCTGGGCAGCTCTTTCAGATTAATCACTGCAGGCCTGCTTGTTTCATAGTTTCAGTCAGGGTTGGAAGGGATCACAAGGATCATCTAGTTCCAACCCCCCTGCCATGGGCAGGGACACCCCACACTAGATCAGGCTGGCCAGAGCCTCATCCAGCCTGGGCTTAAACCCCTCCAGGGATGGGGCCTCAACCACCTCCCTGGACAACCCATTCCAGGGCTTCACCACCCTCATGGGGAAGAACTTCCTCCTCACATCTAGCCTGAATCTCCCCACCTCCAGCTTCATTCCATTCCCCCTAGTCCTATCACTACCTGATAGCCTGAGAAGTCCCTCCCCAGCCTTCCTGGAGCCCCCTTCAGATCCTGGAAGGCCACAATGAGGTCACCTGGGAGCCTTCTCTTCTCCAAACTGAACAGCCCCAACTCCTTCAGTCTGTCCTCACAGGAGAGGTGCTCCAGCCCTCTGCTCATCCTCCTGGCCCTGCTCTGGACACCTTCCAGCACCACCTTGTTTGTGGTTCAGCCCAAGCCTGACGAGGACAGGAGGCAATCGCAGTCCCAGAGGCTAAACCAAATCGATGCCAAGGCTGATGGTGGCGTGGAAAGCACAGCTTGGCTCATGTATTCCCTTCTGACTTCCAGGTTGCCCCAGCAGAAGGCTTTTCTGACCTTGCCATGCAAGTGATGACCTCTCCATCCAAGAACTACATCCTGTCTGTGATCACGGTTGGCATCTGTGTACTCTTCCTCATCGGCCTGATGTGTGGACGCATCACCAAGAGGGTGACAAGAGAGCTGAAGGACAGGTAGAGCCTGGATTGCCTGCTGAAGAAATTGCCTGCCCAGTGCCCAATTTTGTACAGCCCTCCTCTGTATAGTCTACCCACCCCCTCTTGTGAGAGGAGAATTCAAACAAAAAAAAAAAACAACAAACAAACAAACAAAAACAAAAAAAAAAAAGAGAAAAAAAAAGAAAAAAGGAAAAAAAAAAAAGGAGAAAAAGGAGAAAGAAAAAAAAAAGGAGAAAGAAAAAACAAACAACCCCTGAAAAATGTAGAACAGCAGCAGGTTGTTGGCTCAGTTGTTTTTTTCCCATCCTGGATTCTCATCCCCAGCATCTTCATCCTTGAACGTTTGTGTGGCAACACTGGCAGCCCAGCCAGCAGCTTTTGTTACCCCCCTTTGTTTAGCAGACTCTTGTTTAGCTGCCTGTAGCCAAGTCTTGTTGTGCTGTTGGAGCTGCTTCACTTCCCAAACCAGACTTGAGAGGACCTGCAGCTGTGGAGCAGTTCTTAAGGACATCATCATTATGGTGATGGTGATGATGATGATGATGGGGTTTTTTTTGGTCTCCTCTGCACACCGCCTGTACGACGTAGGTTAAACGGTTCCTCCTGAAATCTAGTCGTCCTCTCTTGGCTGCCTGAGGACTTGAGGCAGGAAATGCAAGGGGAAAGTATGTCCTAACACCACAGTTGGCCTTGTTTTGGACATCTTGCTCATCTCCTGGAAAGCATCTTCAGAGCATCGGCTTGGACACAACTTGAGGACGCCAGTGGCTGGCAGCATCTTCTAGTGAATATCCTCCTTGCGTGACTGAGTTCTTATGGGTTTGGGTTTGGTTTTTTTTTTTCCTTTGGACTGAAAAGATGTCCTCTTTTTCTTCCTCTTCTGCCACTTGCAAGACAGAATAAAGTGCTGGCCAGGATCAGGTACTCCTGTGAGCTGTCCCAACTGGTATTTCAGGAGGCTGAAGTCACGGCCGTAGACACCAGGCGTGTAGAGCCTGGCAGTAGCGTCCAGCGCTGCTGGCAGCAGGCATCAGTTGCCCTCACCAGCCACTCAGGCAACTTTTCCAACGAGTTCCAACACTCCTTTTCTTTTACCTCGCTGCTGCTAAGCTGTTACCCTCCCAAATTGGCTGTCTGCAGACGGTGTGGACGAGGCAGGACACACAGAAAGCGACTGGACGCTCGACGTGCTCCACCTGTCTGTCAGTCGGGTTACTTGTGGGATTGGTGCTTTGCAGCTGGTCTGGTTGGGTCTTAATGGTTTCAGTTGTGGTTTCCAGGCTTTTTTTTTTTCTGTTTCCACACCTAAAATTGATGGTGATAGCAACATTTCCTGGAGTGCAGGACACAGGGACTGCTCCAGAAGGCCAAGCAGGAGCAGGTGGGAGGATGATAGCGTGGTATGGAAGGCAGAAACATGTGGATCTTCAAGTGAAGCAGCTTGCACGTTGTTCCCATCAATGTGTGTGCTCCCCTGACGTGCAGTTAACACATCCAGAGCCTGATACTTGCACTCAGGAGCCCAAAGAAGGTGTTTGGGACAAGGTCCACCACTAATTGTGGCCTCCTCTTACCATCGTTTTAGTTCCCCACGTACGAGGAGGTGTGGGGGTCAGAAGCCACGTGGGGGTCAGAAGCCACGTGGGGGTCAGAAGCCATGTGTTTTGACCAAAGCATTGTGTGTGGTGGTGACATCTAGAAGTGACTGCACAAGAGTCCCTGTCTACAGTAGGATGTCCTTTATTCACCTTTCAGATCTGCTCAGCTGCCTGTGCTGCAGTAAAAACACAATAATCCGTGTGCCTGAAACTGTCCCAACTTAGGCTGAAGCTTGAACCCTAACTTTTACTTTCCCCACTGCTAGGTCAGGCCTGACATTTTCACTCTCCTCATTGTTCTCTAGGAGAAGAGTGGAGTGGTTTTGAGGCACTTTGGGGTGTGGCCCAGCTGATATTCTGATGCTGCTGCATGTCCAGAAAGGCTTATACAATACACGGGGAGCTCTTGCTGCAACTGAAGCCCACTGAAGATGGACAGCAAACTATCAGTGATAGGATGTTAGGCTTACTAAACCAGCAAGTCCTCCACAGACACTTATGGTTTGATCTCAGAGTGCTAGAATGTGAGGCAAGCAGCCAAAGCCAGAGCAACAAAGGTTCAGCAGAGAATTAGAGCACAACAGGATTGCAGTTAAAGTGGGGAGACAAAGAGAAACAAGGGCCTTGAATTCCTTCTCTTCCCCCTTCTTCCTGGTGCTGATGGAGCTTAGCTTGGCCCTCTGTCAAGGTGAAGCAGGAGAGGAATGGTTGATCCCCAGCACAAATGTGAAGTTGGATGATGGGAGAGCTGAGATGACTGCTGTGGAGATGGAGGTGCTCATGGAGCTTGCTGGCAAAGCCAGCAGGGACCTCTGCAGCCTTTTCCTTGCCACAAGTCCCTGCTTCTCCAAGCATCCATCAGGCATAGCTAAACTGCTGTCAGAGGGCTGCTTTTAAACTGTTGTGACTTCTTGCAAAGGCATTTGGTAACCTCAGTAGCTTGAGAAGCCTGATGAGGTGGTTGCTTGTCCAGAAGTAGCAGCTTCCACTAAATCCCAAAAGGCACTGCAGTGAAAATGGGAGGCTTGCAGCCACAGTTCAGAAGGTAAAACCCTGTTCAGCTCTGAGGGTGACTTGGTAGCTTCCAGAAGTAAAGTTTTTTTTCTGGGTGTCTTTTAACTTTGGGGCTGGTGAAGGTGTGAGTGCCTGGAGCACTGAGGGAGGAGGCTGTGGCGTGCAGTGGTGTTTCTGCCTGGGTCGACAGGCTGGCCTGGGAGCTCGGTTTCAGCGGGTGAGGTTGTAGGGATGTGTCTGGAGGGCCCCTTGAAGCCAGGAGTGTGGATGCTAAATAGATTTCTGCATGGATCCCTCAGAGGAACTTTGTCACTGTGAGAGCCCAGCCCCACCTTTTAGAGGTGTGACCCTGACAGAGGGTTGAGGCCTTTCTATGGCTGAGCATTCCCCCTCACATTTTAAAATGGGGGCTCCTGCCGCTGCCAAGGACCACATTTTGCCTGGGTTTATTTTTTTCTCCTTGGCTGAAAAAAAATCTCTCAGTCCTGAAACAGCTTCATCCCTTTCATATAGACCTGACAATCTAGAGGTCTCAGAAGCACAGAAGCCCACACAAGCACTCTTCCCCAAAATAACCTGCTTTGTGCTGTTGCCAGCACATCTCGCCTGCAGGTAACCATTTTTCATGGCAGGAAGAGAGGGAAAAGGTTGTAAGAAGCATTGCCCTTGCCTTCAGCTTGAAGAGGAAGGCTTTTTCACCTCTCTGATCTACTCAAGAAGGCTAGAAATAGCTGCAGCCAGCCAAGAGAAGAGTGGTGATGTGGCAAACCCAGGAGTACCGCTTCCCCTTTGTGACCCTCACCTCTCTTGGAGCACTCTGCCTTTCACAGAATGCAGTTTGAAAGGTGGTTTGGGAGGTGGGGTTTTTTCCCTCCTCCTTATCATGACAGACCTCTTGGAGAGCTTATTGTAGACACAGTGATGTGGATGCTCCTTAGGGGTGTATGGAAGGATTGGGACCTTCTCTTGGAGAGCTTACACTAGACACAGTGATGATTCTGCTCCTAAGGGTGTGTGGAAAGACAGAGACCTGCTCTGGAAGAGCTTATTCCAGGCACAGTGATGCTGCTGCTCCTAAGGGTGTATGGAAAGGCAGGGACCTGCTCTGGAAGAGCTTATTCCAGGCACAGTGATGCTGCTGCTCCTAAGGGTGTATGGAAGGACAGAGATCTCTTGAAGAGGTTATTGTAGACACAGTGATGCTGCTGCTCCTGGGGTTGTATGGAAGGACTTGGACCTAGCAAAGCATTTAGATGATGTGGGTAAGGGAGGAAGTGCATGATGGGCACCTCCTTGCTTCACTCCTGCTGGCCTGTTAGTGTCCTCCTTGTTGCCCTTCATAAGTTTATTTATTGTTGACCTAGTGGGTCTAAGCCAGTCCTTTTGCTGAGTTTCAACTCTGGATTCTCCTGCCTCAGCCTCTGCCTTTCAGGCTTCTGGAGTAACTCATCCAGGTGGAACAAAATTCTTGATGCTTCAGGTACTGTCCAGAGAGTGGAGTTGAGGACCTGTGTGTCTTTGTCACCAGCAGGGAGCTGGTGGAGTTGAGATAATTCTGTAACAAAAATGTTAAGTCTTGCCCCCAGAACCTGCCACTTTAATCCACTGGGATAGAATCCATCTTGCTCTGAAAGAATCTAGCAGCAAGCACCTCATGAATGGGAGAGGAGTGAATGTCCCTCCAGGAGCTAACTGCAGGGGGGCACTGGGCTGTGTGCCAAGCCAGAGAGGGGAATCTCTCAAGGCCCATCATGGTGTAGAGCAATTGTGTTGAAGCTGGAGGACAACTTTTCAATCACAGCTTTATTGTTTCATTGAGAGAAGTCTGTAGTGCTGCCTCGCAGTTCTCTTTTCAAACAGGTTGTTTTGAGGTGTGTGAGTGCATGAGTGTGGTCTGGAAGCAGGAGGTTTCACCCAGCACTTCTGTCCCTGTGTGAAACACAGCTCTGTGGGCTCAAGCTGCAGCCTGGATTCGGCTGAAAGCAACTTCTTAGTGGTGGGGCTGGAAGTCCCAGCAGGCACCTCCCAGGTACTGAGCATTTGCAGCCTCCCAGCTTGGGACCAGACCTCACTGCGTTGCTTCCATCAGTGAGCTGAGGCTAGCAGGGACCCAAATCAGACAGTTATGGGAGGGAATTCAAGTGGTACTGCTGTTTCTGTCCCATGCTGGTGGGATGCTGCATTGTTTCTGTCACATACAGGTAGGATTCTGCATTGTTTGTCCCATGCTGGTGGGATGCTGCATTGTTTCTGTCACATACAGGTAGGATTCTGCATTGTTTCTGTCCCATGCTGGTGGGATGCTGCATTGTTTCTGTCCCATGCTGGTGGGATGCTGCATTGTTTGTGTCATATACAGGTAGGATTCTACATCATTTCTGTCCCATGCTGGTGGGATGCTGCATTGTTTGTCCCATGCTGGTGGGATGCTGCATTGTTTGTCCCATGCTGGTGGGATGCTGCATTGTTTGTCCCATGCTGGTGGGATGCTGCATTGTTTGTCCCATGCTGGTGGGATGCTGCATTGTTTCTGTCCCATGCTGGTGGGATGCTGCATTGTTTCTCTCCCATTCTGGTGGGAATCTGCATTGTACTTGCTCCATCAAATTCCCAAATGCTGCCTATTTGGGACAGGGAGGAACAATCATGACTTGCTGGAAAGAGGCAAATTGCTGCTTCCTCCTCCCACAACACTCCCAATTTCATTCCATAGCTGACCCGACAGCAGGGGATCCCTTCCTGGGTGATCTTGCTGCACCCCAAAGCCTCACCTCACTGCCCCCCCCCATATTTACTGAGTAGCAATGCTTGCATAACTCACCCCTTGGGAAACACTGAGCTAGGGGACAAAGGTGTGACCACCCATAGACACAGGGAGGTGATCAGCAGCTGTGACTGAACGCTTGTGTTGGATTGGACAGGGTAAGGGAGAGCTGGGTTTGGGGGTGCGGGGAGGGGGAGGTAGGGGTCCCCCAGCACAGCAGCCATCCCCCACTGTGTACAGAGCAGCCCTGGCCGACTCCTGTTGTACAGCAGAAGCCGTCTGAGCTTAGTCTCTCTTGATTATCTTTTTTTCCAATGGTTTTCTTTCTCAGTGTGACATTAACCAAGCTTTTCTCTGTAAATTGTTTGCTCTCTCTGTGTATAAACCCTGCCCCCCACACCACGGCCGCTCCTCCTTTTGGGTTGTTTTTTTTTTTGAGGGGGGGGAGGTGTTTTTTGGGTTTTTTGGGGGGTTGGGGTTTTTTTTTTGGGGGGGGGGGAGGGAGGTTATTTGTTAATTTTTTTTTGTTAATTTTGTTTGGTTGTTTTTTTTTTTAATGACATGTCCATGCTGTGTAATTTTGAGATGTTACCGAGAGTTCTGAACATAATAATGTGCTCTTCTGTTTTGTTTTGTTTTGTTCGTTCGTTCGTTTGTTTCTGTACAGAAGAAACGGGAGAATTTAATAAAAAGAGTCTGCAGGTTTGTACTTGTTGTGGCTCATTGAGCGGGGAGGAGAGGGGCGGGGCCTGGGCGGCGGTGGGGCGGGGCGTCGCTCCCCTCGGCTACGCTCATTGGCCACGACTGCGTAGAGGGCGGAGTTGGGGGCGGGTGCTCACCCTGTGGCCACACCCCTCTCAGGTCGTTTTCCGGGGGGTCGGGGCGGTCGCTCGTGGACTACGCCCCCTCGCCGCTCATTGGTGAATGCCGGGGCCGGGGGCGGTGCCTCGCTCCTCGGTCACGCCCCCTCTGCGCCGTGCGGTGGCGCACGCGCAGGGCCGGCTGTCGCGCCGCGCTTCCCGGCCGTAAAGCGCGGAAGGTCAGCCGGGCCCCCACTCCCTCAGGTGAGCCGGCCTCCGCTGTGCCCCCCTCCCTGCCACTGCCGCCTCCCGGCCCTGCCCCGCCCAGCTGCCTGCCCTAGCTTCCTGCCCCTGCCTCTCATTCTGGTGGTCCCACAGACCTCTCCTGCTGCCCGCTTACCCCCGGCCCCGGGGTCGCGGCTCCGGTGGAGGCGAGAGCAGGCCGAGGAGGCGGCGTCCCCCTCCATCCCCAGGGTTGTCAGCGGGGCTCTGCTGGTGCCGGGCCGCTTCACGTCCTGACAGCCTTTTCCCCCTCCGCGTGCGGATTCCCCGCCCTGTCGGTGCGGCTCTGCGGTAGGCTGGGGCTGAGAGGAATCTCTCTGCTTACGGTGTTTAAACTGGGCTGAGCCGGGGTGAGGTGGGACCGCGCTCAGGGGTCCGGGGTGACGACTTGTGCAACTGACGTCGCCGGACAGCGCCTTCAGTTCCTCCTCCTAGCTGCTCTGATCGCAGGCTCTTATTTCCTTTCTCAGCTCAAGGCCTGACAACCTTAATAATCAAGCCCCGTAAATAACCCCAGCCGTTAGGAAAGATTTCAGAGTACCTTCTGTGTCTTCTGGTTCGTTCCAATCTACTTGTCGACCGTGAGGACGTCCTCATCCTTCTTCTCTAGCTCTCCTTTGCTCGGTTCTGCTCGAGTTCAGCTGACCTCAAAAAGCCAAAGCCGTAGCGCTGTGCACCCGTGACACGACCCGAGTTTAAACCTTGCTAGCGAGGCTGTCCTTTCAGCACCGGATAACCACCGTTTGTTTACTCCTCAGCTTTCCCCGGCCCGGCCACGCCATGTGATGCCTGCTGCTGCCAGCTTGTGTATAATAAGAGAAGCGGTAACGTGATTCTCCCCCTTTTTTTCCCCTTCCTAGAAGGAGTGGTGCTGGGTTCAGCCTGAGCACACCTCGGTGGTGCTTGGAGGAGAGCTGCCAGCTCCGTGCCGAAGGAGAGCTGCCAGCTCCCTGCCGGGATGTTCCTGCGCTTGCTGTCGGACGTGCGGTGGCGAGCGGCGAACCCCAAATGGAGGGGAGCGACCTGCTCCTGCAGGAGCACCTCCAGCACGGCAGAACCTCACCCAATCGCCCTGCCAGCACAGGCACAGGTGGTCATCTGCGGTGGAGGAATCATGGGCACCTCCGTGGCGTATCACCTCTCCAAGATGGGTTGGAAGGATATAGTCTTGCTCGAGCAGGGCAGGTAAGGAGCTCTGGGCAGCAGAACCAAAGGAAAAGGCATTCCACTCACAGCAGCAGCTGCTAGAGGGTGGCTTTAAAGTGGGAGAGGGCAGATTGAGACTGGAGAGGAGGAAGAAATTCTTGGCAGTGAGGGTGGGGAGACACTGGGACGAGTTGCCTGGGGAAGTTGTGGATGTCCCCTCCCTGGAGGTGCTCAAGGCCAGGTTAGGCTGGTGGGAGGTGTCCCTGGCCAGGGTGGGGGGGTTACACCTAGATGATCTTTAAGGTCCCTTCCAACCCAAATCATTCCATTCTTTATCTGTTTTCACCTGGGCTGGGACCTGTGGAATAAGTTTACACTGAATGTTAGTACCAACACTGCTGCTTTCTGAGCACAGGGCAGAGCTGCACGGGGCGGGGGATCCCTTGTGTGGTTGTGATGGCTTAAGGCTAAGCTCCCACACAGCTGTTCACTTCTCCTCCTCAGCCAGACATGCAGAAAGCAGGCTGAAGAAGCTCATGGATCAAGATTGAAGCATGGAAATTGCTTGCCAGTTACTGCTGTGGGCAAGACAGGCTTACCTTAATGAGAATTAGTCTAAAGTAATTAAGTCTTTTATTTCTTGCCACTTAAACCAGATTCAGGTAGTGAGAAACCACCAAAGCCACCTTTCCTTCCCCATGCTTCACTCCTCTACTGCAGGGTTTTCAGCCCCACTGCTCTGCCTTGAGAAGCACAGGAGTGGATGGTGTGGGTATGAGCAGTGCTGGGCTCCTGGGGTGCAGCTCCTCTTGGGACATCCCTGGCCTGCTATGGCCTTTCCATGGAGCCCAGTTCCTTTGGGAGAGCTCCATCTGCTGTGGTGTAACCACAGGTAGTCACATAAACCATGAGGGAACTGGCAAAGCTGGACCATTGTAAGGGAACTAGGAACCTGTGTAGATCATCCAGCCCTTATTGATCCTCTTTAGAAGCAGGATGAGATGTGAGGCTTTGCACCACCTGCAAAGCTTAGTGGGAATTGCAGGAGGTGTGGGGGTTAAGAGCAGGACACCACTGAAGCAGCCCCCTGCAAGCTGGTTGCAGCTGATCTGTCTGAGGCAGGATTTAGTGCCTGTCTGTAAAGCAGCCAAGGCCAGCACAGTTTGGCTGAAGACCAACCAGCCCTGGTGTGCTCCTTGGGGGAGCTGCACCTACAGCCTGGGGGCAGAGCCTGGGGATCCTGGTGAAAGCTGACTCTGCAGCCCTCACCTGTGCGCAGAGTTTTGTTTCAGGGGTCCATCTGTGGTGGTCTCATTAAGCAGTTTGGCTGCCTTGGCTGTGAGGCAGAGCTTGAGAGTTGAGAGTTTTGAAGAGGAGCCTCCAGGGATGGGGCTTCTGCCACCTCCCTGGGCAGCCTCTTCCAGTGTCTCACCAAGAATCACCTAGGTTGGAAAGGACCTTTTGAGATCATCAAGTCCAACCCATTGTGTGAGATGAAAAACATCAGCATTCAGGACTAGCTACAGAGGAGGGTTTGGAAGGCAACATCTCCTCAGAAGTGAGCTCAGGGTTGCATTGTTCCCCTTGGTCCAGTGCCTCTGGGGGGAGGCTGGAGCCTGCTTGTGCTGTCAGTTGGCTGAGGCCTCTTGCGACTTCTCCTGCAGGTTGGCTGCGGGCACCACTCGCTTCTGCGCCGGCATCGTGAGCATGGCCCGGCCCGTGTCCATAGAGCTGAAGATGGCAGACTACTCAAACAAGCTCTACCAGCAGCTGGAGCAGGAGACAGGAGTGAGCACAGGTACTGAAATCCTGGAGCAAGCTCTGAGCAGCTGGATCAAGGGATTGGCACTGAAGGAGGGATGGCACTTCTGCAAGTGTTGGCTGTTCCCGCTCATAAAGCGAAGCCTGCGGACCGAATCGGATGCAAAGAGCTGTTGGGGGCAGGCAGAAGAGCATCAGAGGGTCAAACCCAAGGCAGACTGCTCCAAGCTGGGAGCATTTTGGTGTTGTCTGTAATGTGGGCAAACACAGGGGGATTTTCACAAGGACTTCACAAAGTCTGTTGCAGTGCCTGGAGCAAATGGCTCACTTGCGGGTGGCCTCCAGGGTCCTGGCAGGGCCTGGGCCTCCAGGGTCCTGGCAGGGCCTGGGCCTCCAGGGTCCTGGCAGGGCCTGGGCCTCCAGGGTCCTGGCAGGGTCTTTTCCAAGCTACATGATTCTGTGATTGTTTTCTGTACCCTTCTCAGAAAGAGGAGAAGCAGAAGCACCAAGCAAAAGGAGATCATAGATTCACAGAAAGGTTTAGGTTGGAATGGACCTTAATGATCATCCAGTTCCAAGCCCCTGCCATGGGCAGGGACACCTCCCACCAGCCCAAGCTGCTTAAGGCCTCATCCAGCCTGGCCTTGAGCCACCTCCAGGCAGGGGGCAGCCACAGCCTCCCTGGGCAACCTGTGCCTGTGTCTACCCTCCCTCACTGCCAAGAAGTTCTTCCTCATCTCCACTCTCAATCTGCCCTCTCCCAGCTCCAAGCCATTGTCCCTCATCCTGTCACTCCCAGCCCTTGTCCAAAGCCCCTCACCAGCTCTCCTGGAGCCCCTTTCATGCACTGGAAGGCAGCTCTAAGGTCTCTCTGAGCTTGTCTTACCCTATCCTCAGCCTGGAAATAACAAGAAGAAAGTACTGAAATTCTTCCTTTCCTTCCAAAATACTCCTGATAAGAACAGCTTGGTTAGTGGAAGTTTTCTGCTGGCAAGGCCTTGTGTCAGAGCCAGCAGAGGTTGGTAACTCTGCCTTCAGTTAAGCTCAGGGTTAGGCTCCTGCAGGCGGTGGAGTCACCGAGCGTCTGTGTGCGGTGGTTGAGGTTTTGTTCTTCTGAGCAGTTATCAGATCTCTTTGGTGGTGTTCTTCCAGTCACCTCTCTGTTTTCAATAGATACCATGTGTGGAGTTTATTCTCTGTAAATTAGAGAATGGTTGGAAGGGACCTCTGAAGGTCATCCAGTCCAACCCCTGCTGCTAACAGCAGGGGGAAACCCACAGCGGCTTGCCCAGGATCGCAGTGGCCAAGGTGGGGTTGGAAGCTCTCCGGACAGGGAGACTGCACAACCTCTCTGGGCAGCCTCATGATAGGAATGATTTGAATCATGGAATGTGGTACTAAAAAATAAATAAATAAATACAAACCCATGGAATGGTTTGGGTTGGAAAGGACCTTCAGAGGTCACCTAGTTCGAGCCCCAGTGCAAGCAGGAAGAAGTTGCAAGGTTGAGGTGATGCAGCTTTGAAGGAGTGCAGCTGCTGAGTGTTTGAAGGTGTCTGGGGAGCTTGGGATTTCCCAGGCTGCTGAGCAGTGGGAGCAAGGGGTTCTGAGATGGGGGGAAAAAAAAAGGACTTGGAAGATCCCTAATCCAAACCTGACCTAGCTTTGGTTCTTGCCCTAGGGTATGTGAAGACAGGCTCCATCTCCCTGGCCCAGACCCAGGACCGCCTCATCTCCCTGAAGCGCATCGCCTCCTCCCTCAAGTACGTAAGGGCCAGGAGCTGCTGCTGCCCCTCCAGCCTGCCCCAGCTCCCCTGCTGCCACCCTGTGGTGGGTGGAAATTCCCTCCACTCCACCCCACCCCCCCCAAGACATCAACTTGTCAGTTGGAAAGCAAATGAAGCTGTGTTTCCAAAGCAAAACTAGAATCTGAAAGGCAATGAATATGGACAAAATATCCAATCTTTACATAGGTTTGCAGTTTAGAACCAACCCAAGAAGCCCTCCCTGGGCAAACCAGGGGGCTACCAATAGCTTCCCCCCTTCCCTACCCCCTGGGCTAGGGACAAGAGGAAGAGCAGAGAGTTGCTGTTGGTTACCTAACCACCACGAGAGCGCAGTCAAGGTCAGCAAAGGCAGCAGAAGCACAAAGAGAGAGAGAGCCAAAAAGAGAGGGAAAGTTAGTGCCCCAAATCTCACTTTTATGTCAGAGATTTGTCCCATGGGGGTGATTTAGGCCTTATCATTATTTCTCTTTTTGCATCCAGTGGTGATTTAGTGAATGCTGCTACTTTCTGTTCAAGATCTGTGGGAACATTTTAAAGGTACAGCCTAAAACTCTACCACGGAGTCCTAGTGGACAGCAAAGTTCTCCATGGGACATTTTGTGGCCTTCCAGTATCTGCAGGGGGCCTACAAGAAAGCTAGGGAGGGACCTTTTAGGGTGTCAGGGAGTGATAGGACTTGGGGGTGGGGGGAATGGAACAAAATTAGAGGTGGGTAGATTCAGATTGGATGTGAGGAAGAAGTTCTTCCCCACGAGAAGAGCTAACAGCAGCCTTTCCCTTCCCTCCTTGGGGCAGGGTCATGGGGATCCCTTGTGAAATCATCACCCCAAAGCAAGTGGCACAGCTCCACCCACTGATCAACATCCATGACCTGGTGGGGGCCATGTATGTGCCAGAAGATGCCTTGGTGTCATCTGCCAATGTGAGTCTCGCTCTGGCAACCGCTGCCTCCCGGAACGGTACGAGGTTGTTCTTGCTTGGTTGGTTGGTTTGGGGTTGTTTTTTTATCTCCAGAGGCCTCTCCTGCATGAATAGCTTCCTCCTTTCCATCCAACAAAGCCATGCTCTGCATCTCTTTTTGGGATGCCAAGCACTGGAGCACAAAACTTCTTCAGTTCTGTGAGGTTCAGGCCGCTTCGAATCGACGTTTCCCCCTCCAGCCCCGCTCAGAAACGCAGCCTGGATGCTGTTGTAATGTGCTGAGTCATAGGATGTTAGGGCTTGGGAAGGACCTTTGAAGATCATCAAGTCCACCCCCACCCCCTGCTGCCAGAGCAGGACCACAGAATCCAGCACAGGTCACACAGGAACACATCCAGATGGGGCCTGAATGTCTCCAGAGGAGGAGACTCCACAACCTCGCTCTGGGCAGCCTCTTCCGGTGCTCTGTGACCCTCACAGTGAGGAACTTCCTCCTCATGTTGAGGTGGAACCTCCTGTGCTGTGGTTTATATCCATTACCCCTTGTCCTGTCACAGGGTGCAACTGAGCAGAGCCTGTCCCTTCCCTCTTGACCCCCAGACCCCAGATCTTTATAGACATTCATTAAATCCCTCTCAGTCTTCTCTTCTCCAGACTGAACAGTTGTACAGCTTTGCTGTGGTCACAGGATGCCAGCGTGGTGAGAGTTGGAAGGGACCTCTGGAGATCATCCAGTCTGAGGCCCCTGCTAAACAAAGCAGGGCACCCACAGCAGCTTGCCCAGGAGCACAACATCCAGCTGGGGTTGGAATCTCCCCAGAGGATACTCCAGAACCTCCCTGGGCAGCCTGCTCCAGGCTTCCAGCACCCTCCCACCAAACAAGTTTCTCCTCCTGTTCAAATGGAGCCTCCTGGGTTCCTGCCCATTGCCCTTTGTCCTGGGCACCACTGACAAGATCCTGGCCCCAGCCTCTTGCCCACCCCCCCCCCCCCCACAGGTCCTTTAGCTCTTGCTGAGCATTGCTCAGCTCCCCTCTGGGGCTGCTCTTCTCCAGGCTCAACAGCCCCAGGGCTCTCAGCCTTTGTTCCTCACACAGCTGCTCCAGGCCCCTCAGCAGCTTTGCAGCCTCTGCAGGACTCTCTCCAGTAGTTCCCTGCCTCTCTTGAACTGGGGAGCCCAGAACTGGACCCAGCAGTCCAGATACAGCTTCACTGGGGCAGAGGGGGAGGTGAACCTGCCTTGGCCTGCTGGTCACACTGACTCGTCTCATGCCCTGGGGGTGCACCCCCTTAGGTGGCTGAAGAGGGTGGGGAGCACCAAGCAGCCCCGAGACACAAGAAACAGCTCACAGGAGCCCAGCTCACCCTCATCCAGCGTGCCCAGCACGGCCTGGTGGTAGCCCTCCTGGACAGCACTGCGGGCCAGGGGCAGGAGGCTGCTGTCCTGCCGCCCCAGCAGCACCCTCCGCACCTTGCGCTGCCCCTGCAGGAAGAAGAGCGCCCGGCGGGCACCCAGCTCGGCCGCCTTGTCCAGGCCGGGCAGCAGCTCCTTTAGCTCCTGCTGAGCACTGCTCAGCTCCCCTCTGGGGCTGCTCTTCTCCAGGCTCAACAGCCCCAGGGCTCTCAGCCTTTGCTCCTCACACAGCTGCTCCAGGTCCCCTCAAGCAGCTTTGTAGCCTCCACTGGGGTCTCTGCAGTAGTTCACTGTCTGAAAGAGACACCAAGCACGGAGGCTGAGTTGAAGGGTTCCATGTGGGCAGGCTGACACCTCAGGAGGAAGCCTTGGGGGCCACTGACTTCCCTCTGTCCTCTGCAGGTGTCCAGATCCACGAGCGGACGAGCGTCAGCCACGTCTCGGTCCAGAAGGGTCGTGTGAGAGCAGTGGAGACTGACAGGGGACAGATCCAGTGCCAGTACTTTGTCAACTGTGCTGGCCAGGTCCAGTTGTTAACCTTTCTCTCTCTTCTTTCCTTCATTCCAGAGCTTCCCTCGGGGGTGTTGTCAGTTTCCTTTCGCGGTCTCGGTGTGGGGGTTTGTGGTTTGTGCTTGGGGCTTGTCCTTAATGGTTCAGATCATAAGCAAAGAGGGGAGGGCTGGGTTGGCTTGGTTTGGAAAAGCCCTCTGAGATGGTTGAGTCCAGACATCAACCCAACCCCACCATGGCCATCAAACCATGGCCCCAAGTGCTATGGCCACACCTTTCTTGAACACCCTCAGGCACGGGGACTCCACAGCCTTCCTGGGCAGCCTCTGCCAATCCCTCACCACTCATCTCATCTCCAGCCTAACCCTCCCCTGGCACAGTTCCAGGCCATTTCCTCTCCTCCTATCACTGGGGTGAAGAGACCAACCCCTACCTCACTTCAGCCTTCTTTCAGGGAGCTGTAGAGAGCAAGGAGGTCTCCCCTCAGCCTCCTTCCCTCCACATCAAACACACCCAGGTCCCTCAGCTGCTCCTCCCCAGCCCTGTTCTCCAGACCCTTCCCCAGCTTGGTTGCCCCTCTGAGGACCTGCTCCAGCCCTTCCATGTCCTTCTTGAAGTGAGGGACCCAAAACTGACCTCAGGATTCAAGGTGTGTCCTCACCTGTACCCACTGCAGGAGCACCATCACCTCCCTACTCCTGCTGGCCACACCATTGCTGATCTGGACCAGGATGTTGGTGGCCTGAGCACACTGCTGGCTCATGTTCAGATGTTTATCTCTTTTAAGATTTAAGGAACTAAACAAAACCTTATAAATCACTGAGGCTGGAAAAGACCTTGGGGGGATCATCCCCTCCCAACCCTTAACCCAGCACTGCCAGCTCACCACGAAACCATGGCCCTCAGCACCACATCTCCACAGCTTTTCAGTTCCTACAGGGGTGGAGACTATTTGGCCTCTTGCAAAAGCACTCCCAGAGAGAGGAGCTCTCCATTTGCCCTGCCTTGTTGTTTTCTTGACTGGAGTTTTCCTTTGCCTCCTGACCTGCACCATGTTGTTGTTTCAGTGGGCCTATGAGTTGGGCCACTCCGTGGAGGAGCCAGTCAACATCCCACTCCATGCCTGTGAGCACTTCTACCTCCTGACTCATCCCTTGAAGGAACCACTACCAAGCAACTTGCCAAGTAAGGATTCTTCAGCTTCACTTTTCCATGTCTGATTCCTGCCATAGAATCATAGAATTGCCAAGGTTGGAAGGGACCTCGAGGATCATCCAGTTCCAACCCCCCTGCCATGGGCAGGGACACCTCCCCCTAGAGCAGGCTGCTCACAGCCACCTCCAGCCTGGCCTTAAAAACCTCCAGGGATGGGGTTTCTACTATCCCTGGAGGTTTTTAGCTCTGTGTTCACACCCAGATGCATCCACAGCTTTCCTGTCCATGGAAAAAATTGCTGTGGAACATCTCAGGTGAAGGACCATCAATGCTTCAAGGTGTCTCTACCACTGGAAGAAGCATTCCAGCCCTGACTGCCTGGCCTCACCCCAGTGTTTCTCAGCTTCCTCATGCTGGTGGCCTGCCCCACACTGGGTCAGTGACACAGCCCCATTAAAATTCACTCTTCTTTGCCTAGAGAGGGGAGAGCAGGGCAGCTCTTGGTGGAAGGTCTGATCTTGGTTGCAGTTCCAGTGGAACTCATAAGGCAGTGTAGTGGTTTAGTGGTGCCACAAAGGATCTGTGGATCCTTCTTGTGTCCTCCTACTCCTGCTGGCTTGGGAACCTCTTTATCATAGAGTCATGGAATGGCTCAGGTTGGAAGGGACTTCAGAGATCATCTCCTCCAACCCCCCCTGCCATGGGCAGGGAGACCTCTCAACTATATTTGGCTGCCCAAGGCCTCATCCAGTCTGGCCTTGAGCACCTACAGGGAGGAGGCATCCACAACCTCCCTGGGCAACCTGTTCCAGAGTCTCACCACCCTCATAGTGAAGACCTTCTTCTAAGCTCCAGTCTAACCCTGTTCTGCCTCAGCTTCAAACCATTCCCCCTTGGCCTGGCTCTGGACACCATCAGGAAAAAGTCCCACTGCAGCCTCCCTGTAGGATCCCTTCAGGTAGTGGAAGGCAGCTCTAAGGTTTCCCCTGGAGCCTTCCTTGCAGGATCCCTTCAGGTAGTGGAAGGCAGCTCTAAGGTTCCCCCTGGAGCCTTCCTTGCAGGATCCCTTCAGGTAGTGGAAGGCAGCTCTAAGTTCCCCCTGAGCCTTCCTTGCAGGATCCCTTCAGGTAGTGGAAGGCAGCTCTAAGGTTCCCCCTGGAGCCTTCCTTGTAGGATCCCTTCAGGTGGTGGAAAGCAGCTCTAAGGTTTCCCCTGGAGCCTTCCTTGCAGGATCCCTTCAGGTAGTGGAAGGCAGCTCTAAGGTTCCCCCTGGAGCCTTCCTTGCAGGATCCCTTCAGGTAGTGGAAGGCAGCTCTAAGATTTCCCCTGGAGCCTTCCTTGCAGGATCCCTTCAGGTGGTGGAAGGCAGCTCTAAGGTTCCCCCTGGAGCCTTCCTTGTAGGATCCCTTCAGGTAGTGGAAGGCAGCTCTAAGGTTCCCCTGAACTCTTCTCTCCTCCAGGCTTTGGGTTCACTTTGTTCTGCTGTGCTGTCCCAAAGCTGACCTCCAATGGCTGTGGAGGGCTGAGCAATCCCAAGTGGCTCACCACGGTGTCCCGTGTGAAGCAAGAGGCTGTGGAAGTGTGGGGTGGGTGGGTGAGGCCATCCCTTCCCATGTCAGGAGGTCACCAGCCCCCACCCTTGGTGTATGAGCCCCATGTCCCTCCTCTCAACCCCCTTTGCCACCTCTCTTCTGCCCTCTGCAGCGGTGGTGGACCCAGATGGCAGGATCTACATCCGCAACTGGCAGGGGGGCATCCTCTCGGGGGGCTTCGAGAAGAACCCCAAACCTCTCTTCACAGAAGGAAGGAACCAGCTGGAGATTCATAACCTGCAAGAAGACTGGGATCATTTTGGTAAGTGCAGAGGGACAGCTTCCCACCACACCTGGCTTCAGCAGGAGGCTGCTGCTTGACCAGCTAGCAGGGCTCTGCCTTCCCCTGGAGGCTGTGGGGCAGGATTAAAGCTCTCTCAAGCTAGTTCCAGCCCTTCACTTGTCATTTGTGTGCCACCCCTTCAGCAAGCACTGCCTCAGTCACTCTGTGACCCTCCAGCCCTCAGGGGCTGTCTAGGTTGTGCCACCCCTTCAGCAAGCACTGCCTCAGTCACTCTGTGACCCTCCAGCCCTCAGGGGCTGTCTAGGTTGTGCCACCCCTTCAGCAAGCACTGCCTCAGTCACTCTGTGACCCTCCAGCCCTCAGGGGCTGTCTGGGTCGTGCCACCCCTTCAGCAAGCACTGCCTCAGTCACTCTGTGACCCTCCAGCCCTCAGGGGCTGTCTAGGTTGTGCCACCCAGCATGACCTGGAGAGCTGGATGGGGAGAAATCCAAAGAAATTCAACAAGGGCAAGTGGGAAGTCCTGCATCCCATGGATCAGTACAGCCTGGAGGTTGAGCTGGTGGAGGAAAAGGACCTGGGAGTGCTGGTGGGCAACAGGATGGCCATGAGCCAGCAATGTGCCCTTGTGGCCAACAAGGCCAATGGCATCCTGGGGTGCATCAAGCAGAGTGTGGCCAGCAGGTCAAGGGAGGGTCTCCTCTCCCTTTACTCTGCCCTGGTGAGGCCACACCTGGGCTCCCCAGTTCAAGAAGGGCAGGAACTTGCTGGAGAGGGGACAGCAGAGGGCTGCAAAGCTGCTGAGGGGCCTGGAACAGCTCTGCTGGGAGCAAAGGCTGAGAGAATTGGGGCTTGGAGCCTGGAGAAGAGCAGCCTGAGGGGGAGCTCAGCACTGCTGAGCAACACTTCAAGGGTGGCTGTCAGGAGGGGGGCACCAGGCTTTTAGCAGTGGTGCCCAGTGAGAGGACAAGGGGTGATGGGCACAGAGCTGAACATCAGAAGTTCCACCTCAGCAGGAGGAGGAGCTGCTTGAATGTGAGGGTGGCAGAGCCCTGCAGCAGGCTGCCCAGAGGTGGTGCAGTCTCCTTCTCTGGAGACTTTCAAAAGCCTCCTGGATGTGTTCCTGTGTGACCTTCTCTGGGTGATGCTGCCTTGGCAGGGGGTTGGACTGGATGATCTCCAGAGGTCCCTTCTCTGATGGTGTGTTTTTTTTTCTTCTCATGCAGTGAGGTACCACCCAAACCTCCCAGCACTGCTCCCTTCACTTGGTTTGGCTTTTTTGAGTGCCAGTGCCAGCTGCTCCTCTCCTGACACTGGCCCAGCAGCACTGCTGACTTGCCATGTGCCTGTGGTGTTTGGTTTCTGCAGCTCCCTCCAGCAGTGCCTGCCAAGTGCCCTTGCCCATGGGTGGCAGTTGCTGCATGGACAGAACTTGGTGGTGTTGCTTCCCAGGCTTCATCCCAGCACTGACAGTGGTGGTTTCTTGTATTCCAGATGTTCTCTCTGCCCATCTGATTGATTCTGGGTTTATAGCCTTCATGGCCTGCTACAGAGAGGGCTCTTTGTGTAGGGGAGAGCACAGCACTGGATGTTGTCTGCCTCAGCTTCAGCAAGGCTTTTGGCACTGTCTCTCCTAACACCCTCCTAGGGAAGCTTAGGGAGCCTACAGGAAAGCTGGGGAGGGGCTTTTGGGGGTGTCAGGAGCAATAGGGCTGGGGGGAATGGAACAAAACTAGAAATGAGTAGGTTCAGATTGGATGTTAGGATGATCTCTCCCCTACTCCTGCTGGCCACACAGCTGCTGATCCAAACAGGATGCTGTTAGCCTTCTTGGCCACAGGGGCACACTGCTGGCTCATAGAATCATTGAGGTGGGGAAGGACCTCTTGAGATCCTTCTGTCCAACCTTCTACTCAACTCCTCCATGACCACCAGAGCATCGAGTTCAGCCTTCAGTGAGCAACCAGGGAGGATGCCAAAGATTTCATAGGGTGCTCTATAAGGCAGAACGTTCTCTACTGGCCTCTACTGCAAGAAGGCTCTGGAGGTGCTGGAAGGTGTCCAGAGAAGGGCCACAAGGGTGAGCAGAGGGCTGGAGCTGCTCTGGTATGAGGACAGACTGAGAGAGTTGGGGCTGTGCAGGCTGGGGAAGAGAAGGCTCCAACAAGACCTAATTGTGGCCTTCCAGTATCTGAAGGGGGCTACCAGAAAGCTGGGGAGGGACTTTTGAGGGTGTCAGGGAGTGACAGGACTTGGGGGGAAGGAGCAAAACTACAAGTGGGGAGCTTGAGATTGGCTGTGAGGAAGAAGTTGTTCCCCATGAGGGTGGCGAGAGCCTGGCACAGGTTGCCCAGGGAGGTGGTGGAAGCCTCATGCCTGGAGGTGTTTAAGGCTGGGCTGAGAGGTGGCTGTGAGCAACCTGCTGTGGTGTGAGGAGTCCCTGCCCATGGCAGGGGGGTTGGAGCTGGCTGAGCCTTAAAGTCCCTTCCTGCCCTGACAGCTCGGTGATTCCCCATGGAGCTGTTTGCAGCCCCTTAAGCCGTGCCGGGGCGACGCGGGGCAGGGGGAGGTTGTAGCTGCACGGCGTGGGGAGAGAGAGGAGGCTGTGACCTGTCTCTTGTGTGTCTGTTTGGGATGGCAGAGCCGCTGCTGAGTGCCCTGCTGCGCAGGATGCCCGAGCTGGAGGCCCTGCAGATCATGCAGCTGGTGAACTGCCCGGAGTCCTTCACCCCAGACATGCGCTGCATCATGGGAGAGTCGCCCGCGTGCACGGATACTTCGTCCTGGCTGGCATGAACTCTGCTGGCATCTCTTATGGTGGGGGAGCAGGCAAGTAAGTGCTTCAGCATCCACTCTTCTGCCTCTTCAGTTCAGGTTGGAGCCCCAAGTAGCTCGTCCTGCAGGTGGAGAGGAGGGGATCCTGCCCCTCTGCTCTGCTTGGACCTCACCTGCGGGGCTGTGTTCCAGCTGTGGGGCTCCCAACCGTAGAGAGGCTTGGAGGGGGTGGAGAGGAGGCCACCAAGATGATCAGAGGGATGGAGAACCTCTGCTGTGGGGACAGGCTGAGGGAGTTGGGGTTGTTCAGTCTGGAGAAGAGAAGGCTTCAGGGAGACCTTAGAGCTGCAGCTCAATATCTGAAGGGGACCTCCAGGCAGGCTGGGGAGGGCCTGTGGGGAGAGGCCAAGGGGCAATGGTTTGAAAGTGGAGCAGGGCAGAGTTAGGTTGGACATCAGGGGGAAGTTCTGCACAGGGAGGCTGGGGAGACACTGGAGCAGGTTGCCCAGGGAGGTGATGGAGGCTCCATCCCTGCAGCAGCCCTTCGAGCTCAGCCTGGCTGTGTCCCTGGGCAGCCTGCTGCAGCTGGAGCTGTCCCTGCTGCCTGCAGGGGGTGTGGACAAGATAGCCTTGGAGGGTCCCTTCCAACCTGAAGCAGTCTATGAGTCTGTGTAAAAGGGACCACTGAGGTGATCCTTCTGTGGAGAATGTCCTGCTCTGCCCAGCCTCCTCTCTGACAGAGACTCCTCTTCCATTCCCAACCTGAGTGGAGGAGAAGAGCAGTCACCATGTCCTCACTGTGTTCTCCTGTGCATCCCAAATCTGTGCTGGCCTCTCCTCCCACCTTGCACACCTCCCCTCAGGTATCACACCTCAGTGATCAGCAGCCTGCTGAGGATCAAGTAAGCTTCCTTTGAGCTACCTGGTCTAATTTTTCTTACCTGCCAAGGAGAGATGAAAGCTTAGCCAAGTGTGGGTTCTCTCATCTTCTGTCCTCCATGATCCCCTTTGTCATCTGATTGAAGTCCTCAGATCACTGAAGCAGACACAGCAGTGGATTCCTCTTGCAGGCAGAGTGAATCTGAAGCAGCTGAAGCACCGCATCGTGTGCTGCCAGTGCTGCTGGATCCTGCCCTCTGCCAGTGAGCTGGGGATGGAATCATTTCCCAGTTCAACCCAGTTCCAAATGCTTTGACAAGCTGCTGAGTGTGATCCCAGCAGTGAAGGTGCTTTGCAGAGCGATCCCCACTCCCTCTGCCAGCTGGGTTTGGCAGCCCAGCAGCCCTTCTGCCATCCAGCCTCCTACCAAGCTGCTCTTTTGTCGTGGCATGTATTGGCATCTGCCTTTGTCCCTTACTGGTTTCTATCTGTTGGTCAAATAATTTAACTCATCAGGGAAGCAACTAATGATTTTTTCCCTGCACACACACTTTATTTGGTCTTTGCAGTGAGGGGTTCTCTAAGAGCCAAAGTCATTTCTGCAGGTGAAACCACTCTTGGTCCACTCGTTGCTGCAGCCTGCAGGAGAGCACCTTAGCTGCTTAATGTAACTTGTGGTGATCAGCCTCCAACCCCTTTTTGTTCTGCTGTTTGGTGACTGTGTACAGATCCTTCTGCTCTGGTTTGGTCTGAGTTGTCTTTCAGCTCTGGAGCTGGAAGTACAGCTAAGCATAACCTGGCTGGCCCTGATGGTTTGTGGCTGAGCCTACACCAGGGACTGAAAAATGCCCCAGCCTCAGCCCCGGCTTCCAGCGCAGATGTACTCAGCACCTCCTTCTGTGGCCCAGCCTGGGGCCTTGACATGCTGTCAGCCTCTCCACAACTCTGGCTTTGTCCCTGCCTTCCTCCTGTCCTGGATGTTCCATCCTAATGGCAAATTAATGATTTGGGAAAGCTGCTGGATGAGTTTTAGGAGGGGAAACCTTCCATGTTCTGCCAGTATTTAGGGGACTCTGTTGGTTGTCTTCTCTCTCTCTCTCTCTCCTTACTGCAAGAAGTTCTCCTGTCCAGCTTGTTTGCTGACTTCAAAGCTGGACTCTTTCCCTTGAGACATTGGCTGATGTCTCACAGAAGGGTTACAGCATGGTGGGGGTTGGAAGGGACCTCTGGAGATCACCCAGTCCACTCCCCCCTGCCCAAGCAGGGCACGAACAGCAGCTTGCCCAGGATCGCAGTGGCCGGGGGGGTTGGAATCTCTCCAGAGAAGGCAGAAGCTACTGCTCCACAGGGGAGGAGGCCAGCAAGAATCACAGTGTTAGGGCTTGGAAGGGACCACTGGACATCATCCAGTCCAACCCTTCCTGCCAGAGCAGGTCCCACAGGAGCACATCCAGGCAGGTTTTGAAAGTCTCCAGAGAAGACGACTCCACCGACCCCTCTGGACAGCCTGCTCCAGGCCCTCCAGCGCCCATCACAGCAACGAAGCTTTTCCTCCTGTCTTAGCTCTTTGTCCTTATCTCAGTCTGTCTTTACTCTTCCATCAGGTACCTGGCAGAGTGGATGGTCAATGGGTATCCAACAGACAACGTCTGGCCTCTGGATCTGAAGCGCTTCGGGAGCCTGCAGAGCAGCCGCACCTTCCTCCGGCACCGCGTGATGGAAGTGATGCGTAAGTGAGGCCTCTGCGCTCCGTGCTGCCCAGGGAGGCTGTGGATGTCCCCTCCCTGAAGGTGTTCAAGGCAAGGTTTTGGATGAGGCCCTGAGCAGCCTGGGCTGGTGGAAGGTGTCTGTGCCCATGGTGAGGAGTTAGATGGTCTTTTAAGATCCCTGACTGGCTGGGGAGCAGCCCTGAGGAGAGAGACTTGGGGGTGCTGGGGCAGGAGAAGCTCCCCAGGAGCTCTCAGGGTGCACTTGCAGCCCGGAAAGCCAAGCAGAGCCTGGGCTGCAGCAGGAGAAGTGTGGCCAGCAGGGCAAGGGAGGGGATTCTTCCCCTCTGCTCAGCCCTGCTGAGACCCCACCTGCAGTACTGCCTTCAGTTCTGCAGCCCCTGTTACAAGAGGGATCTGGAGGGGCTGGAAGGTGTCCAGAGCAGGGCCAGGAGGATGAGCAGAGGGCTGGAGCACCTCTGCTGTGAGGAGAGACTGAGGGAGTTGGGGCTGTTCAGTCTGGAGAAAGAGAAGGCTCCGAGGTGACCTTGTTGTGGCCTTCCAGTATCTGAAGGGGGCCTACAAGAAGGCTGGGGAGGGACTTTTCAGGCTATCAGGTAGTGATAGGACTAGGGGGAATGGAATGAAGCTGGAGGTGGGGAGATTCAGGCTGGAGGTGAGGAGGAAGTTCTTCCCCATGAGGGTGGTGAAGCCCTGGAATGGGTTATCCAGGGAGGTGGTTGAGGCCCTGTCCCTGGAGGGGTTTAAGCCCAGGCTGGATGAGGCTCTGGCCAGCCTGATCTAGTGTGGGGTGTCCCTGCCCATGGCAGGGGGGTTGGAACTGGCTGATCCTTGTGGTCCCTTCCAACCCTAACTGAAACTATGAAACCATTCTATCAACCTGTGTCTGAGGTTTTGCTTTCTGCTGCCTCTCCTCTGTCAGCACTCTGAGAACCACTGCCTTTCTCCTTGGCCTCCTTTGTGGCAGTGTAGCCCCTTGCCAGGAGAAATTAAGAGAGTTGTTGTTTGGGGCTTTGTGTTGTACTGGTGGTGTGCCTGGGAGAAGAGACCAACCCCACCTCACTGCAACCTCCTTTCAGGGAGCTGTAGAGAGCAATGAGGTTTCCCCTCAGGCTCCTCTTCTCCTGGTTGTTTACCCTCATCTCCCCAGCCCTGTTCTCCAGACCCCTCCCCAGCTTTGTTGCCCTTCTTTGGACATGCTCCAGCCCCTCAGTGTCCTTCTTGGAGTGAGGGGCCCAAAACTACCCCCAGGATTCAAGGTGTGGCCTCACCAGTGCCGAGTACAGAGGATGAGGATGATCTCTCCTCTCCTCACACAGCTGCTGATCCAAGCAGGATGCTGTTGGCCTCCTTGGCCACAGGGGCACACTGCTGGCTCATAGAATCTTAAGATACTCAAGTCCAGCCTTCTGCCCAACACTTCCATGGCCACCAGAGCATCATGTTCAGCCTCGAGTGAGCAGCCAGGGAGGGTGCCAAATATTTCTTGGGGTGCTCTTAGGCAGAATGTTCTCCATTGGCTGAAAAAGTGGAGGAGCCAATTGGCAAAGCTTCACTAATTAAGAAAGGCTGAAGTACCAGTGCTTCAGAAGGTGAATAAGAGCTGACCCTCATAGCTGTGGGCTGCCTTACCCCAGCATGAAGTGTTGTCAGGGTCATGCCTAATGAATGGCAGGCATCATGGGTGGCTGAGAACTGGAGAGGCTTTGTTATCTTGACAGCCTTGTCAGGAGGCCACCAGTGCCTAGAAATCTCCATGTGCTCTGCAAATGTTCTTCCTCTGCTTCTCAAGCAGCTGCAAAGGGATCCAAACAGCTTTGTGGACCTTTTCCAACACAGCAGAGGAAAGGCAGCACCGTTTTAAAGGTTCAGATAGCTGTAAGTGTTCTCATAGAATGGTGGGAATTGGAAAGGACCTCTAGAGATCATCTAATCAAAGCCTCCTGCCACAGCAGGGTCACCCAGGGCAGGTCACACAGGGACACATCCAGGTTTGGAAAGTCTCCAGAGGAGGAGACTCCACAACCTCTCTGGGCAGCCTGCCTCAGGCCTCCAGCACCCTTAAAGAAGTTCCTCTTCATGTTGAGGTGGAACTTCCTGGGTTCCAGCTTATCCCCATTGTTCCTTGTCCTATCACTGGGCACCACCCAAAGGAGGCTGGCACCTTCATCCTGCCCCCCACCCCTCAGGTATTTGCAGACATTGATCAGGTCCCCTCTCAGCCTTCTTTTCTCCAGACTAAACAGCCCCAGGGCTGTCAGCCTGCCTTCATAGCAGAGATGTTCCAGTCCCTTCTACCCAGAATCACATTGCTGTCAAGGTTGGAAGGGACCTCAAGGATCAGCCAGTTCCAGCCCCCCTGCCATGGGCAGGGACACCTCACACTAGAGCAGGTTGCTCAGAGCCACATCCAGCCTGGCATTAAAAACTTCCAGGTATGGGGCTTCTACCACCTCCCTGGGCAACCTTCATCATCCTCATGGCCTCTGTTGGACTCTCTCCAGCAGTTCCCTGTCTCTGGAGCTGGGGAGCTCAAAACTGGCCACAGTCTTGCAGGTGTGGCCTCACCAGGGCAGTGTAGAGGGGAAGGAGAACCTCCCTAGATCCTTATTAATTATCTGCAAGAAAATTGGAGATAAGAATAGAGTAGAATAGAATTAACCAGGTTGGAGGAGACCTTTGAGATCATCAAGTCCAAGCTATCACCCAACACCATCTAAGCAACTCAACCATGGCACCAAGCACCCCAGCCAGTCTCTTCCTAAACACCTCCAGGGATGGGGACTCCTCCACCTCCCTGGGCAGCACATTCCAAGGGCCAAGCTCTCTTGCTGGGAAGAACTTTCTCCTCACCTCCAGCCTAAACCTCCCCTGGTGCAGCTTGAGACTGTGTCCTCTTGTTCTGGGGCTGGGGGCCTGGCAGAAGAGACCAACCCCCACCTGGCTACAGCCTCCCTGCAGGCAGTTGGAGAGAGCAAGAAGGTCTGCCCTGAGCCTCCTCTTTCTGCAGGCTAAGCAAGCCCAGCTCCCTCAGCCTCTCCTCACAGGGCTGTGCCCCACACCCCTCCCCAGCTTTGTTGCCCTTCTCTGGACACCTTCCAGCAGCTCAACAGCTTTCCTGACCTGAGGAGCCCAGAGCTGGACACAGGACTCAAGGGGTGGCCTCAGCAGTGCTGAGCACAGGGCAGGATGAGCTCCCTGCTCCTGCTGGCCACACTGCTCCTGCTGCAGGCCAGGATGCCCTTGGCCTTCTTGGCCCCCTGGGCACACTGCTGGCTCCTGTTCAGCTGCTCTCCACCACTCCCCCCAGGTCCCTCTCTGCCTGGCTGCTCTCAGCCCCTCTGCCCCCAGCCTGCAGCACTGCCTGGGGTTGCTGTGGCCGAAGTGCAGCTCCTCATGCTGTCGAGTTGTAGACAGCAATAATGTCTCCTCTGAGCCTCTTCCTCTCCAGGCTAAGCAACCCCAAAGACCAACCACCTGGCCTAACACCTGGTCTCTCTGGCCCCTGCAGCCCTCATGTGTGACCTGAAGGTGCCCCGCTGGGACTTCCAGACGGGCAGGCAGCTGCGCACCTCACCGCTGTACGACCGCCTGGACGCGCAGGGAGCTCGCTGGATGGAGAAGCACGGGTTTGAGAGAGTCAAGTACTTCGTCCCCCACCTGGGAAAGGTGAGATCCTACTCTCAGGCAATCACACATCTGCTGTGCTTGGAAGAGTCCTTCAAGCTAAGTGGAGTCCAACCCTTAACCCAGCACAGCCGGGTCGCCGCTAAACCGTGGCCCTCAGCACCACAGCTGTGCAAGCCCTGCGGGGATGGGGACTCCACCAGTGCCCTGGGCAGCCTGGGCCAGGGCTTGCCAGCCCTTTTTGGGGAAGAAATTGGTCCTCTTGTCCAACCCTTGGCACGGCTTGAGGCCATTTCCTCTTGCATAGAGTCACAGAATGGTTTGCCTTGGAAGGGGCCTTAAAGATCACCCACTTCCAACCCCCTGCCGTGGCAGGGACACCTCCTGCTTGACCAGGTTGATCAAGTCCCCATGCAACCTGACTTTGAACACATTCCAGGGTGGGAGCTTCCATAGTTTCTCTGGGTAGACTGTTCCAGTGCCTCCCCAGCCTTCTGGGAAGGAGTTTCTTCCTGATGTCTAATCTTCTTGAGGCTTCTTGAAGTGATAGAGCTGCTTCTTGAAGTGATAGAGCTGCTTCTTGAAGTGATAGACCTGCTTCTTGAAGCTCTATCACTTGTTCCCTGGGAGAGGAGACCAACCCCTCCCTGACTCCAACCTCCTTTCAGGGAGTTGTAGAGTGGCAGAAGGTCTCCTCTCAGCCTCCTTTTCTCCAGGTTAAGCAACCCCAGGTTCCCTCAGCTGCTCCTCACCGGCCTTTCCCCCTGCCCAGTGCATCCCTGTTGGTTGAGGTCAACTCATCCTTCACCCAGTTCATTAATCCCCACTTTGATTCTTCTTTACCTCAGATCTGCTGGATCTGGATCAGAGCAAAACCTTCTACAAACCAGACTGGTTTGACATCGTGGGCTCAGAAGTCAAGTGCTGCAAGGAAGCAGTTTGTGTCATTGACATGTCATCCTTCACCAAGTTTGAAATAAGTGTGAGTACCTTGGAAGTCACAAAGCCTCAGCCTGCTAGTGGTGGCCTTTAGCTGGCTTGGGCCAAACTTGTGTGTGTCCTGTTGAGGATGGGTAAGAGGGGGTCAAGCTCGTGACCAAATTCAGGCTGTGCCACAGGGTGTAGCATAGATTCCTAGAATGGTTTAGCTTGGAAGGGACCTTGAGGATCATCCAGCTCCAACCCCCCTGCCATGGGTTGGGACACCTCCCACTAGACCAGGCTGCTCAAGGCCCCAGATTCCTGCTGTCTGAGGCCCAGTTAATGGAAGCACCAACTTAGGCTGTAGATAGGATGTGACCTCTGGTGCTGTCACCTTCCTGTTCCATCAGCCTCACTGCTGAAAACCCTTTTCTAGCCCCATCCACACAGAGAGGAGGCTTTCAAGCCTTGCAAGGCCAAGGGCAGAACATTCCAGGTCCCTCTGAATCTCTGGATGTTATCTGGGATCCCTCCCCTGCATGATGTTCTCACTCTGCTTCCATCCATGTTCAACCAACTACATGGAGTGAAAGTCAGGAATGGAAGCTGCCAGTGCTGAATGTATGGTCCCCCACCTAACCAAAGGGAGAGAAAAGAGAGAGGAGAGGGAATATCATCCCTCCCCCCAGAAAAAAAAGGGAGAGAAGGGAGGAGGGAAGATCATCCCCCCAAAGAAGAAAGGGAGAGAAGGGAGGAGGAAGATCATCCCCCCCAAGAAGAAAGGGAGAGAAGGGAGGAGGGAAGATCATCCCCAAAGAAGAAGGGGAGAGAAGGGAGGAGGGAAGATCATCCCCAAAGAAGAAGGGGAGAGAAGGGAGGAGGGAAGATCATCCCCCCATAAAAGAAAGGGAGAGAAGGGAGGAGGGAAGATCATCCCCCCAGAAAAGAAAGGGAGAGAAGGGAGGAGGGAAGATCATCCCCCCAAAGAAGAAAGGGAGAGAAGGGAGGAGGGAAGATCATCCCCAAAGAAGAAAGGGAGAGAAGGGAGGAGGGAAGATCATGCCCAAAAGAAAGGGAGAGAAGGGAGGAGGGAAGATCATCCCCCCCAGAAAAGAAAGGGAGAGAAGGGAGGAGGGCAGATCATCCCCCCAGAAAAGAAAGGGAGAGAAGGGAGGAGGGCAGATCACCCTCACCCATCCAGCTGATGCCCTGCAGCACAGCTCCACCAGCCCAGCAGGGTTTTCTCGGGCCACGATTTGATGCTGCCTTAAGCTCCTCTGACTTTTTTCCTTTCTCTTTCCTCTCTCTCCCCCTTTCAATCCCTGTAGTCCACAGGAGACCAGGCCCTGGAGAGCCTGCAGTACCTCTTCTCCAATGACCTGGATGTGCCAGTTGGGCACGTGGTGCACACTGGCATGCTCAACGAGAAGGGAGGCTACGAGAACGACTGCAGCATAGCGCGGCTGAGCAAGCGCAGGTGGGTGGCTGCAGGCACCGGGTCCTCGTCCATCACATCATGGATGTGGTCTACCTGGACTTCAGCAAGGTCTTTGACACTGTCCCCCACAGCAAACTGCTGGCCAAGCTGTCAGCTCCTGGCTTGGACAGCAGCACTCTGTGCTGGGTTAGGAACTGGTTGGAGGCTGAGCCCAGAGAGTGGTGGTGAATGGTGCCACAGCCAGCTGGCAGCCAGGCACCAGTGGTGTGCCCCAGGGATCAGTGCTGGGCCCCAGCCTCTTTAATATCTTCATTGATCCTCTGGATGAGGAGATTGAGACAGTCATCAGCAAATTTGCAGATGACACCAAGCTGGGAGCAGATGTTGGTCAGTCAGAGGGCAGAAGGGCTCTGCAGAGGGACCTCGACCCACTGGACAGATGGGCAGAGGCCAACAGGATGGCATTCAACAAGTCCCAGTGCCAGGGGCTGCACTTTGGCCACAGCAACCCCAGGCAGAGCTACAGGCTGGGGGCAGAGTGGCTGAGAGCTGCCAAACAGAGAGGGACCTGGGGGTGCTGATTGACAGCTGCCTGAACATGAGCCAGCAGTGTGCCCAGGTGGCCAAGAAGGCCAATGGCATCCTGGCCTGCATTTGAAATAGTGTGGCCAGCAGGAGCAGGGAGGTCATTGTGCCCCTGGACTCTGCTTTGCTTAGGCCACACCTTGAGTCCTGTGTCCAGTTCTGGGCCCCTCAGTTTAGGAAGGACATCGAGACACTTGAAGGTGTCCAGAGAAGGGCAACAAGGCTGGGGAGAGGCCTTGAGCACAGCCCTGTGAGGAGAGGCTGAGGGAGCTGGGGGTTGCTCAGCCTGCAGAAGAGGAGGCTCAGGGGAGACCTCATTGCTCTCTCCAACTCCCTGAAGGGAGGTTGTAGCCAGGTGGGAGTTGGCCTCTTCTCTCTAGCAACCAGCACCAGAACAAGAGGACACAGTCTCAAGCTGCACCAGGGGAAGTTTAGGCTGGAGGTGAGGAGGAAGTTCTTCACTGAGAGTCGTTCGTCATTGGGCTGTGCTGCCCAGGGAGGTGGTGGAGTCCCCACCCCTGGAGGTGTTCAAGAGGGGATTGGATGTGGCACTTGGTGCCATGGTCTGGTCATGGGGTCTGTGGTGACAGGTTGGACTTGATGATCTTTGAGGTCCCTTCCTACTTTGGTGATACTGTGAACACCCTGCCCAGCACCTTCAGGAACCTCTGAGGACCTCTTCATGGAGATCACAGCCTTGTTTCCCCTCTAAAGAAAAAAGGAGCCTTGATAAAGAAAAAAGAGCCTTAATGCAAGCAACCTGCTCTAGTGTGAGGTGGCCCTGCTCATGGCAGGGGGGTTGGAATTGGCTGAGCCTTGAGGTCCCTTCCAACCCTGACAGTTCTGTGATTCTCCTCTTGTGTTCCTAATTCAATAACCCAAATGAGAGGCTGCTCCTGGATTTAGTGGTATTATGGGGGATTCTTTTTTATTCTGGGATTACAAGTGAACATTGATTTGGGTTTTGGGGCCCTCACTGCAAGAACACTAAGAGGCTGGAGTAGGTCCAGAGAAGGGCAACAAAGCTGGGGAAGGGTCTGGAGAACAGGGAGCAGCTGAGGGAGCTGGGGGTTGTTTAGCCTGGAGAAAAGGAGGCGGAGGAGAGACCTCATTGCTCTCTCCAGCTCCCTGAAAGGAGGTGGGGGTTGGTCTCTCCTCTCAAGGAACAAGCAATAGCAGAAGGAGAAATGGCCTCAAGTTGTGCCAGAGGAGGTTCAGGTTGGATATGAGATGACAATTCCTCCCCAAAAGGGTTGTCAAGGCCTGACCCAAGCTAACCAGGGCAGTGGTGGATTCCCCATCCCTGGAGGGATTTCAGAGCCATGGAAGTGTGCTGAGGGCCATGGTCTAGTGGTGAGTTGGCAGTGCTGGGTTAATGGTGGGGACTGGATGATCTTAAGGGTCTTTTCCAGCCTAAAAACCAGTTGAGTCTGTGATGTTTAATGCCTCAAACCCAAGACAATTTGTTTCCAGGGTCCTCAGAGTTTCTCAGTCTGGGGAATCACTTCAGGTGCAAGCCAAGCAGTTCCTCCTTGGCTCCTGCCTGATCTCCTCATGGGAGTTAGGTGCTGGAAATGCCACTTGGGGATGATTGCAGCTTTTCCCAGCAGTGTGGCTACTCTCATTCTCAGCTCTGCAGTCTGCCCTGGTTCTTTTTTGAGCTCTCATGACCACAAGATCTCGTCCTTAGGCTCACCACTTTGAGCTCTCGCCTTCCCATCTCAGCAGCTGCTTCGTGGCTTTCTCTCTCTGGGCTGTTTTGTCTGTGTGCTCTCATTGTGTTGGGGTGAGAGCATTCTTCTTTGCTGCTCTTTCACTGAGAATCAGCTTTTCTTCCTCTTCATCTTCATTCATGTGTTGCTTCAAAGTATTGTCCTTCTCTGCCTGGAGCCAGCAGCTTCCCTCCTCTCCTCCTCGTTTCCGCAGATGTTGTCTCTGTGGATAATGAACTTCCAGCTCGCAGCTCATGGTGCAGAGACAACAAGCAGCTCATTTTCTGACATCAAGTGGCCTTCTGTGTTTGGAAGCTGTTGATAATAACCAACATTGTGTGTGAGAAAAGGTCTGCTGAAACAAGAAGCTGCTGTGTGAGCCATGTGCCGAGCAGGCAGGGTCTTGCCTGGTGGCGAAGAGCTGCAAGTACCTTCTGCAGAATCACAGAGTGGTTTGGGTTAGAAGGGACCTCCAAAGGGCATCCAGTCCAACCCCCTTGCAGTCAGCAAGGACATCCTCCACTAGACCAGGTTGCCCAGAGCCTTGTTGAGCCTGACCTTGAGTATCTCCAGGGTTAGGGCCTCAGCTACCTCCCTGGGCAACCTGTTGCAGTGTTCGGCCAGAACATGTTCCTCACATCCAGTCTAAATCTCCTCTCATTTCAAATCATTGCCCCTGGTCCTATCACTGCAGGCCTTTGGAAGCAGTCCCTCTGCAGCCTTCTTGTAGCCCCCTTCAGGCACTGGGATGTTGCTGTTCAGTCTCCCTGGAGCCTCCTTTCCTCCAGGCTGAACACCGCCAACTCCCTCAGCCTGTCCTCGTAGCAGAGGTGCTCCGACCCCCTGATCATTTTTGTGGCCCTCCTCTGGACCTGCTCCATCAAGTCCTTGTCCTTCCTGTGTTGAGGGCAGCAGAATGGTGGTGACTTGGAGGTTCTCTGTGAACTTCCTCTAGAACTGCCTCTGCTCCCCTTCTTGTCACCAGACTGCTGCTAACACTGGAAAGCTTCTTGTCATGGCAGATGTGATGGTGTTGAGCCAGAGATTTCAGCTGTGGCTTTTGCCAGCCAGCTTGGTTTTGTCTCCTGTTAGCTTGGAAGCTACTGAATGGCTCCAGTAGTTCATGACTTCAGAAAGAACTGAGTCATCTTGTGATAGGTGATCCTGCTTTGGCAGGGGGCTTGGACATGATGATCTCCAGAGGTCCCTTCCAACCTCCTTCTATAATTCTATGGTTTATGATTTCAACTCTACTCTACTGTCACCTGGAAAGGTTGGACCAGATGATCCTTGGGGTCCCCTCTGTGGGTGATTCTTGGGGCTGTCAGTTCACTCTTTCTTTGGTATCTCTTTGTCTGTTCCAGCTTCTTCATGATTTCCCCTACTGACCAGCAAGTCCATTGCTGGGCCTGGCTGAAGAAACACTTGCCTGAGGACAGTGGCCTGACCATGGAAGATGTGACCTGGAAGTACACAGGTAAGAAACCACTGAAAGCAGAGCTCCTTGTACAGCCTGAAGGCAGAGAGTCACAGAGGCATTCTGCTTGGAAGAGACCTTTAAGATCATCCAGTCCAGCCCTGAACCCAGCACTGCCAGCTCACCACTAAAACCATGGCCCTCAGCACCACATCTACCCAGCTTTGCAAGGGATGAGGACTCCATCACTGCCCTGGGCAGCCTGTTCCAGGGCTTGACAACCCTTTTGGGGAAGAAATTGTTGCTCATGTCCAACCTAAACCTCCCCTGGTGCAATTTGAGGCCAATTCCTTTGGTCCTATCACTTGTTCCTTGGGAGAAGAGACTGACCCCCACCTTTCAGGGAACTGTAGAGAGCCAAAAGGGTCTTCCCAAGCCTCTTTTTCTCCAGGCTAAACAGCCCCAGTTCCTTCAGCCATTCTTCACAGGACTTGTGCTTTAGACCCTCCACCACTTTGTTGCTCTTCAGTAAACACCAAAGCTTTAGACACTGGGATGTGGACATCTGCAAGTTCAGGTCTGGGCAAGGCTTCTCCAGTCTCACCCTGGTGGTGTTTCCTTCTGCTCTACAGCTCTCAACCTGATCGGTCCCCGTGCTGTGGATGTCCTCTCAGAGCTGTCCTATGCCCCAATGACTGCAGAGCACTTCCCATCTCTCTTCTGCAAGGTGAGTGGCAGTGCTTCCTTCCTCCTGCCCCTGCCAGGCTTTCCCAAGCATGTGTAGAAGAAGGGGAAGAACAATGGCTTGGGTGGGTGGAGGGGAATGGAGATTTACTAATAGAGCTTCACTGCAGTTGGTAATGAATCATAGAAGCATCGAGGTTGGAAGAGGCCTCTGAGATCATCCACTCCAACCACTCACCTCCAAACATTCACCTAGAGCTCACAATGCCACCACTGCTGCTGCCATCACCTCCCTCAGCATCCCATCTTGGCAGCTTATAAACACCTCCAGGGATGGTGACTCCACCTCCTCCCTGGGCAGCCTGGCCAGGGCCTGAAAACCTTTTCTGGGAAGACATTTTTCCTGAGGTCCAACCTGAACCTCCTCTGGCACAACTGGAGGCTGTTTCCTCTTATCCTGCCACTTGCTGCATGTAAGAAGATACCAACCCCCACCTGGCTTCAGCCTCCTTTTAGGGAGCTGCAGAGGTCTCCCCTCAACCTCCTCTTCTCCAGACTAAACACCCCCCAGCTCCCTCAGCTGCTTCTCCCCAGCCCTGTTCTCCAGACCCTTCCACAGCTTTGTTACCCTCCTCTGGACCTGCTCCAGCTCCTCAATGTCCTCCTTGGATTGAGGGCCCCAAAACTCAACCCAGGACTCAAGGTGCAGCCTCACCAGTGCCCAGTACAGGAGCACCATCACCTTCCTACTCCTGCTGGCCACACCATTGCTGATCCAGGCCAGGCTGCTGGTGGCTTTCTTGGCCACCTGGGCACACTGCTGGCTCATCTTCAGCCAGCTGTCAACCAACACCCCCAGGTCCCTCTCTGCTGGGCACCAGGCTCCCTTTAACTACTTCTCTTAGGTTTCCTCTTGCTGAACCAGTGGAACCCCCATGTGTGTTCAGTGTCCACTCCCTGCAGGCTTGGAGCCTTTTTCATGTAACCCCTCAAGGAGCTGTCATCCAGAGGGGTTGCTGGGCTCAGTCACTCAGTGTCCCTTGCCACATTAGCAGGCTGAGCAGATAACTGCTGCTCAACTCCAATCTGGTATCTAGAACACCACCCATGTCCTGACCTAGTTCCAAGGCTTCTCGTCAAGCTTCCAGGCAGCGATGAAGACGTTTGGGTAAGGTGACATCGCTGCTTCAATCTGGAGCTGCTTGGCAGGTGTGTGCTGGGGGAGGAGCTGCAGTGAGGAGGAGGGGGAGGGAGGACAGCTTGGTGTGGCTGGGTTATGGACTCTGCTCCCCTTTTGGATGATTTCCCCCCTCTGCTTCTGCAGGAGATGAGTGTGGGCTATGCCAACGGCATCCGTGTGATGAGCATCACCCACACGGGAGAGCCTGGATTCGTGCTCTATATCCCCATAGAGGTAAGAGCAGGTGGGAGCCTCAGCTAATTCAGACACTTGGTTGCATGCTTGATGAGAAACCATTTCTGGCTTGACTCAGGGGAATGAAATCATAGCATTGCTTGGCTTGGAAAAGCCCTCCAAGATCATGAAGTCCAGCCATCAACCCACCACCACCGTGGCCACTGAACCATGGCCCCAAGTGCTGTGTTGACCTGGTGCTTTGTTTCAGTTCCCATTGGGCTGGCTTCCACGTTACTAGGATTGTGTATTAACAAAGAAGGGTTTTATCTGCTCCTGAACCTGCCCATTTATCACAGACCCACAGAGCTGCTTGGCTTGGGAAAGCCTTCTAAGGTCATCCAGTCCAAACAGCAACCCAGCACCACCATGGCCACTAAATCATAGAATTGTCAGGGTTGGAAGGGACCTCAAGGCTCAGCCAGTTCCAAACCCCCTGCCATGGGCAGGGACACCTCACACTAGAGCAGGTTGCTCACAGCCACCTCCAGCCTGGCCTTCAAAACCTCCAGGGATGAGGAGGAGGCTTCCACCACCTCCCTGGGCAACCTGTGCCAGGCTCTCACCACCCTCCTGGGGAAGAGCTTCCTCCTAACATCCAATCTGAATCTACCCACTTCTACTTTTGCTCCATTTCCCGCCCCCATCCCCAAGTGCCATGGCCACACATTTCATGAACACCTCCAGGGCTGGTGACTCCACCAGCACCCTGAGCAGCCTGTTCCAATGCCTGGAACACCTCTGGGCTGCTCCACTGGAAAGCTTCCTGCAGGAACCAGGGGGAACTTCCCTGCTTTGCGTTGCGTTCCGCAGGGGCAGAACTCGTGTCCTGCGAAGCGGCAGGGGCACAGCCCCGTCCCTGCTGCTTCCAGGGGCTGTCCCTTTCTCCTGGTGTCAGCCTGCAGCTCCTCCTGTGTCCCCCTCCTTCCTCTGCAGTATGCCCTGCACGTCTACAATGAGGTGATGAACATGGGGCAGAAGTACGGGATCCGGAACGCCGGTTACTACGCGCTCCGCAGCCTGCGCATCGAGAAGTTCTTCGCCTTCTGGGGGCAGGATCTGGATGCTTTTACCACTCCCATGGAGTGTGGGCGTGAGTTCCAGGTCAAGCTGGACAAGGTGAACCCCCCCCCTCCTACCCTGGGACGGGTGGGAGAGGCTTCAGCCAGGCTTAGGCTGGAGTGTTGGGCAGGGAGAAATGGAATGGAATTCAACGAGGGCAAGGGGGGAGGCTTGCAGCGGGGAAAGAACAGCAGGAGAGGTTGGGGACTGAGCTGCTGGAGAGCAGCGAAGGGGAAAAGGACCGGGGGGTCCGGGTCCTGGTGGGTGGGAGGTTGACCATGAGCCAGCAATGTGCCCTTCTTGGAGTGAAGGACCCAAAACTGCCCCCAGGATTCAAGGTGTGGCCTCACCAGTGCTGAGTTCAGAGGATGAGGATGATCTCTCCCCTACTCCTGCTGGCCACACGGTTGCAGGATGCTGTTAGCCACCTTGGCCACCTGGGCACACTGCTGGCTCATAGAATCATTGAGGTGGGAAAGGACCTCTTAAGATCCTCCTGTCCAGCCTGGGGGTGTTGGTTGACAGCTGGCTGAAGATGAGCCAGCAGTGAGCCCAAGAGGCCAAGAAAGCCACAACGTGCTGAGCCAGGCCTTGACAATCCTTTTGGGGAAGAAATTGGTCCTCACGTCCAACCTAAACCTCCCCTGGTGCAACTTGAGGCCATTTCTTCTTGTCCTGTTGCTTGTTCCTTGGGAGAAGAGACCAACCCCCACCCAGCTCCAGCCTCCTCTCGGGGAGCTGTAGAGAGCAGTGTTCTTCCCTCAGCCTCTTCTCCAGGCTAAACAGCCCAAGTTCCCTCAGCTGCTCCTCGTAACACTTGTGCTCCAGACCCTTCCCCAGCTTTGTTGCCCTTCTCTGGACATGTTCAAGTGTCTCAATGTCCTTCTTAAACTGAGGAGCCCAGCACTGGACAGAGGACTCGAGGTGTGGCCTAACCACTCCAGCCCCTCAATGACCTCCTTAGAGCGAGGGGGCCCAAACCTGAACCCTGTATTTGAGGTGTGGCCTCACCAGTGGCCCAGTACAGGTCCTGCAAAGGGCTCGAACTCCCAAGCACAGCTCCACCTTGCATCCCCCCGAGGTCTCTGCCGCAGCCCCTTCCCCACCGCCCCCCCTGGCTGAAGCCTCCTTGTTCCTCCCCCTGCTCAGGGCCTGCAGTTTGTCGGGCAGGAGGCGCTGCTGGAGCAGAAGCAGCAGGGGGTCTACAAGCGCTTCACCATGTTCATCCTGGAGGACCACGACACGGACACGGACCTGTGGCCCTGGTGGGGGGAGCCCATCTTCCGCAACGGCCGCTACGTGGGCAAGACCACCAGCAGCGCCTACAGCTACACGCTGGAGCGCCACGTCTGCCTGGGCTTCGTGCAGCACTTCGACGAGCAGACCGGGCAGGAGCTGGTGGTCACCACTGACTTCATCAACCAGGGCGACTACCAGATCGACATCGCCGGGCAGCGCTTCCAGGCCAAGGCCAAGCTCTACCCCTTCAGCTCCCTCTTCGCCCAGCGGCGCCGCAAGGACGAGGTGGAACTGAGCGGCTACCAGAGGGAGTAGGGCTCAGGCCTGGCTCCTGCTTCCCGCCCCATCCTCTCCCAGTCCTCCTCCTCGCCCCCTCTCGACTTTCAGCCTTTTTTTTTCCCTTGTTTTTCCCAGAGTGTTCATGTTTTTGTACCTCTCAAACCTTTTGTTTTCAAGCTTTTCCCTCCCCCAGCCCTACGTCTCCCTTCCCTTCAGCCCTTTGCTTGCCAGCCCCATGTCCCGGTGGATGAAGCACAGCACTGAGAATGCCTCCAGGTGCCCACGGCAGGAGGCCTGAGAAGGAGCAAAGCCCAGCAGTGGTGATGGGAAAGGGTTTGGATGAGTGCCCTGAGGGCTTCACTCTTCCTCTCTGGGGACAGCAGGGACCTGCTGAAGGCTGTGGCTTCACCCTCCTCTCCATGTATCACGTTGGCGATGCGCGCAGCAATAGGACCATCAGCTACCTCACTGGCAAGAGACAGCTTGGTGTGAGCAGAGCCAGGAGAGAGGCTTGGGGGGGCAGAGTCCAGCCCATCTCTACCCCTCTTTGTCCACCACTTTTGTTGTCCCTGAGAGGGAGCCAAGTGGATTCAGCCATCAGGTCACTGCTGGTAAGTCTGTGGGTGGGACTGGGGTTTTTGGAGCGATGTCACTCAGAAGATCAACGGCGGGGGGGGCGTGTCCACTTCTCTAAAGGAAGATGGGTTTTGGGGGTTCTGAACAAAAATGCTGGTCCCTAAGCAGGACTGGTGCTGGTGTTTGGTGGTGACAGCAGCGTTGAAATGCTGCTTCTCGGCTGCACGGCCTCCAGCCTCTGCCACTTTGTGCTGGGTGTGACTCAGTCAATCTCTCTGGCAGGGGTCATGCAGCAAACACAGCTTGTGCTGGTTTGGAGAGCTGGAGCAGCAAGAGGGGGACAGCATCTTCTGGTTCTAGCTGCTTGTGGTCATGTTGGAGCTGAGGGGAGAAGGCTCAGTGTTGGTCTCATCTCTGCTGCTGGCAGCACTGCAAGAAACAGTGGTGCTGGGAAAGCTTCTCCAGCAGCTCCCGCTGGCCTGGGGAAGTTGTCTTCTATGTTTCTCCTCCCATCTGTTGCACTTCTTGCTGCTCTCTCTTGGCAGCACCTCAGCTGAAGGGGGTTGTGTGAGGGGAGTGCAGCGGGGGGGGAGTTCCGAATCGCTTCCCTTTAGCAAAGCTCTTTGCTTCCTGCTCCTCGTGCAGGGACTTCAGGCGGCGGAGCTGGGATCCAGCCCTGCCTCAGGTGTCAGAATGCACCAGTTGGGGAGTGGTGGAGGAGTGGGGGTGCTGAACTGTACTGCACACCTTTACATCTTCCTTTTCTTCTCCCCATGGTGAGCACAATCAAAAAAACAAAGCTTCTCCTGATCTGCCTGAAAGAGATCTGGTGAGAGAGCGTTTGCCCTGCCTTTGCCACCCGCATACTCATCGTGGTCTTTTCTGCTCCAGCCTCTCTCTTGTCTGCAGTTCAGACACAGCCTTGCCCTTGTCAAGCATGAGGACCACTTGGTGAGGAACACTTGAGGATCTAAAACCCATTCTGGGGGCACTTTCTTGTCCAGTGAAGTGGCATTAGTGGTGTCAATACGAGCTCCAAACCTTGCTTGTCTTCTCGCTTTGAGTTTGCTTTCTGCTGCTCGAGTTGCTGCAGGGCTGCCCAGGGGGACGATCCAGGGTGTTCTCAGCAGGAGTTGGATGACCCTGAGGCAGCAGAGGTGAAAATCCAGAACCTTGACACCTTAAAGCAGGGTGTCAGAGCGAGCTCCTCCCATCCAGAGTGATGGAGAAGCTGGGAAGCCTTTGGGAGTTGGAGTGTCAGGGAAGCTTGGAAGAGGCTGAAAGGTTTGGACGTGTGGTGTGGTGTAGTAGGTAGCTGTAGAACGTGGATGGCACTTGGAGCAGGAGCTCCTCTGTGAGTGGTGAATCCCTCTGTAGTGTGTGACCTCTCTGAGGAGCTCAGACTTCATTTCAAACTGACATGCAGAAGCTGGGCCAGGGTCTGCAAGGTGGTGACCACAGCAGGGACAGCTTTTGGGGCTCTCCCAGCTGCAGGTGGCAATTGTAACTTGACTTCCACGTTCCTGGGTCCTTGCTCTCTGCATGGAAATTCCACCTGGGCTGTCAGGATGGAGTGCTTGAATGAAAGCTTCCTGCTTCAAACTGCACCTGGTAGCAGTTTGAAACCCAGTTGCTTCTTGCATCCCTGTTGCTGTGCTGAGGGACGCTGCCCCATTCCCATGCTGGATTTGGGTACCAAGGAGGACCTCTGCTCTACCAGCCTGTCCCCTAGCAGCAGCACACCAGGTCACTCAGCAGCACTTGGCCATCTTCTTGTCCCTTCGTTGCTTCTGGGGGCACATTGCTGCACCTTCCTTATCCAGGAAGAGAGGTGTTCAGCCATGCCTGATGCTTAAGGCTGTGTCTTGGAGCAGCCCTTTTTATTGCCCATTTGCCACTGGCTGCTTCCTCAGGAGCAAGCAGAGCACGCTGAGCTCAAGCACTTGGTGACAGCCCAGCCCATCCGCTCAGCTCAGCCCAGCCCAGCCCATCCGCTCAGCTCAGCCCAGCCCAGCCCAGCCGCTCAGCTCAGCCCAGCCCAGCCCAGCCGCTCAGCTCAGCCCAGCCCAGCCCAGCCGCTCAGCTCAGCCCAGCCCAGCCGCTCAGCTCAGCCCAGCCCAGCCGCTCAGCTCAGCCCAGCCCAGCCGCTCAGCTCAGCCCAGCCCAGCCGCTCAGCTCAGCCCAGCCCAGCCGCTCAGCTCAGCTCAGCTCAGCCCAGCCCAGCCGCTCAGCTCAGCCCAGCTCAGCCCAGCCCAGCTCAGCCCAGCCGCTCAGCTCAGCTCAGCTCAGCCCAGCCACTCAGCTCAGCTCAGCTCAGCCCAGCCGCTCAGCTCAGCTCAGCTCAGCTCAGCTCAGCTCAGCTCTGCTCAGCCCAGCCGCTCAGCTCAGCTCAGCTCAGCTCAGCTCAGCTCAGCTCAGCTCAGCCCAGCCGCTCAGCTCAGCCCAGCTCAGCCCAGCCGCTCAGCTCAGCTCTGCTCAGCTCAGCTCAGCCCAGCCGCTCAGCTCAGCTCTGCTCAGCTCAGCTCAGCCCAGCCGCTCAGCTCAGCTCAGCTCAGCTCAGCCCAGCCCTCAGCTCAGCTCAGCTCAGCCCAGCCGCTCAGCTCAGCTCAGCTCAGCTCTGCTCAGCTCAGCTCTGCTCAGCCCAGCCGCTCAGCTCAGCTCAGCTCAGCTCAGCTCAGCTCAGCCCAGCCGCTCAGCTCAGCCCAGCTCAGCCCAGCCGCTCAGCTCAGCTCTGCTCAGCTCAGCTCAGCCCAGCCGCTCAGCTCAGCTCTGCTCAGCTCAGCTCAGCCCAGCCGCTCAGCTCAGCTCAGCTCAGCTCAGCTCAGCTCAGCTCAGCTCAGCTCTGCTCAGCTCAGCTCAGCCCAGCCGCTCAGCTCAGCCCAGCCGCTCAGCTCAGCTCAGCTCAGCTCAGCTCAGCCCAGCCGCTCAGCTCAGCTCTGCTCAGCCCAGCCGCTCAGCTCAGCTCTGCTCAGCCCAGCCGCTCAGCTCAGCTCAGCTCAGCTCAGCCCAGCCGCTCAGCTCAGCTCAGCTCAGCTCAGCCCAGCCGCTCAGCTCAGCTCAGCCCAGCCGCTCAGCTCAGCTCAGCCCAGCCGCTCAGCTCAGCTCAGCCCAGCCGCTCAGCTCAGCTCAGCTCAGCTCAGCTCAGCTCAGCTCTGCTCAGCTCAGCTCAGCCCAGCCGCTCAGCTCAGCTCAGCTCAGCTCAGCCCAGCCGCTCAGCTCAGCTCAGCCCAGCCTCTCATCTCAGCTCGGCTCAGCTCGGCTCAGCTCGGCCCAGCCGCTCAGCTCAGCTCAGCTCGGCTCGGCTCGGCTCGGCTCAGCTCGGCCCAGCCGCTCAGCTCAGCTCAGCTCAGCTCGGCTCAGCTCGGCTCAGCTCGGCCCAGCCGCTCTGCTCGGCTCGGCTCGGCCCAGCCGCTCGGCTCGGCCCATCCGCTCGGTTCTCTGCAGAGCTAAACCAAGACCCAACTTGGAAGGTCAGCAGCAAGCTGCCCTCCACCAGTGGGCTCCTTCCTTCCTGAAGCATCACTTCACTTGCAGAAAGATTTTAATCCTCTTTGTGATTCTTTTGGGGTTGGCTTGTGCTGGCTTTGCCCCTGAGGTAGAGCTGCCTGTTAGCTCCTCAGACAACTCTCTGCTGCAGGAGCCTCTCCCCCCGGCCCTTCTGACAATGGAGTTGCATTTCCTCAGCTGCTTCTTGGCACGGTGCCTGCTTAGGTTTTCTCGTCTGTCTAGAACCAGTCACTTCCTCAACAGCCAAAAAAAACCAACAGAGTGCCAACAATTTTCCAGCAGGCTGCGAGCTGCAGCAGCACTTTCTGTGCTGGTTTGGGCTTTGCTGTTTGATAACCATCAGCTGGCAGCTCATTAAGAGCTTCCTTTAGCTCTCCCTGCTGGGAATTCTGATTCTTGGTTTAGATTCCCAACCTGTCCTCTTCAGCTGCTCCATTTCCCCTCTGGTTGGTTTGCTTTTTTTCTAGCCTGAAGGATGACAGAAGAAAAGTTTTCCCCTTCCCCAACTTGATTCCTTCTGGAGGGGGGCAGTTGGATGGTGTGATTTGAAGCACTGCTAGATCCTGAGACTGAGGCAGGGCTTGCTTTCTAGGGCTGTGTTGCCTTCCCAGAGGGATTAAGTGGTGATGTAAGGCTCTGATCCCCTTTATCTCTGATGACTCAAAGTGGAGGGCCTAAAAAAAGGAACAGCAGAAGCAGCTGAAGCGTTTGCCACCTTCAGGAGACCCTGGGATTAGAAACTGGATCTCAGGAGCTGCCACACCACGAGTCAGAGGTGCTGCACACATCGAGTGGGCTTGGCAGCTCAGCTCTGCTCAGCCACCACCATGCTCCGCAGGCCCTCTGCTCGGGAAGCTGCTCTGGTTCCCCTCCTGCATGGGCAAGGCTGCAAAGCTCGCCTGGGAGACGCCTCAAATAGCATCCCCTCCTCTGCAGGAGAGGGGGGCAGCAGCCTGCGGCCGCCGGGCTCCCGCTGCAGCCCTGCCGCCGCTCTGCTGCCGCCGGGCTCCCTCTGCAGCCCTGCCGCCGCTCTGCTGCAGCCCGGTTCCCACTGCAGCCCTGCCGCCACTCTGCAGCCGCCGGGCTCCCGCTGCAGCCCTGCCGCCGCTCTGCAGCCGCCGGGCTCCCGCTGCAGCCCTGCTGCTGCTCTGCAGCCGCCAGGCTCCCGCTGCAGCCCTGCCGCCGCTCTGCTGCAGCCTGGTTCCTGCTGCAGCCCTGCCGCCCTGCTGCTGCTCTTCGGCAGCCATGCTGCAGCCCTGCTGCCGCTCTGCTGCCACCGGGCTTCTGCTGCAGCCCTGCCGCCCTGCTGCTGCCCAGCTCCCGCTGCAGCTCTGCCGCCGCTCTGCTGCCACCGGGCTTCTGCTGCAGCCCTGCTGCCCTGCTGCTGCTCTTCGGCAGCCATGCTGCAGCCCGGTTCCCGCTGCAGCCCTGCCGCCGCTCCGCTGCAGCCCGGTTCCCGCTGCAGCCCTGCCGCCGCTCTGCAGCCGCTGGGCTCCCGCTGCAGCCCTGCCGCCGCTCTGCTGCAGCCCGGTTCCCGCTGCAGCCCTGCCGCCGCTCTGCTGCAGCCCGGTTCCCGCTGCAGCCCTGCCGCCGCTCTGCTGCAGCCTGGTTCCTGCTGCAGCCCTGCCGCCCTGCTGCTGCTCTTCGGCAGCCATGCTGCAGCCCTGCTGCCGCTCTGCTGCCACCGGGCTTCTGCTGCAGCCCTGCCGCCCTGCTGCTGCTCTTCGGCAGCCATGCTGCAGCCCAGTTCCCGCTGCAGCCCTGCCGCCGCTCCGCTGCAGCCCAGCAGTCACAGAGCTGTTGGCAGTTCTCTGGAGGCCTGCTGGCCCAAAAATGGAATCAGGCCTGGAGGTTTTGTTCTTGCAGGTGACTCTGTGAGACTTGGGAAGCTACAGCTGGGGCTTGGGGTGAGAAAAGAAGTTAGAACTGAAGCTGTGGTTTGGCTACAAATGGCATAAAGCCCAGTGCAGGAGAACTGTTGTCACCCTTCAGGGACAGTGAGGGAATTGATTTGTCTCAGCCCAGAAGTCAACATCTGAGGGGGGTTTGGTGGTGCTGGTGGTGACTCCATCTAGACCTGCATGCTGGAATGGCCTTGGGGCACCTCTGTGAGGGGCAGCTGGGCAGCTGATGGTTTCTCCAGAGGTACTACTGCCTTACCCTTGTGGCCCTCCCCATGTCCTCATGCTGTGTCCTTGAGCACCTCGTGAAGTGCTGCTAGAGAAGGGGAACTTCCTTGTCCCTGTTCCATGGTCAGAAGGTCAGATGAAAGCTCTTGGGAGGGGCTGTTTTCTCCTTCAGGAGGGTGTGTTGCAGTGATTTTCACATTTGCCTTTGCCAGACTTGGTTTCTCCTTCTCTCCTCCCTCATGCTGTCTCCAGCATCCAGATCTGATGTGCCTCAGGGGACAGGTTCTTGTTCTTCTTTTGTGGCCAGGAGGGGAGGCTGTGTGAAGCTTCCACTGCCATCTCCCACTCTTGCTGGAAGCTTGGATTCCTCCTTTCCGCTGTTGCATCCAAGCTGCCACCCCTCATTGTGGCTGTTCCTGCAACACCTCCAAACTCCAAGCCTGTGCTGCTGTAGGACCTCTTGTGCACAAGGTTCTTCTCTTCTTTCTGCCTGGTGCTTTGCTGTCTGAGCCAGAGCCTGACAATGTCTGGCTTTAGATCTGCCTCTCTGCATCCATTCAAGCTATTCAGCTCTTGGATAGTGCAGACACCACCATCCAAACCCCCCCAGGTGTTGGTGCTTGCTGCATATTCCATCCTTTAACCCTCCTACTCCCTGGGCCAGGCTTTTCCCACTCTCCTGAAGGCTTCTCTGATCTCCTTCCTCAAGCAGCTGAGCACATCCAGTGGCTTTTGGCCACCAGAGAGCTTGGCATGGCCAAGTCAAAGCAGGCAGAGAGTGGCAGAGCAGAGGTGGAAGGAGTGGTTGTGCTTTGGCCATTGCTCAACCTCTTCAGCCCAGCTTTGGAGAGGTGAACAGCCCTCCAGCAGGATAAGGCTAGCAAAGCTGCTCCCTGAGCTCAGCTTTGCTAACCTTGTCCTTCTGGCACAGTTTTGGTTACAGTTTGGGGGGGGGGAATCCTCTAAACCCAGGTTTGGTGGAGTGGGAGAAGTTGCCTGCCAAGGGGCAGAAGTTGCTCTGCTTCAAACCAGAGCTCTCAGCTCCTGCTGGTGCCCAGCAACCTTCTCACCACCTTCAGCTTGGTCTTCTCAGCTGCTTTTTCTCGCAGCCAGCTTCATCTCCACCTATTTTTGGGGAGGTGCTTTTCTGTCTCAAGTTACCTTTCCCTTCGTGACTGGTCTGGGGTATGGTTTAACAAACAAAACAAGCACTGAGTAGGGGGGATAGGGCTTAGGGGAAGAAGGGATTGAAGTCATGAGATGACTTCAAGCTGTCTTCTAAAAAGCATGGGAGGATTTTCTTTTCTTTGCACTTTACACTTCCCCTGTGCTTATAGCCCCGGGCAAGGGCAGGCTTGAGGGCTTGAGAGAGAAGGGGTGGGGGGAAAAAGAACTTCAAATGTTGGTGAAATGCCTTACAAACAAGCTTGAGGTGAGGTGTTTGAGGCCTGCCCTGTGCCTGGCTGCTGTGTGCACCCAGCAGGCACGGGCAGCAGCAGATGTTTGTGCGGTGGGAGAGCCCTGAGGATGGGTGAAAGCTGCCACTGCAGCGTGCTGCAGCTCCTTGTCCTCATGCAACTGTGACACCTTCCTGCCTCTGTTTGTTTGTCGTTGTTTGTTTTTTTTTTATCCCCTGCCAGAAGTGGATTCATTGGCTGGAAGAGTCGTGCTGTGATGGGGTTTGCTTCCCCCCCTTCAAAGCAGGAAGCCTGGGTTGATGTCAAGTGCTCCCAGTGTCCCCTTGCGTTAAAGGGAAACAAAGCTCTCTGCCTGAGTGCTTCCCAGCTGTAGCAGCTGATGTTTGCAGGCAGGGAGAAGCAGAGGGCAATCTGCTGCTGCTCCTCATCTTTGGTGAGGTGGCTCTGAGACTTCTCAGCTCCCATTTGGCTCAAAAGCTCTGCTGCCTTCCCCGTGTCATGCTGGCTTCTGGCTTCCAGCACAGCGCAGAGGAGCTGCTGATGGGTCAGAGATGAAGCAGAGTGAAAGAGAGGCTGGAGGGAGGTGTTCCCCTTTGGTACTGATTGGTTTGGCAGTGCTGCCAGTTGCTGAGCTTCCTCTTTGGCACCTGCCAGAGCAGAGCAGCTCCTTTGGGAGCCAGCAGAGAGTCCTCCATGGTCACCTTGTTGTGGTGGCACCACCAGGATGGCTTCCACAACACAGCTACCTTCCCAGAGCAGAACAGCTTTCACTTGCTTACACTCCCACTGTAACCAGAGGCAGAGTAATGTCCTTCAAGCTCTCTTGAGGGCTTCTCCCACCCCTCCTGGCCAGTCTTGCAGCAGGGCACATCCCTGCTCCGAGGTGCTCCACTGGGGAAGCTGGGAAGGGAGCTGGCTGCTGGGGATGTGTGCTGCAGCTTGGAGCTGAGGTGGGCAAAACCTTTTGGCCCAGGTCAGCTCCTTGCTGCTGCTGCTCCTAAGACACTGTGCTTGCTTTCTGTGGCTCTCTGCTCTCATCCCAGCTCTGCACAGTGGTTTTTACTGGGGACCTGAGCTCCCTACTTCTCAGCCAGGTCTCCCTGTCCGAGCTCTCTTGGCCCTCTGGTGACCTTCACCAGCGCCTCCCTTCTCCGCCAGCGCTTCTGGCTGTTAGGCTGCACCAATTTCCCTTCTCCAGACCCCCCCCACCCTCCCCTTTACCCTTCTCCAAACCTTTCATCCATCTCCCCAGCCCACATTTTCCAGGGCTGGGAGGATTGCTGAGGGGTGCTGCTGCCCCAGCCTTCGGAACAACTCGGGCTGGAACGTCTGCTCAGCCTTTTCCTAGTGCCTTACCTCGTGAATGTCGTGCAGTGGATGTAGCTGAGGAGGGGCAGAGCAAGGAGAGCAGCTCCAGCAAACAAGCAGAGCAGCTCCAGCAAAGCAAGGAGAGCAGCTCCAGCAGCCTGGTTCCCCAGCCACCACAGCCATCTGCCTCTGCCCTGGTGGTGCCACGGCAAGCAGCCAGCCGCAGCTCGTCCCCGGAGCCCCGGGTGATGCTTTTTCCTGCCGCCCAGCTCCAGGGCTGTAGAAATCTTACACCTGGTGGCCAGCCCAGGAGAGGAGCTGGGGGCTCACCTCTGCCAGTCTGGGATTCAGAGGGGTTTAAGGGAGGCAAAGCTGCTCTGGTTGTCCAGCCAGAAGCCAGGGGGCCGCTGTTGCCCAGCGCACAACTCGGGGTGGGTTTGGGGCTCGGGGCTGGGGCCCTGTGCTGTACGTCCCTGCCGCTTCGTTCCGGTTCCCCTTTGGGCTGGCTTCCATGTTGCTAGGTTTGTACATTAATAAAGAGGTGTTTTAACTACTCCTGGAGCTGCCCATTCCTCACAGAAAAGCCCTCTGAGGTCATCCAGTCCACCCAGCAACCCAGCCCCACCAAGGTGTGCCAGGGCCACACCTCTGGTGAGCACCTCCAGGCATGGGGACTCCACCACCTCCCTGGGTAGCCTGTGCCAGTCCCTGACCACTCTGGCAGCAAGGAAATGTTTGCCTCCTCTCCAACCTCAGCCTCCCCTGGCACAACTCCAGGCCATTTCTTCTCCTCCCAGCGTGATGCAGGAGCCTGGTGTGTCCAGGAGTCGGGGAGCAGGCAAGTGTTTAGGTCGGAAGAGACCTTTAAGGTTGAATCCAAGCCTGAACCCAGCACTGCCAGCTCGCCACCCAACCATGGGCCTCAGCACCACCTCCCCAGGGCATTGAAATCCCTCCAGGGATGGGGCTTCCACCACTGCCCTGGGCAACCCTTTTGGATCAAGGAAGAAAGTGTTGCTCGTGTCCAACCTGAATCTCCCCTGGTGCAGCTTGAGGCTATTGCCTCTCATCCTATCACTTGTTCCTTGGCAGAAGAGACCAACCCCACCTCCCTCCAGCTTCCTTTCAGGGACCTGTAGAGAGCCAGAATGTCTCCCTCAGCCTCCTCCAGACTCCCTGATCATCCAGATGGGATTCTGTGGGGATGCTGGGCCTGTTGGAGTGTTCAGCCTTTGGTGGTGGGAGGTGGAGCAAGCCCTGGTCCTGCTGCATCTCCTTCCTTGTATCCATGCAGGTCCTCAGGGGCATGGACAACATGTTGCTGGAGCTGCTTCTTGAGGCTCCAGGGCTGGTCAGAAGGTTGTATGGGGACATGGACAGGGGCTGGGTGAGCAGTGCCCTCACCTCACCACAGCCTCTGGCTGGAGGGGTTGTGTCTGGGCTCTGTCACTTGGCACCCAGGGCAGGGCTCAGCTCCTGCTGCAGTGCATGAGCAGCACCTGCAGCTGGTGGCTGCAGCCCAAAGAGGGGAAGGAGGAGGAGAAGGAGGAAGGAGGGAAAGGGGGAAGGAGGAGGAAGGGGAAGGGGGAGGAGGAGGGGGGGAGGAGGAGGAAGGGGAAGGGGGAGGAGGGAGGGGGAAGGAGGAGGAAGGGGAAAGGGGGAGGAGGGAGGGGGAAGGAGGAGGAAGGGGAAGGGGGAGGAGGGAGGGGGAAGGAGGAGGAGGGAAGGGGGGGGAGGAGGGAGGGGGAAGGAGGAGGAAGGGGGAAGGAGAAGAAGAGGGAAGGGGAGGGGAAAGGAAGAGAAGAGGGAAGGAGAGGGCAAAAGAGGGGTAAGGAGAAGGAGCAAGAAGAAGGAGCCCCCCCTACCTCTCAGCCCCACCAAGCCCCCTGCTCCCTTCCCCTCCTTGCTGCCCCCTGGGCTGGGGCTGCAGGCAGGAAGGAGAGGCCTGAGCCCTTCTGATGCACATTTTTTTATTGACTTTTAAAAAACCAAAAGAGTTGTTTTAAGACAGTTGTGTGCAGAAGTCCTCACGTCCAGAGGCTACAGAAGCCACCCTGCTCCTAGCCCTGGGGTGGGAGCACCGGCGGGGCGGGAGGCGACGGCCGCTCGGACAGGCACCGCGGGGTGAAGCCTTCCTCTGCCAGGAGGGCAAGGCTGGGCACCCCACACACACCTCCCATCGCTGCCTGCCCCCCCAGCCTGTCCCCCTGCCCCTGCCCACAGCTCCTCTCTGTACAGTACAGTGGTGCCCTTCCCCACCTGGCCTGCAGCCTGCCCCTCGCCCGGGCGGCTGCTCGGCCAGAGGAACAGAAGTGGTCAAGAGGCCTACTGGGACAGCTTCGATAAAAACAATTCTTGTCATAATACTGGAAAGAAAACCCAAAAAGAGAGTAAGGGGAGGAAGTTACTTCCCTCCCCCCCCATCCTCAAAAAAAAACCCAACAAAACAGTAATACTGTGAGGGCAGCAAGGAGCAGCAGGAGTGGAGCGTGGCCTGCACCAGGTGCTGCCGGGGGAGGTTGGTACCCAGGTTGGGTACCCAGCGCCTCTGCTTGCTCTGTGATTGTGTAGCTGGACCCTAGGACAGGAGCTGGTCCAGCCTGGTCACATCAGGTTTAACCTCTCCAGCCATCAGGGCGGTGAGCTGGATGGCTCCCCCAGCTCAGAGCCAGCCCGGTGCCAGGAGGGGAGTGGGCACAGCCACCAGCTGGATCAGCCAAGCCCCTACCTGCGGGCGGGGAGTGGGCAGGAGATGGTCAAGGCACTCATTGTTGCTTGTGGTTTTGGGAGGGGGGCTTTCCCCCCACCCCACCCCAAAAAAACATACAACCAACAGACAACCCAGGAAGGTGGAGACCAGGCTTGGTGCCACCTGCCTCCTTGTCCTGGGGTGCGGGGTGGGGGGGTTGGGGCTGGCTGGAGCGGTGGCAGGGCCTGGGCAAGGCTGCTCGTGGCAGGGCAGCCCAGCTCCCCCCCCAACCCCACCAGGAAACTCCAGGATTTGCAAGCCCTATGGAGAGAAATGCTTTCCCCAGCCCAGGGGCTGCTCAGTGCCTGCTCCAGGTGCCTCAAACCCTCCTGGTTCACGATGGCAGAGGGGGGAGGAAAAAAAAAACACCAAACAACCTAAAACTTAAAGCCAACAAAAAAAAACCCAAAACCAAGAGAAGGTGACCCTGAAATAAAACCCAACCGAACCAAAGCAGAGGAACAGCTAAGAGGCTGCTACAGAAAAGCCAAGATAGGAAAGGGTTAAAAAAACAACAACCTCCAAGCCCCACCCCCCCCCCCAAAAAATACCCCACCCCACTGGGATCGTTCCCAAATAGCTACTGCCCAGGGTGGTGTGGGCAGGGCCTCCCTCAGCCAGGCTCCAGCCCCACAGCCCCTGCCCAGGGTGGTCTTGGCGCCCGTGGGGCTTTGCCAGCGTGCTGGGCACCCAGCACCAAGTGTGCAAGCAGAGGGCTCCTCCCTGGGGACCTTGCCCTGATTGCCTTTTACTTGAGCTTTCCAGGCTCTGCCTCCCAGAAGCAGCCCCAAGGGCAGTGGCTTGAGGGAGCCTCTGGGGAAGCAGCTTCCTCCTGCAGCTCCCCCTGCTGCAGGGCAGCCTGGCCAGCCCCAAAAGGCCCTGGCTGCGCCGAGCCCCACCCTGACACAAGGAACAAAGACTTTGGGATGTCAGCTTCTCTCCAGAGCTGCCTGGCTGGGGCCACGCAGCCCCAAAGCTCTCTCTAAACTGCTTTCTCCTAGCCCAAAAGCGAAGGGAAAGCTCAGCCCCTTCCCTGCAGCAAGGCTGCCTCTGCTGCTG
>CM026891.1:22704535-22743347 GCA_015227895.2 Colaptes auratus
AAATGCAGCTCTCTGGGATCAAGCAGAGACCATACATTCTCCCTCTACTGTGTAAGTTTTCGTTATGGGATTCTTGAGGAAGGGAATTGAATTCAGTGTCCAGGTTTGGAGCCTCAACACAGGCGGACCTGAACCTGATGGAGCAGGTCAGAGGAGGGCCACAAAAATGATTAGGGGGCTGGGAGCACCTCTGCTACAGGGACAGGCTGAGGGAGTGGGGGTGTTCGGCTGGAAAAGACTCCAGGGAGACCTAATAGCAGCTTCCCAGTACCCGAAGGGGGCTACAACAAGGATACAACAAGGATAGACAGAGGTATATTACAAAGGCCTGCAGAGATAGGATGAGGGTGGCTAGAGAAGGGGAGATTTAGATTGAATGTTAGAAACAAGTTCTGCACCATGAGGGTGGTGGAATACTGGAGCAGGTTGCCCAGGGAGGTGGTTGAGGCCCCAGCCCTGGAGATATTCAAGCTGAGGCTCAACAGAGCTCTGGGCAACCTGATCAGGTTGAGGATGCTCCTGCTGAATGCAGAGGGAGTTGGCCTGGATAACCTTTGGAGGTCCTTTCCAACCCAGACCATTCTGTGATTTTAGGCTTTGAGGACATTCCTGTGCTAAAATCACTTATGGCACTGAAGCTAAGGCTTCTTGCAGATAACCCAGTTACCTTTAGCACAAGTCAAGATATGTCATGGGATTGCATTTTGTGATCTTGCTTGCAGGTAGTTTTGAATGCCATACAGCAACTTCCTTCCCCCTGTCCCTCAAAACATGCACCACATGCATCAGGAGGGTTTCAGTGAGGTCAGCAGCTTAACTGTCTGTGAATTTCATCTTCTGTCTATCTTGCCCCAGATCTTCTTCCCTGGATCTCTTGACATTTACATTGTGCCCCAGGGAAGGCTTCCTTCTGGTGGTTCCAAAATGTTTGCTCCAGAACTATCATCACACTTTCACTCCTGCCTAGGTTTAAGCTGATGGCAAACGGGGTGCTGCACCAGTGAGGGTGGGGAGACACTGGAAAGGTTGCCCAGGGAGGCTGTGGCTGCCCCCTCTCCAGAGGTGTTCAAGGCCAGTTGGATGAGGCCTGAGCAACCTGGGCTGGTGGAAGGTGCCCTGTCCATGGCAGAGGGGTTGGAACTGGATGATGTAAAGATCATTGAAGTCAGGGTTCGTAAAGTTAATTCTCTTCAACCCACCCCCAATCTATGAATTGAATTATCTGTGGGGACCAGCTCTGCCTTAAGCTGAAAGCTTCTCTTGCATTTGCCCATGTTGTTGGCAAGAGTGAACCCTAGGATTTGCAGAAGTGTAGGGCAAGGCTGTCTGGATGACATCTTTCCAAGCCGCACACTGGGTGAGTTTAAGTTGTTGTCAGAGATGAAATGAAATGTTGCATCTTTCCTGCAGGACATTCAAATGAAGCCTTGCTGATGAGAGCCTGTGAGCCCATTATCCAGACCTTTGTCATGTGAGTGCTCTGTAGCAGTGTGAAGTTTGGGGGGCAGAAATCACTCTGTGGGGAAAGGAGGAGAGGGCTTTAGGATTAGTTCTCGGTGCAGTTGCTCAAAAGTAAGATTGGAGGTAAGCAGTTAAAAAACCTCTTTGATGAAACCACTTGCAGCCCAGGAAGCCAACCATATCCTGGGCTGCATCAGGAGGAGTGTGGCCAGCAGGTCAAGGGAGGTCATTCTCCCCCTCTACTCCACTCTGGTGAAACCCTACCTGGAGCACTGTGTCTATTTCTGGAGCCCCTATTACAAGGAGGATCTGGAGGTGCTGGAAGGTGTCCAGTGAAGGGCCACGAGGGTGAGCAGAGGGCTGGAGCTGCTCTCCTGTGAGGACAGACAGTGAGAGTTAGGGTTGTTCAGACTGGAGAAGAGAAGGCTCCAAGGAGACCATATGGTGGCCTTCCAGTATCTGAAGAGGGCTACAAGAAAGCTGGGGAGGGACTTTTTAATGTGTCAGGGAGTGATAGGACTGGGGGGGATGGAGCAAAACTGGAAGTGGGTAGGTTCAGATTGGATGTTAGGAAGAAGTTCTTCCCCAGGAGGGTGGTGAGAGACTGGCACAGGTTGCCCAGGGAGGTGGTGGAAGCCTCACCCCTGGAGGTTTTTAAGGCCAGGCTGGATGTGGCTGTGAGCAGCCTGCTCTAGTGTGAGGTGTCCCTGCCCATGGCAAGGTGGAGCTGGAACTGGCTGATCCTTGAGGTCCCTTCCAAGCCTGACGATTCTGTGATTCCTAACCCAAATGTTCTTAGCTCCACCTGCTACTACTTGTCAGAGCTCTAGCACAAAAAACCAGAGGTTTAGGGTGACAACTGCCCTCTAATTGGGAAAATCACTGGTTTTGTGACTTAGAAACTAAGCTTTTCCTTCTCCCTTACCCACAAGTGGTGCTTTCAGCCACTGGGCCCTGTACAAACTGCTCAGCATTACTGAAATAACTGCTTCAGTTGCTCTGGGGACTGAGTAGCAGCCACACAGCAAGTGAGGGCACTTAGCTGTAGTATTCATGGAAGCACTGAGCTCTGCAGCATGTTCTCCTGAGTCCAAAGTGTGTCTGTGTGCCTGAATGACTTTTGTGGGCTATACTTTTAAATACTTGTGTGGTACCACTCATGGGTGGCGGAGTTAATGGCGAGTGTAAGCTCCCAGTTGAGTGGAACTGGAAATTGCATTATTTCCTTGTCACAGTGGGCCAAAGGTGCATGAAGATCAAAAAAAAAACCCCATGTCTCAAGCCTTTCATCTCTTTCTTCAGGAGGTTGCAGATAACCAGATTGATTCTGGGGACCTGATGGAGTGTCTGATACAGAACAAACACCAGAAGGAAATGAATGAGAAATGTGCAATTGGAGTTACTCATTTCCAGCTGGTAAGCAGCCCTCTCCCTCCCTTAGCAGGGGAGCCTGGTCTTTGCTGACAGGAATCAGCTCCTTCTGAAACCCCTCCTTCTCTCAGATTGATTTCCTCTCTGTTTTAAAGTGCTCTTGTGAATTTCAGCTACTTGTCTGCCGGTCACAATGGTCGTTTTCTGGAGTTTCTCTTACAACTCCTTGCAGTGAGGTTGGGGTTGGTCTCTTCACCCCAGTCCCAGGTGATAGGAGGAGAGGAAATGACCTGAAATTGTGCCAGGGGAGGGTTAGGCTGGAGAGGAGGGGCAAATTTCTTGCTGCAAGAGTGGTCAGGGATTGGCACAGGCTGCCCAGGGAGGTGGTGGAGTCCCCATGCCTGGAGGTGTTCAAGAAGCCTGTGGCCATGGCACTTGGGGGCATGGTTTGATGGCCATGGTGGGGTTGGGTTGCTGGTTGGACTGGATGACTCAGAGGGCTTCCCAACCCAAAAATTCTGTGATTCTTGATTTATTTCTCCTTCCTTCCTGGTGCATGGTAGCTGGGTCTCAGCTTCTTCAGCAGCCCAGTGTTCCCTTTACTTACAGAATCATGGAATCATTGGGGTTGGAAATGACTTTTAAGATCATCCAGTCCAGTCATTCTCTAATTCTACCAAGGCTGCTGCTAAACCATGGCCCTCAGCTCCACATCTCTGCATCCGTAAACAACCTCCAGCGTTGGGCATTGAACCACTCCCTGGGCAGCTTGTTTCAGTGTTTGAGAATCCTTTCAGTGAAGAAGTTTCTTCTAATGTCCAGCCTAAACCTCCCCTGGGGCTACTTGAGGCCATTTCCTCGTCCTGTCATTTGTTACTAGGGAGAAGAGACCAACCCTACCTTCAGCACTCCTCTGAGGGAGCTGGAGATAATAAATACAGTAATAAGTTGTGGACAAAAGCATTTGGTGATTGTAGGATTCAACAAAGGTTCTCTTGGGCAGCATTTTTTTTCCTTTTATTGTTTTTTTTCTGAGTTTGGTGTTTTTTCCCCTGCTACTGGTTTTTTCTTTGGGGTTTTTTTCCCTGTTCCTTAGGTTTTTTTTTTTTCCTGTTCTTTTGGTTTTTTTTCCCTGTTCTTTAGGGTTTTTTTTTCCTGTTCTTTTGGGGTTTTTTTTCCTGTTCTTTTGGGTTTTTTTCCCTGTTCTTTGTTTTTTGTTTTCCCCTCTTCTTTTGTTTTTTTTTTTTTCAAAGTCTTTTATGTTTTCCCTTTCCTGTTCTTTTTAGTTCTTTTTTCCCTTGCTCTTTTCTTCCCCTCCTAGTTTTTTTTCGTTTTTTTCTTTCCTGATATTTTCTTTCTCTTTATTCCCCCTCAGTCTTTCCTTTCATTTTCCCCTCTGTTTTCTTTTCTATTTCCCCTCTGTTTTTCTTTCTATTTTCCCCTCATGTTGTTCCTTTCTTTTCCCTCTGTTTTCCTGTCTCTTTTTCCCTCCTGTTTTTCCTTTCTCTTTTTCCCTCCTTTTTTTTCTTTTTCTTTATCTTTTGTTCCTTTCCTTTCGATTTTGCCCTCCTTTTTCCTCTTTTGCCCTCCTGTTTTTTCCTTTCTCTTTTGCCCTCCTGTTTTTTCCTTTCTCTTTTGCCCTCCTTTTTTTTCCTTTCTCTTTTGCCCTCCTTTTTTTTTCCTTTCTCTTTTTCCCTCCATTTTTCCTTTCCCTTTTTCCTTCCTGTTTTTCCTTTCTCTTTTTCCTTCCATTTTTCCTTTCCCTTTTTCCCTCCGTTTTTCCTTTCCCTTTTTCCCTCCGTTTTTCCTTTCTCTTTTTCCCTCCTGTTTTTTCCTTTATCTTTTTCCCTCCTGTTTTTCCTTTCTCTTTTCCCCTCCTTTTTTTTCCTTTCTCTTTTTCCCTCCTTTTTTTCCTTTCCCTTTTTCCCTCCTGTTTTTTCCTTTCTCTTTTTCCCTCTTTTTTTTTCTTTCTCCTTTTCCCTCCTTTTTTTCTTTTCTCCTTTTCCCTCCTTTTTTCCCTTTCCCTTTTTCCCTCCTTTTTTTCCCTTTCCCTTTTTCCCTCCTTTTTTTCCTTTCCCTTTTTCCCTCCTTTTTTTCCCTTTCCCTTTTTCCCTCCTTTTCCCTTTCCCCTTTTCCCTCCTGTTTTCCCTTTCCCTTTTTCCCTCCTGTTTTTCCCTTTCCCTTTTTCCCTCCTGTTTTTTTCTTTCTCTTTTTTCCTCCTTTTTTTCCTTTCTCTTTTTCCCTCCTGTTTTTTTCTTTCTCTTTTTTCCTCCTTTTTTCCTTTCTCTTTTTCCCTCCTTTTTTTCCTTTCTCTTTTTCCCTCCTTTTTTTCCTTTCTCTTTTTCCCTCCTTTTTTTTCCTTTCTCTTTTTCCCTCTTTTTTTTTCTTTCTCTTTTTTCCTCCTTTTTTTCCTTTCTCTTTTTCACTCCTGTTTTTTTTCTTTCTCTTTTTTCCTCCTTTTTTCCCTTTCTCTTTTTGCCTCCTGTTTTTTCATTTCTCCTTTTTTCCCCCCTGTCCTTTTTGGGCTTTTGACCTTTTTTGTTTTGGTTTGGGTTTTTTTTTGGTTGGTTAGCATGTTTTCCTGGTTGCTTGTCTTCTTTCTCCAGGTGACCAAAATAATTCTCCCGTCTCTCTTGCAGGTTCAAATGAAAGATTTTCGGTTCTCCTACAAGTTCAAGATGGCCTGCAAGGAGGATGTGCTGAAACTGTGCCCCAACATCAAAAAAAAGTAGGCAGCCCCTGAGCAAACAGCAATTTGATGATATAAATACACATATAAATGTGCAACAAAGCTAGAGAACATTTCATGGTAGGACAGCAAGCCCTGGAGCTCCTCTAAAGGCTGATTCTCTGGAGCCTTTGCTCTTGGTGACTGCAGGCACTGAAGGGTAGAGGCATTGCCTGCCTCTTTAAAGTGACTTCTGCTTTACTCTTGCACTCCAAGCCTGTCCTCTTTTCTTTTTCTTCCTCTGGGCATAACTAATGATTACAATTAGTGGACTGCATGTCCCAGGGATGTTTTGTATCCTTGCTAGATTCATCAGCTTTAGATGCAGGCTGCTGTTCCAGTTGCTGATCTGGGAAGGGAAAACATCCTGCTTGTTTAAGCTGGTTTCTTCCCTTCAGTATAAAGGGGGAGGAGGGGAGGTTTAATGGCCTGCTGCAATGATGTAAGGCTGAATTACACCCAAGGTCAATCCTCCTCCTGGCTAGCGAGGCCATTTGCATTTTATGAGAGGAATGCCCTTCCCATCATGCAGAAGGATTGCTTGCAATGCCACCTGAGCTATTCACCTTCATCTGCTTCTGAGAGCAAGGAAAGCTTTGCTCAAGTGCTGATGTGACTTGAGAGCAGAGGCCTTGCCAGGCAGGCTTGAGGTGGGATTTTTGGATACCTTCCTGCCTGCTGATTTAGGCACTAAATTCAGATTTAGGCTGTAGTTCAGGGTTAGAGACTAAGATTTAGGATCTACTTCCCCCTGCTCTGGGCGCTCGACTGCCCCTGCTCTGGGCGCCCGACTGCCCCTTGCTCTGGGCGCCCGACTGCCCCTTGCTCTGGGCTCTCGACTGCCCCTGCTCTGGGCGCGTAACTGCCCCTTGCTCTGGGCGCTCGACTGCCCCTTGCTCTTGGCGCTCAGCTGCCCCTGCTCTGGGCGCCCGACTGCCCCTGCTCTGGGCGCCCGACTGCCCCTGCTCTGGGCGCTCAGCTGCCCCTTGCTCTGGGCGCCCGACTGCCCCTGCTCTGGGCGCCCGACTGCCCCTGCTCTGGGCGCCCGACTGCCCCTTGCTCTGGGCGCGTAACTGCCCCTTGCTCTGGGCGCCCGACTGCCCCTGCTCTGGGCGCCCGACTGCCCCCTGCTCTGGGCGCCCGACTGCCCCCTGCTCTGGGCGCCCGACTGCCCCTGCTCTGGGCGCCCGACTGCCCCTACTCTGGGCGCGTAACTGCCCCTGCTCTGGGCGCCCGACTGCCCCTTGCTCTGGGCGCCCGACTGCCCCTGCTCTGGGCGCGTAACTGCCCCTTGCTCTGGGCGCTCGACTGCCCCTGCTCTGGGCGCGTAACTGCCCCTTGCTCTGGGCGCGTAACTGCCCCTTGCTCTGGGCGCCCGACTGCCCCTGCTCTGGGCGCCCGACTGCCCCTGCTCTGGGCACGTAACTGCCCCTGCTCTGGGCGCGTAACTGCCCCTGCTCTGGGCGCCGGACTGCCCCTGCTCTGGGCTCCCCCTGCTCTGGGCTCTCAACTGCCCCTGCTCTGGGCTCTCAACTGCCCCTGCTCTGGGCTCTCCCTCCCCCTTCCCTGGGCTCTAATTGTGATGCCGATCCTCAGAGGAGAGCTGTAGCCAGGCTGGGAAGAAGCAGTGACTCAGGAGGACTTTGTGTCTGGATTCTGGGGGTGTGTTTCTGTGCCCTGCCAGTGCTCTGAGTTGCAGGCTAGAAGAGTGAAAAGCTGTCATGTGTCCTGCAGGGTGGATGTGGTGATCTGTCTGAGCACAACCGTGCGCAACGACACTTTGCAGGACGCCAAGGAGCACAGAGTCTCTCTGAAGTGCCGCAAACAGCTGCGTGTCGAGGAGCTGGAGATGGTAAACATGCATGAAACTCCTTATCTGCCTCCCTGCCCTTCTAGCAAGGTCCTTCAGTTAAAGCTTCCTGGTTTGTCCATCCTGCAAAAGTCAAAGGAAACTCATCTATCTGATGTAGTTTTTCCCCACTCCACTGACAGCATGAGATGCGCTTGCCCTTCATGGCCTAAGGAAGGATTGTCTGCTTCAGTGCCTTAAACAGAGTCTCCTGAAGGCTAAGGCAAGCCTAAGGGTCATTGGAACCTCAGCTAGAAGTCATTATGACTGCAGAGTGGTCAAACTAGATGACCTATAAAGGTCCCTTCCAATCCACACCATTCCATGATTGTATGATTCCACATTCAGTGGTGGATAGCAACTGGCCACACGTGCTGGTGCTCTCCAAGTCCTTCAGGAGAGAGGAGAAGGCTTAAAATTACAGGCTGAGGAACAAACAGAAATGAAGAAACTTGACTCCAGCTGCTCCAAGTGGATGCACAGGAGTAGTATTTATCCTGGGGGGCAAGGCTGCCTCTCAGCTTCCTGCTGTAGCAAGAAACTCTTAAGGTCTTCATCCAACAAATGTTTGTTAAAGCTTCACTTACAGCAGGTCCATATCAGAAGAGGCAGCACTCTTGCCTCTGTGTGGAGGATTTCAACTGCTGGGGCATCACCAAAAGCAGGCAGCTTCATTCCCAGCCTCCAGATCACCCAACAGATGGGTGGCTGTTGATACCTCCTTTAGCTTTCATATTTTAGTGGTCCTGCATATTTGTGTTGATGCCCTGTTAGGAGGAGCCATGGAAAGAAGTCACCTGCTCCAAAATTCACTTGCAACTCTTTCTGCAGTGTAAAAATCCAACTGATCCACTGGGACCCTTAAGTTCAGAGGAACTGCCCTGCCTGTTTGGAGAGTTACTTGGGGCTTGTGGACAGAGGACTCTGGGTATTAGACCAACAAAGCAGAAAGAATGATGCCCATAAGCCAGCAAGGTGCACTTGTGGCCCAGAAGGCCAATGACATCCTGGGGTGGATTAGAAGGGCTCTGGTTATTAGGTCAGAAAGGTTCTCCTCCCCCTCTCCTCTGCCCTGGTGAGGCCACATCTAGAATATTGTGTTCTGGGCCCCTCAGTTCAAGAAGGACCTCGGGGAACCGCTTGAGAGAATCCAGTGCAGAGCCACAACAATGCTGAAGGCATCTCCCTGCTGAGGCAGACGGAGGGAGCTTGGAGCAGAGGAGTCTGAGGGGAGCCCTCATTCATGTTGATAGAGATGTGAAGGGATGGAGCCAGGTTCTGGTCAGGGATGTCCAATGACAGGGCAAGGGGCAATGCTGGAGCAGAGGAGATTCCACAGGAACAGAAGGAGAAACTTTTTCACTGTGAGAGTGTTGGAGCCCTGGAGCAGGCTGCCCAGAGAGGTTGTGGAGTCTCCTTCTCTGGAGACATTCAAAACCCACCTGGATGCATTTCTGTGTGGCCTCCCCTGGCTGATCCTGCTCTGGCAGGGGGGCTGGGACTGGATGATCTTTCGAGGTCCCTTCCAACCCCTAACATTCTGTGATTCTGTGCAAGTAAAACTGCTTCCACGTTCTTACTGCCATTTTATCCTGCAGACTGAGGATATCAGGCTTGAACCAGAGCTGTATGAGGCCTGCAAAAGTGACATCAAGAATTACTGCCAAAACGTGCCCTATGGCAATGCTCAGGTAATGGCTTCTGCTCAGCATTTACAATTCCATTTCCACCTTCACTTCAGAAAATACTTTGAAGAACACTTTTGCCCCTGCAGGTGCAGCTTTAGACTCTCATTATTTTTTTTGTTGTTATCACCCCAAATCTTTCAGCAGAGTTTTGGAGCACTGTATTTATTTTTAGCTCCCTTCACAAGCTGGGTGAGTGCAGTGTTGTGAGCACTTAATTCTGTTGCAGTTAATGCTGGGTTTAAGCTACTAGCAGCTGGCTACTGCAGAGGCTGCTAAAGGTTTCTGCAAGATGAAGTTTTGGGGGTCAGCAGTTAAGTGCAAGTGACCCTTTTCATCTCATCTCATTAAATCTTTGGGAGAGAAGATAAGCTTAAAGCATTAAAGTGAGTTTTAATCAGCTCTAGGGGTTGGGGACTTGACTGCACAAACCAGGGGAAGAGAACCATTAAGGCAACACAGAGCTCTGCCTTTTGAGCTCTGCCTTTTGAGCAGCATGTGACAGAATCACATCAGAGTGTCCATTACAGGTGTAACAAACAAGGTGTTAGGTCATAGCAACCCCAAAGACACAAACAGTCAATCTGTTCCTCCAAGTAACAAGTGACAGGGCAAGAGGAAGCAGCTTCAGCTTGTGCCAGGAGAGATTTAGGTTGGACAGGAGGAACAGTTTGTTCCCTGAAAGAATTGACCATTGGAACAGGCTGGACAGGGCAGTGGTGGAGTTCCCATGCCTCAAGGGATTCAAAAGCTGTGTAGATGTGGTGCTGAGGGACAAGCTGGACAGGAGCAGGCAGTGTGAGCTTGCAGCCCAGAAGGGAAATCGCATCATGGGCTGCATCCAAAGCAGTGCTGCCGGCAGAACCAGAGAGGTGATTCTGCTGCTCTGCTGAGACCTCACCTGGAGTACTCTGTGCAGCTCTGGAGTCCTCAGTATAGGAAGGACCTGGACCTGATGGAGAGGGTCCAGAGGAGGGCCACAAAAATGATCAGGGAGTTGGAGCACCTCAGCTATGAGGACAGGCTGAATTAGCTGGGGGTATTCAGCCGGAGAAGAGAAGGCTCTGGGGACACCTAATAGCAGCCTGCCAGTGCCTGAAGAGGGCTGCAAGAAGGCTGCAAAGAGATTGTTCCCAAAGGCCTGCAGGGACAGGACCAGGGGCAATGGCTTCGAACTAGAGCAGAGCAGATTGAGATTGGATGTTAGGAGCAAGTTCTTTACTATGAGGGTGGTGGAACACTGGAACAGGTTGCCCAGGCAGGTGGTTGAGGTCCCTTCCCTGGAAATATCCAAGGTGAGGCTCAACAAGGTCCTGAGCAATCTGATCTAGCTGGGGATGTCCCTGCTGACTGCAGAGAGGTTGGACTGGATGACCTTTGGAGGTCCCTTCCAGCCCAGCCCATTCTACGACTCTGTATTATGGTTCTGTGGTAGAGTGATGATGTGGCAGTGCTTTGTTAACAGTTGGTGATCAGAAAGGTCTTTCCCAACCCAAGCAGTCCTGTGATGCTGTGACTCTGATACTGTGTTGTAGATTATTGAATGCCTGAAAGAGATCAAGAAGCAGTTGAGTACCCGCTGCCACCAGAAGGTGTTCAAACTGCAGGAGACAGAGATGATGGACCCAGAACTGGACTACACACTCATGAGAGTCTGCAAGCAGATGATCAAGGTAATGGTAGCATGTCCTTTTAAGAGGGTGAGGTTGGGCTGTCAGAGCTCTGTCTGCTCACAGCTTCCCATAAAGGCTTGTACAGGGCTGCCGTGTTGTTTGGGATGTCACTCTGACTCAGGCTGAGGGTTCTTCAGGGCCCCGTCTCTTTCAACTTTGCCTGATCAAAGAACTAAGAATTGTCTCTTCCCAGCTGCCAGTAGAATTGTGGAGGAGGTCTGTGGTGAGGCTTCCAACACAGTTTTCATCAGGTCGGTTTGGATTTGAATTGGCTTTCAGCAAAGATTGCAGAGAGGAGAAGCATCTTGGGTTCGCTGCTGACCCGGTGCGCGCAGGCTGTCGGCAAACTGATCAAGAGGCAAAGTCAAGCAGAGCTTGAAATCAGAAATGCTGGCCTGAAGTGGTACCATGTGGAAAGGATCAGCCCTTGCCAGCCCTGAAACTCCAGTGTGTGTGAGCTGTGGGCTGTACCCTGCCTCCTTGTTGTTCCCAAAGCTCAGCCTCTTCAGAATGTGTTTACTGCTCTCCAGCAAAGGCTCCTGCTCTGTAAAAACAAAAAGGCAATCTCCCTTAAATGATAAGGACTGGAAGATGCCACAGCCTTATCTTACACCCACAGGATGACTTGGTGACAAGAATAAGCACATTAGGCTGAATTTTGGGTAAGCTGGCTCGCTTTGGGGTATCTGATTCAGGACAGGAGTGGGCAAATGAGTATCGGTGAGGTGTTCCCTGCTTAAAAGATCCTCTTAGTTTCTAAAGCAAAAGGGAATGAAAGAAGTTGGGTGGGAGACCTAAACTGGTGGCTGTTTCATGCAGCTTGGGCTGTAACTTAAGAACGGGCAATAAAGGCAAATTGGTTTTGGTGCTGCCAACACAAAGCTGGAGCCCAGAAGCCAATCAAGGCTGCGTGGCTTAGTGCTTGCTCTCTAAGCAGAGGTACTCACAGCCGTGGTCCATTTGGAGAGGCCTCTTTAATAGACGTTGTGCTGGGGAATGTGTCTGAATACCTCTGGGCTGGGCAGGTCGTTATCCTCTCTTTTGTGTCTGCAGCTGGGACTTTGTTTCCCAAGTGCTTCGTGATGAAACGTGGGGGTTTGGGGTTCTTTTTTCCAGCGGTTTTGTCCTGAGGCAGACTCCAAAAATATGCTGCAGTGTTTGAAACAAAACAAGAACAGCGAAGTGATGGATCCCAAATGCAAGCAGATGATCACCAAGCGCCAGATCACGCAGAACACAGGTAGCCGCTTCTCAGACGGTGCTTCAGGTGCCTCAGCTGCTGAGGGGTTTGCATCACTGGAAGGATATTTCATAGAATGGTTTGGCTTAAAAGGGATTTTAAAGATCATCCAGTTCCAACCCTCCTGCCATGGGCAGGGACACCTTCCACCAGACCAGGCAGCTCAAGGCCCCATCCAACCTGGCTTTGGAGCCTCCACGGCTGCTGCTTTGGAGCCTCCACGGCTGCTGCTTTGGAGCCTCCACAGCTTCTCTGGGCAACCTGTTCCAGGGCCTCACCACGCTCACTGCAAAGAATTTCTTCCTAATGCCTACTCTAAATCCAGCCTCTTCCAGTTTAAAGCCATTGCCCCTCATTCATCCTGTCACCACAAGCCCCTGTCAAAAGTCCCTTCCCCACTCTCCTGTAGCCCCTTTCAGGTACTGGAAGGCTGCTCTAAGGTCTCCCTGGAGATCTCTCCTCTTCTTCAGGCTGAACAGCCCCAGCTCTCCCAGCCTGTCCTCACAGGGGAGGTTTTCCAGCCCTCTGATCATCTTCATGGTCTTCTCTGGACCTGCACTAACAGCTCCATGTCTTTCTTGTGTTGGGGGCTCCAGAGCTGAGCACAGTACTCCAGGTTGGGGTCTCAGGGGGGCAGAACAGAGGTGCAGAATCCCCTCCCTCAACTTTGCTATGGTTTAATCTTGCTGGTTGTCAGTGCAGACACTGACTTGATTCACTGAGGTCCTCGATGGTCAGTGGATGGAATCAGTCAGGTTGGAAAAGATCTCAGAGATCATCAAGTCCAACCTGTCACCCAAGACCTCAGGGCTACTAAACCATGGCTCCAAGTGCCACACCCAGTCCCTTCTTGAACACCTCCAGGGACTGTGACTCCACCACCTCCCTGGACAGCACATCCCAAGGCCCAACAACTCTCTCTGGGAAGAACTTTCTCCTCACCTCCAGCCTAAACTTTCCCTGGGGCAGCTTGAGACTGTGTCCTCTTGTTCTGGGGCTGGGTGCCTGGCAGAAGAGACCAACCCCCACCTGGCTACAACCTCCCTGCAGGCAGTTGGAGAGAGCAAGAAGGTCTCCCCTGAGCCTCCTCTTCTGCAGGCTAAGCAAGCCCAGCTCCCTCAGCCTCTGCTCATAGGGCTTGTGCTCGAGGCCTCTCCCCAGCCTCATCATTGGATCCACTTTATTCCTGAAGCTTCTGCCTCCCAAGTCAATGTTTTTTTTCCCAACAGCACTTAATTTTTACCCCTCAAATGAAATTGCTTGGTGGCACAGTGTCCTCCAGAAAACTCCTGTCAGCTCTTGGGATTTTCTGGGGAGGGGAGGGGGGTGGAGGAGAGTGTCAAGCTGTGTCACCTGAGGGGATGTCTGCTCTCACCAAGTGCTTGCTTTCCTCCCCTCTTAGATTACCGCTTAAACCCGGTGCTCAGGAAGGCCTGCAAAGCAGACATCCCAAAATTCTGCCAGAACATCCTCAACAGGGCCAAGGATGACACAGAGTTGGAAGGCCAAGTCATCTCCTGCCTGAAGCTGAAGTATGCAGACCAGGTGAGGCGAGCAGAGCTGCTGCATCCGGAGGAGAGGAGAGGGGAGGCTGCGCGGGGCGGCGCCGAGCGCCAGACAGAGCCGGCGGGGCCGGCGGCGTGCTCAGGCTGGGTAACAGGGCTGCACAGAAAGGAGGCTTGGTGCTCCTTGCAGAAGGTGTACCAAAGGGCAGGCCAGGGTGAAGTGCAAGGGGGTTTTGATGGATGGCAACGCAGGTCCTCGAGTGGGTTAATGACTTTCTCCGCTTAATAGCGTCTCTCTCCAGACTGCGAGGACCAAATCCGAGTCATCATCCAGGAGTCAGCTCTGGACTATCGGCTGGACCCCCAGCTTCAGATGCACTGTTCAGAGGAGGTAAGAGAAGTAGCTCCTCAGTTCCCTTTTTTGGGGATGAAAACTCCCTTCTTGGCTATAGGAGCATAGAATTGGTTTGGTTGGAAAAGCCTTCGAAGGTCATCGAGTCCAAGCACTGACCCAACCCCGCCATGGCCGTTAAACCGCAGCCCCAGGTGCCATGGCCACAGGCTTCTTGAACACCTCCAGGGATGGGGACTCCACCACCGCCCTGGGCAGCCTGTTCCAAGCCCTGGCCACTCTTGCAGCAAAGAAATTTTGCCTCATCTCCAACCTAACCCTCCCCTGGCACAATTCCAGTCCATTTTCTCTCCTTCTATTACCTGATGCTAGGGAGAAGAGACCTTCCTCAACCTCACTGCAACCTCTTTTCAGGGAGCTGCAGAGAGCAATGAGGTCTCCCCTCAGCCTCCTTTTTTCCACACTAAACACTTCCAGCTCCCTCAGCTGCTCCTCACCAGCCCTCTTCTCCAGACTCTTCCCCAGCTTCATTTCCTTTCTGTGGACACACTCCAGCAACTCAGTTTCTTATCCATGGAATACTTCAGGTTGGAAGGAACCCTTGAAGGTCATCTTGTCCAACCCCCCTTGCAGTCAACAGAGACATCTCCAACTAGAGCAGGTTGCTCAGTGCCCCATCAAGCTTGACCTGATTGTCTTCAGGGATGGAGCCTCCAGCACATCCCTGGGCAGCCTGTTCCAGTATTCCTCCACCCTCATTGTGAATAATTTCTGCCTAATATCCAACCTATATCTACTCTGCTCTGGTTCATGAATCTACCCTGCTCTGGTTCATGCAGTGTGCACTTGCAGCCCAGAAAGCAAATCATATCCTGGGCTGCCTCAAGAGAAGTGTGGCCAGCAGGTCAAGGGAGGTGGATTCTCCCCCTCTACTCCACTCTGGTGAGAACCCACCTGCAGCACTGCTTCCAGTTCTGGAGCCTCTGTTCCAGGAAGGATCTGGAGGTGCTGGAAGGTGTCCAGAGAAGGACCATGAGGATGAGCAGAGGGCTGGAGCACCTCTCCTGTGAGGACAGACTGAGAGAGTTGAGGTTGTCACTTTGGAGAAGAGAAGGCTCCGAGGAGACCTTCTGGTGGCCTTCCAGTATCTGAAGGATACTGAAGGATCTGAAGGAGGCTAGCAGAAAGCTGGGGAGGGACTTTTTTAAGGTGTCAGTGAGTGATAGGACTGGGGGGGATGGAGCAAAACTAGAAGTGGATAGGTTCAGATTGGCTGTTAGGAAGAAGTTCTTCCCCAGGAGGGTGGTGAGAGCCTGGCACAGGTTGCCCAGGGAGGTGGTGGAAGCCTCATCCCTGGAGGCTTTTAAAGCCAGGCTGGAGGTAGCTCTGAGCAACCTGCTGTAGTGTGAGGTGTCCCTGCTCATGGCAGGGGGGTGGAACTGGCTGATCCTTGAGGTCCCTTCCAAACCCTGACAGCTCTGTGATCCTATAAAGCTCCTTCATGTAAGAGATTTTTTGTTTCTTTAAAACACCCTTGTTGATTAAAACCAAATCCCATCCCCACCCTTTGGAACTGCTTCCAGCTGGTCAGATCCTCTGCCTGTGACTTGCTCAGTGTGCAAGAATTGCAATTTACTGTGCAGTGCTGATAAAAAGTTAATTTCTTGTTCATCTGGGACCTCATCAGGCACTCATGACCATGGAATGATAAATGATAAGAAACCCATGTGTGCTGCTTGTCTGCTTTTGCCATCTTGACCTGCAGCAGTCAGATTCTTGAGGCTTCCACTTTTGATGGCCCAATCAGCCATGCCTCAAGTACTGCTTATTTCATGTCTTCTTTCTGTGCTGTTGTCCTCCCTGCCTTCCTCCTCAGCACAGCAATATTGACTCCTTGCTGTTGCCAATGCATATTGCATGAGCCAGGCTGCCTCAGCTCTGAGGGAGGGGGGGGGAAAAAAAAGGGATCTCATTATGTGTTCTCTAGCTGCACCCTCTGATGAACTGATGCATCGAGGGAGAGATGTGCTAAAAAAGGCAGGATGATTGCTGTGAGCTGCTTAGGTTAAAATTCCCTTTCTCCAAATAGATTGCCAACTTGTGTGCAGAAGAAGCAGCAGCTCAGGAGCAGACTGGGCAGGTGGAAGAATGCCTGAAAGTCAACCTGCTGAAAATCAAAACTGAAATGTGCAAAAAGGTAAAGGAAATGAAATGGTTTGTGCTCCAAAAGGCATTCCTGTCCCTGCAGGAGGCTGTGATTTCCCCAGATCACACAGCCCAGGCCCTGCTCTAGCTGGTGTGAGGCCAGAGCTCTGCATGTTTTCTTACACATCTCAGTTCTGGCCCTGCAGCAATTCAATTCCATTTCAATTTGCCAGTGAAAATTTGTGCTGATGGTGCCCTCCTTTACAATTCCAGACTTGGAGCCTTCTTTGATTATGGCTGCCAGAGTTTCTGATCCTAATCTGTTTTCCATTGCTGTCTCCACTGCAGGCTTCCTGAGGGCTGGGTATGGCCCAGCTCCTAGCTAAGGTCAAAGGCTCTATGAATTGCCCCATGGCTGTGGTACCTTTATTTTGGTTCTGAAGTAACCCTGCCACATTGACTTGTGCTTCAGATTAATCTGAGTGTTTTAATGAACATAACTGTGGTAACCTGTATAAAGCAGGGCATTTAACCCAGCCTGAACCAGCATCCCTAGCCTCATCCACAGACAGTTTTCTCCTGAGCTTGGGTTTAAACACTTGAGCAGCAGGAATTTTCTTCTCTCTCCCTTCTTCTTTTGTGATGTGCTTGCCATTTTTCTCCCTCCCCAGGAAGTGCTCAACATGCTGAAGGAAAGCAAAGCAGATATATTTGTGGACCCAGTGCTCCACACAGCCTGTGCCCTAGACATCAAACACCACTGTGCTGCCATTCCACCAGGGAGAGGACGCCGTAAGTGCAGCTGCTTTGCTTCTGTAACCTCGCAGTCTTGAGGGCCTTCAGCAGCATTTTCTTACCAACATCACCTTTTGTGGAAGCTATTTCCACCAGAACTTGGTGGGCAATAAAATGGAAGAGCTACAGAGGTGGTAGATGCCATTAGAAGATGGGGATCAAGAGGTCCTTCCCTGGATCCTGTATTTGCAGCCTTATCTGCAGATGCCCAACCTAAACCTCCCCTGGGGCAACTTGAGGCTGTTCCTTCTCATCCTGTCCCTTGTTGCTTGGGAGAAGAGACCAGCCCCTACCTGGCTCCTAGCTCCTTTCAAGGAGTTATAGAGAGCAAAGAAGTTTCCCCTCAGCCTTCTCTTAACCTTGGGCAGGTTAAGAGAGAGGAGGACCATGAGCTGCAGAAACTGGACAGGACATGGCCCAGCTGCACTTACACATCAAATACATATCAAAGAGAGTAGGGACTCTTTACTACACCAAGCCCACAGAATGTATCTGGTTAGCAGAGACCTCCAAGCTTATCCAGTCCAACCCTCTACCCAGGACTGAAAGGGTCAACACTAAACCATGTCCCTAAGTGCCAGGTGATGGTGACTCCAGCACTGCCCTGGGCAGAACATTCCAATGTTTGAGAACTCTTTCAGTGAAGAAATATTTCCTAACATCTAGTCCTGTGTCCAGTTCTGGGCTCCTCAGGTCAGGAAAGATGTTGAGCTGCTGGAAGGTGTCCAGAGAAGGGCAACAAAGCTGGGGAGGGGTCTGGAGCACAGCCCTGTGAGGAGAGGCTGGGGGAGCTGGGCTTGCTTAGCCTGCAGCAGAGGAGGCTGAGGGGAGACCTTCTTGCTCTCTCCAACTCCCTGCAGGGAGGTTGTAGCCAGGTGGGGGTTGGTCTCTTCTGCCAGGCAACCAGCACCAGAACAAGAGGCCACAGTCTCAAGCTGTGCCAGGGGAGGTTTAGGCTGGATGTTAGGAAGAAGTTCTTCATAGAATGGGTGATTTGCCCTTGGGCTGTGCTGCCCAGGGGGGTGGTGGAGTCCCCATCCCTGGAGGTGTTTAGGAAGAGCCTGGATGAGGCACTTAGTGCCATGGTTGAGTTGATCAGATGGTGTTGGGTGATAGGTTGGACTTGATGACCTCAGAGGTCTCTTCCAACCTGGTTAATTCTCTTCTATTCTGAATCTCCCCTGGCACAACTTGAAACCATTTCCTCTTGTCCTGCCCCTTGACACCAAGGAGAAGAGGCTGCCCCCTCCTCTCTCCAACCTCTCTTCAGGGCTTCTCATAGCAGCTAAAGGCTTTGACATGGTTCCATGTCCTCCAAGTCTGAGTTCAGCAGGTTCAGCCCACTTGAAAAACATCATTTCTTTAAGTGCTTCCTTCCCCAATTCTTCTCCTGTTTTGAGGTCATGCTCCTGCACTTTGTTACTTCTAGCTGCACAGCAACGTATGGCTGCTGAGGAAGCCAGCAGGGAAGAGAGTTCTGAGCTTTCCCATCTGTCCTGGGTTTATCTGGCACTAAAAATAGCAGCCAAGGATTTCCCTGGGGGTTGGGTTTTGGTTTGGTTTGGGTTTGGTTTTTTTTTGCTTTTCTTATATTCTGGATATCCTTTGTGTGCTCCTGTTTGGTCAGGATTCTTTTGCTAGTGTGTTCTGATCTGAAGGTGTGCAGAGGGATTCCCCACCTGGGTGTTTTTGAGCTAACCCTTGGGTTGAAATAGTCTGGAGATCAAGTGTGCAGACTCTTCAGTGCAAAGCAGAAAGCATCCAATTAGGGATAATGAGGGGATCTTATCAATACCTGTAAATATCTGAGGGGTGGGTGTCAAGGTGAAGGTGCCAGGCTCTTGGTGGTGGTGCCTGGATACAGGACAAGGAACAACAGATATAAGCTGGAACCCAGGAAGTTCCACCTCAACCTGAGAAGAAAATTCATTGCTGTGAGGGTGCTGGAGCCCTGGAACAAGCTGCCCAGAGAGGTTGTGGAGTCTCCTTTTCTGCAGAGATTCCAGCCCCAGCTGGCCATTGTGATCCTGGGCAAGCTGCTGTGGGTGCCCTGCTTTAGCAGGGTACTTGGGCTGGGTGATCTCCAGGGGTCCCTTCCAACCCCTAACTTTCTATGACCCTATAATTGAAGAAAGGCAGCAAAAGTTATCAACCAGACCATTTTATCTGAGTGTCTCATGTGAGCATGTAAAAAAGCTTATGGACCACACAGGAACACATCCAGGAGGGGTTTGAATCTCTCTGGAGAAGGAGACTGCACCACCTCTTTGGGCAGCCTGCTGCAGGGCTCTGCCACCCTCACATTCAAGCAGTTCCTCCTCCTGCTGAGGTGGAATTTGTGATGCTCACCTCTGTGCCCATCACCCCTTGCCCTCTCTCTGGGCAGCCTGCTGCAGGGCTCTGCCACCCTCAGGTTCAAGCAGCTCCTTCTCCTGCTGCTGAGGTGGAACTGGAGATGCTCAGCTCTGTGCCCATCACCCCTTGCCCTCTCTCTGGGCACCACTGCTACAAGCCTGGTGCCACCCTCCTGGCAGCCACCCTTGAAGTGTTGCTCAGCACTGCTGAGCTCCCCCTCAGGCTGCTCTTCTCCAGGCTCCAAGCCCCAATTCTCTCAGCCTTTGCTCCCAGCAGAGCTGTTCCAGGCCCCTCAGCAGCTTTGCAGCCTTCTGCTGTCCCCTCTCCAGCAAGTCTCTGCCCTTCTTGAACTGGGGAGCCCAGAACTGGCCACAGTAGTTCCAGGTGTGGCCTCACCAGGGCAGAGTACAATACAATACAATACAATACAATAAATCCAGGTTGGGAGAGACCTTCAAGATCATTGTGTCCAACCTATCAACCAATCCAACCCACCTAAACAACTAGATCATGGCACCAAGCACCCCATCAAGTCTCCTCCTGAACACCTCCAATGATGGTGACTCCACCACCTCCCTGGGCAGCACATTCCAATGGGCAATCACTCTCTCGGTATAGAACTTCCTAACATCCAGTCTAAACCTCCCCTGGCGCAGCCTGAGACTGTGTCCTCTTGTTCTGGTGCTGCCTGCCTGGGAGAAGAGACCAACCTCTGCCTGTCTACAAGTAGAGAGGGAGGAGAACCTCCCTTGACCTGCTGGCCACATTTGGATCCTCACAAGTCCATGGGACTGGAGGGGATCCATCCTAGGGTGCTGAGAGAGCTGGCAGATGAGCTGGCCAAGCTTGCTCTCCATCAGTTTTCAGCAGTCCTGGCTCACTGGAGAGGTGCCAGATGACTGGAAGCTGCCAACATAGTGCCCATCCACAAGAAGGGCCAGAAGGGGGACCAGGGAATTCCAGCCTGATCTCAGTGCCAGGCAAGGTTATGGAACAGCTCATCTTGAGTGCAGTCACACAGCACTTACAGGATGGCCAAGGGCTCAGGCCCAGCCAGCATGGATTTAGGAAGGGCAGGTCCTGCCTGACCAAACCTGATCTCCTTCCATGCCCAGCTGACTGCTTGGTGGCTGTGGGGCAGGCTGTGGATGTTGTCTGCCTGGACTTCAGCAAGGCCTTTGACACTGTCCCCTCCAGCAACCTCCTGGCCAAGCTGTCAGTCCCTGGCTTGGACAGCAGCACTCTGAGCTGGGTTAGGAACTGGCTGGAGGCTGAGCCCAGAGGGTGGTGGTGAATGGTGCCACAGCCAGCTGGCAGCCAGGCACCAGTGGTGTCCCCCAGGCATCAGTGCTGGGCCCCAGCCTGTTCAATATCCTCCTTGATGATCTGGAGGAGGGGATGGAGTCCAGCAGCAGTGAGTTTGCAGAGGACACCAAGCTGGGGGCAGGAGTTGAGCTGTGAGAGGGTAGCAGAGCTCTGCAGAGGGACCTTGCCAGGCTGGGCAGAGGGGCAGAGCCCAAGGGCAGGAGATTGAACACAGCCAAGTGCCAGGGGCTGCACTTTGGCCACAGCAACCCCAGGCAGTGCTGCAGGCTGGGGGCAGAGTGGCTGAGAGCAGCCAGGCAGAAAGGGACCTGGTGGGAGTGGTTGATGGTAGGCTGAACAGGAGCCAGCAGTGTGCCCAGGGGGCCAAGGAGGCCAAGGGCATCCTGGCCTGCAGCAGGAGCAGTGTGGCCAGCAGGAGCAGGGAGCTCATCCTGCCCTGTGCTCAGCACTGCTGAGGCCACACCTTGAGTCCTGTGTCCAGTTCTGGGCTCCTCAGGTCAGGAAAGATGTTGAGCTGCTGGAAGGTGTCCAGAGAAGGGCAACAAAGCTGGGGAGGGGTCTGGAGCACAGCCCTGTGAGGAGAGGCTGAGGGAGCTGGGCTTGCTTAGCCTGCAGCAGAGGAGGCTCAGGGGAGACCTTCTTGCTCTCTCCAGCTGCCTGCAGGGAGGTTGTAGCCAGGTGGGGGTTGGTTTCTTCTCCCAAGCAAACAGTCCCAGAACAAGAGGCCACAGTCTCAAGCTGTGCCAGGGGAGGTTTGGGCTGGAGGTTAGGAAGAAGTTCTTCCCAGCAAGAGAGATTGGCCCTTGGGATGTGCTGCCCAGGGGGGTGGTGGAGTCCCCATCCCTGGAGGTATTTAAGAAGAGCCTGGCTGAGGCACTTGGTGCCATGGTTGAGTTGATTGGATGGTGCTGGGTGATAGGTTGGACTTGATGACCTCAGAGGTCTCTTCCAACCTGGTTAATTCTCTTCTATTCTGAATCTCCCCTGGCACAACTTGAAACCATTTCCTCTTGTCCTGCCCCCTTGACACCAAGGAGAAGAGGCTGCCCCCTCCTCGCTCCAACCTCTCTTCAGGGCTGCTCATAGCAGCTAAAGGCTTTGACATGGTTCCATGCCCTCCAAGTCTGAGTTCAGCAGGTTCAGCCCACTTGAAAACATCATTTCTTTAAGTGCTTCCTTCCCCAATTCTTCTCCTGTTTTGAGGTCATGCTCCTGCACTTTGTTACTTCCAGCTGCACAGCAACGTATGGCTGCTGAGGAAGCCAGCAGGGAAGAGAGTTCTGAGCATTCCCATCTGTCCTGGGTTTATCTGGCATTAAAAATAGCAGCCAAGGATTTCCCTGGGGGTTGGGTTTTGATTTGGTTTGGGTTTTTTTTTTGCTTTTCTTATATTCTGGATATCCTTTGTGTCCTCCTGTTTGGTCAGGATTCTTTTGCTAGTGTGTTCTGATCTGAAGGTGTGCAGAGGGATTCCCCCCCCTGGGTGTTTTTGAGCTAACCCTTGGGTTGAAATAGTCTGGAGATCAAGTGTGCAGACTCTTCAGTGCAAAGCAGAAAGCATCCAATTAGGGATAATTAGGGGATCTTATCAATACCTGTAAATATCTGAGGGGTGGGTGTCAAGGTGAAGGTGCCAGGCTCTTGGTGGTGGTGCCTGGATACAGGACAAGGAACAACAGATATAAGCTGGAACCCAGGAAGTTCCACCTCAACCTGAGAAGAAAATTCATTGCTGTGAGGGTGCTGGAGCCCTGGAACAAGCTGCCCAGAGAGGTTGTGGAGTCTCCTTTTCTGCAGAGATTCCAGCCCCAGCTGTCCATTGTGATCCTGGGCAAGCTGCTGTGGGTGCCCTGCTTTAGCAGGGTACTTGGGCTGGGTGATCTCCAGGGGTCCCTTCCAACCCCTAACTTTCTATGACCCTATAATTGAAGTAGGGCAGCAAAAGTTATCAACCAGACCATTTTATCTGAGTGTCTCATGTGAGCATGTAAAAGAGCTTATGGACCACACAGGAACACATCCAGGAGGGGTTTGAATCTCTCTGGAGAAGGAGACTGCACCACCTCTCTGGGCAGCCTGCTGCAGGGCTCTGCCACCCTCACATTCAAGCAGTTCCTCCTCCTGCTGAGGTGGAACTGGAGATGCTCAGCTCTGTGCCCATCACCCCTTGTCCTCTCTCTGGGCACCACTGCTACAAGCCTGTTGCCACCCTCCTGGCAGCCACCCTTGAAGTGTTGCTCAGCAGTGCTGAGCTCCCCCTCAGGCTGCTCTTCTCCAGGCTCCAAGCCCCAATTCTCTCAGCCTTTGCTCCCAGCAGAGCTGTTCCAGGCCCCTCAGCAGCTTTGCAGCCCTTTGCTGTCCCCTCTCCAGCAAGTCTCTGCCCTTCTTGAACTGGGGAGCCCAGAACTGGCCACAGTACTCCAGGTGTGGCCTCACCAGGGCAGAGTAGAGAGGGAGGAGAACCTCCCTTGACCTGCTGGCCACATTTGGATCCTCACAAGTCCATGGGACTGGAGGGGATCCATCCTAGGGTGCTGAGAGAGCTGGCAGATGAGCTGGCCAAGCTTGCTCTCCATCAGTTTTCAGCAGTCCTGGCTCACTGGACAGGTCCCAGAAGACTGGAAGCTGCCAACATGGTGCTCATCCACAAGAAGGGCCGGAAGGGGGACCAGGGAATTGCAGCCTGACCTCAGTGCCAGGCAAGGTTATGGAACAGCTCATCTTGAGTGCAATCACACAGCACTTACAGGATGGCCAAGGGATCAGGCCCAGCCAGCATGGATTTAGGAAGGGCAGGTCCTGCCTGACCAACCTGATCTCCTTCCATGCCCAGCTGACTGCTTGGTGGCTGTGGGGCAGGCTGTGGATGTTGTCTGCCTGGACTTCAGCAAGGCCTTTGACACTGTCCCCTCCAGCAAACTCCTGGCCAAGCTGTCAGCCTCTGGCTTGGGCAGCAGCACTCTGAGCTGGGTTAGGAACTGGCTGGAGGCTGAGCCCAGAGGGTGGTGGTGAATGGTGCCACAGCCAGCTGGCAGCCAGGCACCAGTGGTGTCCCCCAGGGATCAGTGCTGGGCCCCAGCCTGTTCAATATCCTCCTTGATGATCTGGAGGAGGGGATGGAGTCCAGCAGCAGTGAGTTTGCAGATGACAGCAAGCTGGGGGCAGGAGTTGAGCTGTGAGAGGGTAGCAGAGCTCTGCAGAGGGCCCTTGCCAGGCTGGGCAGATGGGCAGAGCCCAAGGGCAGGAGATTGAACACAGCCAAGTGCCAGGTTCTACACATTGGCCACAACAACCCCAGGCAGTGCTGCAGGCTGGAGGCAGAGTGGCTGAGAGCAGCCAGGCAGAAAGGGACCTGGTGGGAGTGGTTGATGGTAGGCTGAACAGAAGCCAGCAGTGTGCCCAGGGGGCCAAGAAAGCCAATGGCATCCTGGCCTGCAGCAGGAACAGTGTGGCCAGCAGGAGCAGGGAGCTCATCCTGCCCTGTGCTCAGCACTACTTAGGCCACACCTTGAGCCCTGTGTCCAGTTCTGGGCTCCTCAGGTCAGGAAAGATGTTGAGCTGCTGGAAGGTGTCCAGAGAAGGGCAACAAAGCTGGGGAGGGGTCTGGGGCACAGCCCTGTGAGGAGAGGCTGAGGGAGCTGGGCTTGCTTAGCCTGCAGCAGAGGAGGCTCAGGGGAGACCTCATTGCTCTCTCCAACTCCCTGCAGGGAGGTTGTAGCCAGGTGGGGGTTGGTCTCTTCTCCCAAGCAGTCCCAGAACAAGAGGCCACAGTCTCAAGCTGTGCCAGGGGAGGTTTGGGCTGGAGGTTAGGAAGAAGTTCTTCCCAGCAAGAGAGATTGGCCCTTGGGATGTGCTGCCCAGGGGGGTGGTGGAGTCCCCATCCCTGGAGGTGTTTAGGAAGAGCCTGGATGAGGCACTTGGTGCCATGGCTGAGTTGATCAGATGGTGCTGGGGGATAGGTTGGACTGGATGACCTCTGAGGCCTTTCCCAACCTGGTTTAGTCTAGTCTAGTCTATTCTTGATGCCCCCCAGGATGCCAAGAGGCCACAAGGGCACGTTGCTGGCTCACAGCCCTCCTGTTGCTCACCAGGACGCCTAGGTCCTTTTTCCCAGCGCTGCTCTCCACCAGCTCAGCTCCCAAGCTGGACTGATCCATGGGGTGGTTGTTTCCCAGCTGCAGGACTTCCCACTTGCCCTTGCTGGTTTTCTGAAGTCAGAATCCCTCCAAATGCAGTCAGCGTTACATTGAATCTTGCTCTGTCAGGCCGGCCGCTCTGCTCAAGAGGTGATGGAAGCCTCCAGCCTTCAGGAGAAGGAAGTGTCCCTTTCCACAGCATGGTGTGGAGGCTCCTGGTTCTGTTTTGTGACAGCCTCTCCTGTGCCTTGCAGAAATGTCCTGCCTGATGGAAGCTCTGGAAGATAAGCGCGTGAGGTTGCAGCCCGAGTGCAAGAAACGCCTTAACGACCGCATTGAGATGTGGAGCTACGCTGCCAAGGTGAGCAGCGCTCCCGTGGGGGGTCCTTCTTCTTGCAAGGTCTCCTGAATTACAGAATGGGTTGGGTGGGGAAGGGACCTTCAAAGCTCAGCCTGTCCAACTCCCCTGCAGTCAGCAGGGACATCTCCAACTAGAGCAGGTTGCTTAGAGCCCCAAATAACCTGACCCGCTGTGGTTCCAGAGATGGGGCATCCACCACCTGGGCCAGCGTCAAACATTTCTTCCTTCTCTCCGCTCTGAATCTCCTTCTTTGAGTTGAAATCCATCACCCCTTGTCCTGTCACAACAGGCCCTGCTCAAGAGTCTCTCCCCAGCTTTCTCAGAGGCCTCTTTAAACACTGAGAGGCCACCAGAAGGTCTCCCTGGAGCCTACTCCAGGCTGAATCAACCCCAACTCTCGCAGCCTGGCCTCTTAGGGTGAACAACTTGAACTGTAATGGAACTGCTGTCTCTGAATGAAGTTTAGCATTTTGAGTTTGGTCCCTAACAGTTGAAATGAGGTCTCCTGGTTTTCAGCTTGTGTGTTTTACTCTCCCAGTCTCTTGGGTGCCTCCTCAACAGTGCAGAATTAAACTGTCCTTTGTGCACACAGGGCACGGTCTCCTCTGGAGCAGGTTTGGAGCAATGGAGCTAAACTAGAAATGGGTAGATTCAGATTGGATGTGAGGAAGAAATTCTTCCCTGTGAGGGTGGTGAGACACTGGAAGAGGTTGCCCAGGGCTGGGGTAGAAACCCCATTCCTGGAGGATTTTAAGGCCAGGCCAGATGTGGCTGTGAGGAACCTGCTTTAGTGTGAGGTGTCCCTGCCCATGGCAGCGGGGGTTGGAACTGGCTGATCCTCGAGGTCCCTTCCAACCCTGACAATTCTATGGATCTATGAAATGGGCTCAGCAGAACCTTCTGCTCCATAGCTGTCTCTTGGGCAGCTCTTTCAGATGAATCACTGCAGGCCTGCTTGTTTCATAGTTTCAGTCAGGGTTGGAAGGGACCACAAGGATCAGCCAGTTCCAACCCCCCTGCCATGGGCAGGAACACCCCACACTAGATCAGGCTGGCCACAGCCTCATCCAGCCTGGGCTTAAATACCTCCAGGGGTGGGGCCTCAACCACCTCCCTGGACAACCCATTCCAGGGCTTCACCACCCTCATGGGGAAGAACTTCCTCCTCACATCTAGCCTGAATCTCCCCACCTCCAGCTTCATTCCATTCCCCCTAGTCCTATCACTCCCTGAGAGCCTGAGCAGTCCCTCCCCAGCCTTCTTGTAGGCCCCCTTCAGATGCTGGAAGGCCACAATGAGGTCACCTGGGAGCCTTCTCCAGACTGAACAGCCCCAATTCCTTCAGTCTGTCCTCACAGGAGAGGTGCTCCAGCCCTCTGCTCATCCTCCTGGCCCTGCTCTGGACACCTTCCAGCACCACCTTGTTTGTGGTTCAGCCCAAGCCTGACGAGGACAGGAGGCAATCGCAGTCCCGGAGGCTAAACCAAATCGATGCCAAGGCTGATGGTGGCGTGGAAAGCACAGCTTGGCTCATGTATTCCCTTCTGACTTCCAGGTTGCCCCAGCAGAAGGCTTTTCTGACCTTGCCATGCAAGTGATGACCTCTCCATCCAAGAACTACATCCTGTCTGTGATCACGGTTGGCATCTGTGTACTCTTCCTCATCGGCCTGATGTGTGGACGCATCACCAAGAGGGTGACAAGAGAGCTGAAGGACAGGTAGAGCCTGGATTGCCTGCTGAAGAAATTGCCTGCCCAGTGCCCAATTTTGTACAGCCCTCCTCTGTATAGTCTACCCACCCCCTCTTGTGAGAGGAGAATTCAAACAAAACAAAACAAAACACAAAACAAACAACAACAAAAAAGAGAAAAAAAAAATAGAAAAAAGGAAAAAAAAAAAAGGAGAAAAAGGAGAAAGAAAAAAAAAAAGGAGAAAAGAAAAACAAACAACCCCTGAAAAAATGTAGAACAGCAGCAGGTTGTTGGCTCAGTTGTTTTTTCCCATCCTGGATTCTCATCCCCAGCATCTTCATCCTCTGAACGTTTGTGTGGCAACACTGGCAGCCCAGCCAGCAGCTTTTGTTAACCCCCCTTTGTTTAGCAGACTCTTGTTTAGCTGCCTGTAGCCAAGTCTTGTTGTGCTGTTGGAGCTGCCTTCACTTCTCCAAACCAGACTTGAGAGGACCTGCAGCTGTGGAGCAGTTCTTAAGGACATCATCATTATGGTGATGGTGATGATGATGATGATGATGGGTTTTTTTTTGTCTCCTCTGCACACCGCCTGTACGACGTAGGTTAAACGGTTCCTCCTGAAATCTAGTCGTCCTCTCTTGGCTGCCTGAGGACTTGAGGCAGGAAATGCAAGGGGAAAGTATGTCCTAACACCACAGTTGGCCTTGTTTTGGACATCTTGCTCATCTCCTGGAAAGCATCTTCAGAGCATCGGCTTGGACACAACTTGAGGACGCCAGCGGCTGGCAGCATCTTCTAGTGAATATCCTCCTTGTGTGACTGAGTTCTTATGGGTTTGGGTTTGGTTTTTTTTTTCCTTTGGACTGAAAAGATGTCCTCTTTTTCTTCCTCTTCTGCCACTTGCAAGACAGAATAAAGTGCTGGCCAGGATCAGGTACTCCTGTGAGCTGTCCCAACTGGTATTTCAGGAGGCTGAAGTCACGGCCGTAGACACCAGGCGTGTAGAGCCTGGCAGTAGCGTCCAGCGCTGCTGGCAGCAGGCATCAGTTGCCCTCACCAGCCACTCAGGCAACTTTTCCAACGAGTTCCAACACTCCTTTTCTTTTACCTCACTGCTGCTAAGCTGTTACCCTCCCAAATTGGCTGTCTGCAGACGGTGTGGACGAGGCAGGACACACAGAAAGCGACTGGACGCTCGACGTGCTCCACCTGTCTGTCAGTCGGGTTACTTGTGGGATTGGTGCTTTGCAGCTGGTCTGGTTGGGTCTTAATGGTTTCAGTGGTGGTTTCCAGGCTTTTTTTTCCTGTTTCCACACCTAAAATTGATGGTGATAGCAACATTTCCTGGAGTGCAGGACACAGGGACTGCTCCAGAAGGCCAAGCAGGAGCAGGTGGGAGGATGATAGCATGGTATGGAAGGCAGAAACATGTGGATCTTCAAGTGAAGCAGCTTGCATGTTGTTCCCATCAATGTGTGTGCTCCCCTGACGTGCAGTTAACACATCCAGAGCCTGATACTTGCACTCAGGAGCCCAAAGAAGGTGTTTGGGACAAGGTCCACCACTAATTGTGGCCTCCTCTTACCATCGTTTTAGTTCCCCACGTACGAGGAGGTGTGGGGGTCAGAAGCCACGTGGGGGTCAGAAGCCACGTGGGGGTCAGAAGCCATGTGTTTTGACCAAAGCATTGTGTGTGGTGGTGACATCTAGAAGTGACTGCACAAGAGTCCCTGTCTACAGTAGGATGTCCTTTATTCACCTTTTAGATCTGCTCAGCTGCCTGTGCTGCAGTAAAAACACAATAATCCGTGTGCCTGAAACTGTCCCAACTTAGGCTGAAGCTTGAACCCTAACTTTTACTTTCCCCACTGCTAGGTCAGGCCTGACATTTTCACTTCTCCTCATTGTTCTCTAGGAGAAGAGTGGAGGTGGTTTTGAGGCACTTTGGGGTGTGGCCCAGCTGATATTCTGATGCTGCTGCATGTCCAGAAAGGCTTATACAATACACTGGGAGCTCTTGCTGCAACTGAAGCCCACTGAAGATGGACAGCAAACTATCAGTGATAGGATGTTAGGCTTACTAAACCAGCAAGTCCTCCACAGACACTTATGGTTTGATCTCAGAGTGCTAGGAATGTGAGGCAAGCAGCCAGAAGCCAGAGCAACAAAGGTTCAGCAGAGAATTAGAGCACAACAGGATTGCAGTTAAAGTGGGGAGACAAAAGAGAAACAAGGGCCTTGAATTCCTTCTCTTCACCCTTCTTCCCTGGTGCTGATGGAGCTTAGCTTGGCCCTCTGTCAAGGTGAAGCAGGAGAGGATTGGTTGATCCCCAGCACAAATGTGAAGTTGGATGATGGGAGAGCTGAGATGACTGCTGTGGAGATGGAGGTGCTCATGGAGCTTGCTGGCAAAGCCAGCAGGGACCTCTGCAGCCTTTTCCTTGCCACAAGTCCCTGCTTCTCCAAGCATCCATCAGGCATAGCTAAACTGCTGTCAGAGGGCTGCTTTTAAACTGTTGTGACTTCTTGCAAAGGCATTTGGTAACCTCAGTAGCTTGAGAAGCCTGATGAGGTGGTTGCTTGTCCAGAAGTAGCAGCTTCCACTAACTCCCAAAAGGCACTGCAGTGAAAATGGGAGGCTTGCAGCCACAGTTCAGAAGGTAAAACCCTGTTCAGCTCTGAGGGTGACTTGGTAGCTTCCAGAAGTAAAGTTTTTTTTCTGGGTGTTTTTTAACTTTGGGGCTGGTGAAGGTGTGAGTGCCTGGAGCACTGGGGGAGGAGGCTGTGGCGTGCAGTGGTGTTTCTGCCTGGGTCGACAGGCTGGCCTGGGAGCTCAGTTTCAGCGGGTGAGGTTGTAGGGATGTGTCTGGAGGGCCCCTTGAAGCCAGGAGTGTGGATGCTAAATAGATTTCTGCATGGATCCCTCAGAGGAACTTTGTCACTGTGAGAGCCCAGCCCCACCTTTTAGAGGTGTGACCCTGGCCGAGGGTTGAGGCCTTTCTCTTGCTGAGCATTCCCCCTCACATTTTAAAATGGGGCCTCCTGCCGCTGCCAAGGACCACATTTTGCCTGGGTTTATTTTTTTTCTCCTTGGCTGAAAAAAAATCTCTCAGTCCTGAAACAGCTTCATCCCTTTCATATAGACCTGACAATCTAGAGGTCTCAAAAGCACAGAAGCCCACACAAGCACTCTTCCCCAAAATAACCTGCTTTGTGCTGTTGCCAGCACGACATCTCGCCTGCAGGTAACCATTTTTTCATGGCAGGAAGAGAGGGAAAAGGTTGTAAGAAGCTTTGCCCTTGCCTTCAGCTTGAAGAGGAAGGGCCTCTCTGATCTACTCAAGAAGGCTAGAAATAGCTGCAGCCAGCCAAGAGAAGAGTGGTGATGTGGCAAACCCAGGAGTACCGCTTCCCCTTTGTGACCCTCACCTCTCTTGGAGCACTCTGCCTTTCACAGAATGCAGTTTGAAAGGTGGTTTGGGAGGTGGGTTTTTTCCCCTCCTCCTTATCATGACAGACCTCTTGGAGAGCTTATTGTAGAGGCAGTGATGTGGATGCTCCCTAGGGGTGTATGGAAGGATTGGGACCTTCTCTTGGAGAGCTTACGCTAGACACAGTGATGATTCTGCTCCTAAGGGTGTATGGAAAGACAGAGACCTGCTCTGGAAGAGCTTATTCCAGGCACAGTGATGCTGCTGCTCCTAAGGGTGTATGGAAAGGCAGGGACCTACTCTGGAAGAGCTTATTCCAGGCACAGTGATGCTGCTGCTCCTAAGGGTGTATGGAATGGCAGGGACCTACTCTGGAAGAGCTTATTCCAGACACAGTGATGATGCTGCTCCTAAGGCTGTATGGAAGGACAGAGATCTCTTGAAGAGCTTATTGTAGACACAGTGATGCTGCTGCTCCTGGGGTTGTATGGAAGGACTTGGACCTAGCAAAGCATTTAGATGATGTGGGTAAGGGAGGAAGTGCATGATGGGCACCTCCTTGCTTCACTCCTGCTGGCCTGTTAGTGTCCTCCTTGTTGCCCTTCATAAGTTTATTTATTGTTGACCTAGTGGGTCTAAGCCAGTCCTTCTGCTGAGTTTCAACTCTGGATTCTCCTGCCTCAGCCTCTGCCTTTCAGGCTTCTGGAGTAACTCATCCAGGTAGAACAAAATTCTTGATGCTTCAGGTACTGTCCAGAGAGTGGAGTTGAGGACCTGTGTGTCTTTGTCACCAGCAGGGAGCTGGTGGAGTTGAGATAATTCTGTAACAACAATGTTAAGTCTCGCCCCCAGAACCTGCCACTTTAATCCACTGGGATAGAATCCATCTTGCTCTGAAAGAATCTAGCAGCAAGCACCTCATGAATGGGAGAGGAGTGAATGTCCCTCCAGGAGCTAACTGCAGGGGGGCACTGGGCTGTGTGCCAAGCCAGAGAGGGGAATCTCTCAAGGCCCATCATGGTGTAGAGCAATTGTGTTGAAGCTGGAGGACAACTTTTCAATCACAGCTTTATTGTTTCACTGAGAGAAGTCTGTAGTGCTGCCTCGCAGTTCTCTTTTCAAACAGGTTGTTTTGAGGTGTGTGAGTGCATGAGTGTGGTCTGGAAGCAGGAGGTTTCACCCAGCACTTCTGTCCCTGTGTGAAACACAGCTCTGTGGGCTCAAGCTGCAGCCTGGATTCAACTTCTTAGTGGTGGGGCTGGAAGTCCCAGCAGGCACCTCCCAGGTACTGAGCATTTTGCAGCCTCCCAGCTTGGGACCAGACCTCACTGCGTTGCTTCCATCAGTGAGCCGAGGCTAGCAGGGACCCAAATCAGACAGTTATGGGAGGGAATTCAAGTGGTACTGCTGTTTCTGTCCCATGCTGGTGGGATTCTGCATTGTTTCTGTCACATACAGGTAGGATTCTGCATTGTTTCTGTCCCATGCTGGTGGGATGCTGCATTGTTTCTGTCACATACAGGTAGGATTCTGCATTGTTTCTGTCCCATGCTGGTGGGATGCTGCATTGTTTGTCCCATGCTGGTGGGATGCTGCATTGTTTCTGTCCTGTACTGGTGGGATGCTGCATTGTTTGTCCCATGCTGGTGGGATGCTGCATTGTTTCTGTCCCATGCTGGTGGGATGCTGCATTGTTTCTGTCATATACAGTTAGGATTCTGCATCATTTCTGTCCCATGCTGGTGGGATGCTGCATCATTTCTGTCCCATGCTGGTGGGATGCTGCATTGTTTCTCTCCCATGCTGGTGGGATGCTGCATTGTTTCTCTCCCATTCTGGTGGGAATCTGCATTGTACTTGCTCCATCAAATTCCCAAATGCTGCCTATTTGGGACAGGGAGGAACAATCATGACTTGCTGGAAAGAGGCAAATTGCTGCTTCCTCCTCCCACAACACTCCCAATTTCATTCCACAGCTGACCGGACGGCAGGGGATCCCTTCCTGGGTGAACTTGCTGCACCCCAAAGCCTCACCTCACTGCCCCCCCCCCCCCCCATATTTACTGAGTAGCAGTGCTTGCATAACTCACCCCGTGGGAAACACTGAGCTAGGGGACAAAGGTGTGACCACCCATAGACACAGGGAGGTGATCAGCAGCTGTGACTGAACGCTTGTGTTGGATTGGACAGGGTAAGGGAGAGCTGGGTTTGGGGGTGCGGGGAGGGGGAGGTAGGGGTCCCCCAGCACAGCAGCCATCCCCCACTGTGTACAGAGCAGCCCTGGCCGACTCTGTTGTACAGCAGAAGCCGTCTGAGCTTAGTCTCTCTTGATTATCTTTTTCCAATGGTTTTCTTTCTCAGTGTGACATTAACCAAGCTTTTCTCTGTAAATTGTTTGCTCTCTCTGTGTATAAACCCTGCCCCCCACACCACGGGCCGCTCCTCCTTTTGGGGTTGTTTTTTTTTTTGAGGGGGGGGAGGTGTTTTTGGGTTTTTTGGGGGGGTTGGGGTTTTTTTTGGGGGGGGGTAGGGAGGTTTTTGTTAATTTTTTTTTGTTAATTTTGTTTGGTTGTTTTTTTTTTTAATGACATGTCCATGCTGTGTATTTTGAGATGTTACCGAGAGTTCTGAACATAATAATGTGCTCTTCTGTTTTGTTTTGTTTTGTTCGTTCGTTCGTTTGTTTCTGTACAGAAGAAACGGGAGAATTTAATAAAAAGAGTCTGCAGGTTTGTACTTGTTGTGGCTCATTGAGCGGGGAGGAGAGGGGCGGGGCCTGGGCGGCGGTGGGGCGGGGCGTCGCTCCCCTCGGCTACGCTCATTGGCCACGACTGCGTAGAGGGCGGAGTTGGGGGCGGGTGCTCACCCTGTGGCCACACCCCTCTCCGGTCGTTTTCCGGGGGTCGGGGCGGTCGCTCGTGGACTACGCCCCCTCGCCGCTCATTGGTGAATGCCGGGGCCGGGGCGGTGCCTCGCTCCTCGGTCACGCCCCCTCTGCGCCGTGCGGTGGCGCACGCGCAGGCCGGCTGTCGCGCCGCGCTTCCCGCCGTAAAGCGCGGAAGGTCAGCCGGGCCCCCACTCTCTCAGGTGAGCCGGCCTCCGCTGTGCCCCCCTCCCTGCCACTGCCGCCTCCCGGCCCTGCCCCAGCTGCCTGCCCTAGCTTCCTGCCCCTGCCTCTCATTCTGGTGGTCCCACAGACCTCTCCTGCTACCCGCTTACCCCCGGCCCCGGGGTCGCGGCTCCGGTGGAGGCGAGAGCAGGCCGAGGAGGCGGCGTCCCCCTCCATCCCCAGGGTTGTCAGCGGGGCTCTGCTGGTGCCGGGCCGCTTCACGTCCTGACAGCCTTTCCCCCTCCGCGTGCGGATTCCCCGCCCTGTCGGTGCGGCTCTGCGGTAGGCTGGGGCTGAGAGGAATCTCTCTGCTTACGGTGTTTAAACTGGGCTGAGCCGGGGTGAGGTGGGACCGCGCTCAGGGGTCCGGGGTGACGACTTGTGCAACTGACGTCGCCGGACAGCGCCTTCAGTTCCTCCTCCTAGCTGCTCTGATCGCAGGCTCTTATTTCCTTTCTCAGCTCAAGGCCTGACAACCTTAATAATCAAGCCCCGTGTTAACCCCAGCCGTTAGGAAAGATTTCAGAGCACCTTCTGTGTCTTCTGGCTCGTTCCTATCCTTGTCGACCGTGAGGACGTCCTCATCCTTCTTCTCTAGCTCCTTTGCTCGGTTCTGCTCGAGTTCAGCTGACCTCAAAAAGCCAAAGCCGTAGCGCTGTGCACCCGTGACACGACCCGAGTTTAAACCTTGCTAGCGAGGCTGTCCTTTCAGCACCGGATAACCACCGTTTGTTTACTCCTCAGCTTTCCCCGGCCCGGCCACGCCATGTGATGCCTGCTGCTGCCAGCTTGTGTATAATAAGAGAAGCGGTAACGTGATTCTCCCCCTTTTTTTCCCCTTCCTAGAAGGAGTGGTGCTGGGTTCAGCCTGAGCACACCTCGGTGGTGCTTGGAGGAGAGCTGCCAGCTCCGTGCCGAAGGAGAGCTGCCAGCTCCCTGCCGGGATGTTCCTGCGCTTGCTGTCGGACGTGCGGTGGCGAGCGGCAAACCCCAAATGGAGGGGAGCGACCTGCTCCTGCAGGAGCACCTCCAGCACGGCAGAACCTCACCCAATCGCCCTGCCAGCACAGGCACAGGTGGTCATCTGCGGTGGAGGAATCATGGGCACCTCCGTGGCGTATCACCTCTCCAAGATGGGTTGGAAGGATATAGTCTTGCTCGAGCAGGGCAGGTAAGGAGCTCTGGGCAGCAGAACCAAAGGAAAAGGCATTCCACTCACAGCAGCAGCTGCTAGAGGGTGGCTTTAAAGTGGGAGAGGGCAGATTGAGACTGGAGAGGAGGAAGAAATTCTTGGCAGTGAGGCTGGGGAGACACTGGGACAAGTTGCCTGGGGAAGTTGTGGATGTCCCCTCCCTGGAGGTGCTCAAGGCCAGGTTAGATGAGGCCTTGAGCACCCTGGGCTGGTGGGAGGTGTCCCTGGCCAGGGTTGGGGGGTTACACCTAGATGATCTTTAAGGTCCCTTCCAACCCAAATCATTCCATTCTTTATCTATTTTCACCTGGGCTGGGACCTGTGGAATAAGTTTACACTGAATGTTAGTACCAACACTGCTGCTTTCTGAGCACAGGGCAGAGCTGCATGGGGAGGGGGATCCCTTGTGTGGTTGTGATGGCTTAAGGCTAAGCTCCCACACAGCTGTTCACTTCTCCTCAGCAAGACATGCAGAAAGCAGGCTGAAGAAGCTCATGGATCAAGATTGAAGCATGGAAATTGCTTGCCAGTTACTGCTGTGGGCAAGACAGGCTTACCTTAATGAGAATTAGTCTAAAGTAATTAGTCTTTTATTTCTTGCCACTTAAACCAGATTCAGGTAGTGAGAAACCACCAAAGCCACCTTTCCTTCCCCATGCTTCACTCCTCTACTGCAGGGTTTTCAGCCCCACTGCTCTGCCTTGAGAAGCACAGGAGTGGATGGTGTGGGTATGAGCAGTGCTGGGCTCCAGGGGAGTCTCTCATGGGGTGCAGCTCCTCTTGGGACATCCCTGGCCTGCTATGGCCTTTCCATGGAGCCCAGTTCCTTTGGGAGAGCTCCATCTGCTGTGGTGTAACCACAGGTAGTCACATAAACCATGAGGGAACTGGCAAAGCTGGACCATTGTAAGGGAACTAGGAACCTGTGTAGATCATCCAGCCCCTACTGATCCTCTTTAGAAGCAGGATGAGATGTGAGGCTTTGCACCACCTGCAAAGCTTAGTGGGGATTGCAGGAGGTGTGGGGGTTAAGAGCAGGACACCACTGAAGCAGCCCCCTGCAAGCTGGTTGCAGCTGATCTGTCTGAGGCAGGATTTAGTGCCTGTCTGTAAAGCAGCCAAGGCCAGCACAGTTTGGCTGAAGACCAACCAGCCCTGGTGTGCTCCTTGGGGGAGCTGCACCTACAGCCTGGGGGCAGAGCCTGGGGATCCTGGTGAAAGCTGACTCTGCAGCCCTCACCTGTGCGCAGAGTTTTGTTTCAGGGGTCCATCTGTGGTGGTCTCATTAAGCAGTTTGGCTGCCTTGGCTGTGAGGCAGAGCTTGAGAGTTCAGAGTTTTGAAGAGGAGCCTCCAGGGATGGGGCTTCTGCACTCCCTGGGCAGCCTCTTCCAGTGTCTCACCAAGAATCACCTAGGTTGGAAAGGACCTTTTGAGATCATCAAGTCCAACCCATTGTGTGAGATGAAAAACATCAGCATTCAGGACTAGCTACAGAGGACAGGGTTTGGAAGGCAACATCTCCTCAGAAGTGAGCTCAGGGTTGCATTGTTCCCCTTGGTCCAGTGCCTCTGGGGGGAGGCTGGAGCCTGCTTGTGCTGTCAGTTGGCTGAGGCCTCTTGCGACTTCTCCTGCAGGTTGGCAGCTGGCACCACTCGCTTCTGCGCCGGCATCGTGAGCATGGCCCGGCCCGTGTCCATAGGCTGAAGATGGCAGACTACTCAAACAAGCTCTACCAGCAGCTGGAGCAGGAGACAGGAGTGAGCACAGGTACTGAAATCCTGGAGCAAGCTCTGAGCAGCTGGATCAAGGGATTGGCACTGAAGAGGGTGGCACTTCTGCAAGTGTTGGCTGTTCCCGCTCATAAAGCGAAGCCTGCGGACCGAATCGGATGCAAAGAGCTGTTGGGGGCAGGCGAAGAGCATCAGAGGGTCAAACCCAAGGCAGACTGCTCCAAGCTGGGAGCATTTTGGTGTTGTCTGTAATGTGGGCAAACACAGGGGGATTTTCACAAGGACTTCACAAAGTCTGTTGCAGTGCCTGGAGCAAATGGCTCACTTGTGGGTGGCCTCCAGGGTCTTGGCAGGGCCTGGGCCTCCAGGGTCTTGGCAGGGTCTTGGCAGGGTCTTTTCCAAGCTACATGATTCTGTGATTGTTTTCTGTACCCTTCTCAGAAAGAGGAGAAGCAGAAGCACCAAGGACAAAAGGAGATCATAGATTCACAGAAAGGTTTAGGTTGGAATGGACCTTAATGATCATCCAGTTCCAAGCCCCTGCCATGGGCAGGGACACCTCCCACCAGCCCAAGCTGCTTAAGGCCTCATCCAGCCTGGCCTTGAGCCACCTTCAGGGAGGGGGCAGCCACAGCCTCCCTGGGCAACCTGTGCCTGTGTCTACCCTCCCTCACTGCCAAGAAGTTCTTCCTCATCTCCACTCTCAATCTGCCCTCTCCCAGCTCCAAGCCATTGTCCCTCATCCTGTCACTCCCAGCCCTTGTCCAAAGCCCTATCCACAGCTTCCTGGAGCCCTTTCATGCACTGGAAGGCAGCTCTAAGGTCTCTCTGGAGCTTGTCTACCCTATCTCAGCCTGGAAATAACAAGAAGAAAGTATTGAAATTCTTCCTTTCCTTCCAAAATACTCCTGATAAGAACAGCTTGGTTAGTGGAAGTTTTCTGCTGGCAAGCCTTGTGTCAGAGCCAGCAGAGGTTGGTAACTCTGCCTTCAGTAAGCTCAGGGTTAGGTTCCTGCAGGCGGTGGAGTCACCGAGCGTCTGTGTGCGGTGGTTGAGGTTTTGTTCTTCTGAGCAGTTATCAGATCTCTTTGGTGGTGGTCTTCCAGTCACCTCTCTGTTTTCAATAGATACCATGTGTGGATTTATTCTCTGTAAATTAGAGAATGGTTGGAAGGGACCTCTGAGGTCATCCAGTCCAACCCTGCTGCTAACAGCAGGGGGAAACCCACAGCGGCTTGCCCAGGATCGCAGTGGCCAAGGTGGGGTGGAAGCTCTCGGGCAGGGAGACTGCACAACCTCTCTGGGCAGCCTCATGATGGAATGATTTGAATCATGGAATGTGGTACTAAAAAAAATAATAAATACAAAACCATGGAATGTTTGGGTTGGAAAGGACCTTCAGAGGTCACCTAGTTGAGCCCAGTGCAAGCAGGAAGAAGTTGAAAGGTTGAGGTGATGCAGCTTTGAGGAGTGCAGCTGCTGAGTTTGAAGGTGTCTGGGGAGCTTGGGATTTCCCAGGCTGCTGAGCAGTGGGAGCAGGGGTTCTGAGATGGGGGGGAAAAAAAAAAGGACTTGGAAGATCCCTAATCCAAACCTGACCTAGCTTTTGGTTCTTGCCCTAGGGTATGTGAAGACAGGCTCCATCTCCTGGCCCAGACCCAGGACCGCCTCATCTCCCTGAGCGCATCGCCTCCTCCCTCAAGTACGTAAGGGCCAGAGCTGCTGCTGCCCCTCCAGCCTGCCCAGCTCCCTGCTGCCACCCTGTGGTGGGTGGAAATTCCCTCCACTCCACCCCACCCCAAGACATCAACTTGTGTTGGAAAGCAAATGAAGCTGTGTTTCCAAAGCAAAACTAGAATCTGAAAGGCAAGAATATGGACAAAATATCCAATCTTTACATAGGTTTACAGTTTAGAACCAACCCAAGAAGCCCTCCCGGGCAAAACCAGGGGGCTACCAATAGTTCCCCCCTTCCCTACCCCCTGGGCTAGGGACAAGAGGAAGAGCAGAGAGTTGCTGTTGGTTACCTAACCACCACAGAGAGGCGGCAGTCAAGGTCAGCAAAGGCAGCAGAAGCACAAGAGTAGAGAGGGAAAGCCAAAAAAGAGAGGGGAAAGTTAGTGCCCCAAACTCACTTTTATGTCCAGAGGTTGTCCCATGGGGGTGATTTAGGCCTTATCATTATTTCTCTTTTTGCATCCAGTGGTGATTTAGTGAATGCTGCTACTTTGTTCAAGATCTGTGGGAACATTTTAAAGGTACAGCCTAAAACTCTACCACGGAGTCCTAGTGGACAGCAAAGTTCTCCATGGGGACATTTTGTGGCTTCCAGTATCTGCAGGGGGCCTACAAGAAAGCTAGGGAGGGACCTTTTAGGGTGTCAGGGAGTGATAGGACTTGGGGGTGGGGGGAGGGGAGTGGAACAAAATTAGAGGTGGGTAGATTCAGATTGGATGTGAGGAAGAAGTTCTTCCCCACGAGAAGAGCTAACATCAGCCTTTCCCCCTCCCTCCTGGGGCAGGGTCATGGATCCCTTGTGAAATCATCACCCCAAAGCAAGTGGCACAGCTCCACCCCTGATCAACATCCATGACCTGGGGGGCCATGTATGTGCCAGAAGATGCCTTGGTGTCATCTGCCAATGTGAGTCTCGCTCTGGCAACCGCTGCCTCCCG